>CM076581.1:589663656-589885010 GCA_034641835.2 Pinus albicaulis | reverse complement strand
TATCTAGTGTAGATTTAGGGATTATCTTCCCTTTAACACTTATTAGATCTTCTTAGAAAAATATTGTTAGGTCCCTATATCACTAGTATAGCCCCTTATTATTGTTAGTGTAAACCCCTTATTGTTATTATTGTACCCTTGTAACCCCCATTTTGTTATTATTGTGCCCTTAAATTATTATTGTTAGGTCGGCTAGGATTACATTGTAGCCCACTAGGATTACATTATGGCCCCATGGACTCCTATATATAGAAAGGAGGATTTGTAAATTGTATCATCCAAGAATTGTTCATTTATGTAATGTATTGGAGGTTGCCCCCTCGAAGTGGCTTATTTCTAAGGCGTTGATATCTCTTTTCTTCTATTTTTGAAGCTGGTTACACAACATTTGGTATCGGAGCTTTGGATTCTAGGGTTTCGCTGCTCCAAACAGGTCATCGTGGCATTTTCGCTATAACTTTTTTTCTACGAAGTTTCAGAAGCTGAAATTTTTAGGGTGCGAAGAAAACAATCTAAATTTGCAGAAAGGAAACTAATATCAAACTACACATTTCATAATACAATCCCTCACCATCAGTCCAGCTGTGGCTTTCGGAGGCAACTGAAGATGTTATGAGAAGTTTAATATATCTAAATTTAACTACTGAAGCAAATGAGCAAAACTGAATTAAACAAAGCAGTACTGAAATTAAATAGAAACTAAGAAAAACAAATTAGCAGCAGAACAATGTTAATCCCATGTCATTAGTCAAAAAGCTATGAAAATGCCCGGGCTTCCTATCTATAACCTGAAACAAGAACACTGATCAGTGATTAACAACATAAAACTTGAAAGACAGAAGTGAAATGGAAAGCATGAAAGTTTATAAACAGAAATGAAGCATATATACCATGAAAGATGCAATGTAAAAACATGTGAATGGATTATGGCACAATGAGCTTTAAAGAAATAAAACAAGAACTATACACTAATGCACAAAACCTCAGCTGAGCAGGGGCCCTCTACACCAGCCTTGGCAACAATCTTCAAGTACGAATTACGTTGGAAAACAGAGTCTTCTTATATTAAAATGTAGTCATAACAGTAAGGTAGTATTACGGCACTAAGGCAGCGTAATTACATTACAGAGTAGACTAATAAAAGATAACAGAGACTAATCGAGACTAACTCCATATGTGTATGCAAACGCGCAGGCATTAATAATGTTTACAAACAGCTCACACTCTCTTAACAAGGCGGTATGATCCCATAAATTCAATGAAAAAGTCTCATCTCCCTACCTTACAAATACATGTGCTCCTTTTCTAATCTGGAAAGATGAAGAAGAGTGTAAATAAAAATGGGATCTCAACCCAATGACAGCTAGTACTTCCCAGCAATTGATCAAACAATGAAATAGTTGCTACATCTCTTTTAACAATGATCAGATTTGGCTTTATGTTGAGATTTGGAGGACGTACCAAACAGAGATCAGAAAATCTGGTACTCAAGAACTCTGCGAATCTCAACACAGGCTTCAATTTGGGCAAAGCTGTTCTTTGTTAAAGTTAATTGGGTCCGTTCTGAACAAAACCCATATTCCGGATTTTCCAGATTCGTCTTCATTTGCTCAGAATCTCAACCGCAAAACTGTCACTCCTTATTCCAGCGCATTTCTGAGTTGGCACTTTTAATGATCAAATCTTCAATCTGGAAATTATCTTGGAGGCTAAAAATGGTGAATAATGTTACAACTGATTTATTAAAACTATCATTGATAAAATAATTATGATATCAATTTATTGAGAAATAAAAGATAGTAATATTAATCTGCAGAGCATAATCATTTATAAAATGGATTTAAATAATAAATTATAATAAATAGCGTGATAAGAATGGAAGAAGTGGTGGAATAAGCATTACAAAAATGATATTAATAATGGCATATTAGGTAACATCTCCACTCATCAAAATGTAGGATTGTTTAATACAATATTCAACCTAAAATTTTTATTAACCTTCCCCAACAAATGTGACTTGACAAAGAACACTTTCTATTTGGGGTACCCTTAGTATTTCTTTGATGTTACTCAACATCTTTTCCAAATTGAATGGAATTGTCTTGGGCTAGCATTCCTCATACAGTTGATTAGCAACTAGCAATGGTTGGTACCAGTCATTGTAGAAATATCTATTCTACGTTTAGCCTGATCGTTCAGTTTATCTGATTCCAGCCAGCCTAACGCTAACAACTTTCAGCTTCATTCTAGTTGTGTTAAGTTTTTACTTTCTACATAAATCAACAATCTGTCCCTAAAAAAATTTACCCTCTTGGATACGAGTATACCATAGTACCAGTGCTAGAGTCTTCACGGTAACCTTAATATGGTCCATTTTTTCCAATTTTTTGTGGATTTCTGCTTTAATATTCTGCACATGAGGGTCCTCTCGTAGTGAGGTCCAGACATCCATAATTTATTCAAAAAATTAGAGGCACTCCTGGACTATGGAGTCAATCTTGTTAGTGGCAGCCTTAATCTTTGTTGCTCGCTGCTCCCAGACCTCTTGTGGAGTAGTGGGTTGTAATTGCAACTAAAACTCCATAATATTCCTCTATAACTCTAGTCGTACATTTTTCAAATTTGGCCTTGGAGTCTTCTACTACCATCACCATATTTTTGACATTTTCCTCTGGTGTTTCCTCAACCTGAATCTATAGATCAGAGAATTCACTGCATACTTTGGTGGTGATTGCCTCCAATTTCTGTCTATGCACAGCTTCCGCCTCTCACTCCTGCACAACTTGTTGCTTTTCTTGATCCATTTTCTTTTTTTCTCTCTTTACATCCTCTATAATCACCGGGGCACGTTTCTCACAGATATGTAACTCTTCTATGATGCTCGGATGGAACTTGTGTAATGCGTTCAATGGTAGTGCAACAAGGTTGAGCCTAGTGTTCTACCAATGTGTCGCCTGCGCCTGAGTCTCAAAAATGTCAAATTATAAGGTACAAGAGGGTATCGACATCACGCAAATATCATTCGTAATTTCCAGTTATTACTCAGTTGTACTCACACCTGCTAGTGCCCCACTCGCTTGAATCCCACTCACTTGACTCACGCTTGCTTTCACTATGCTAATTTGAACATGTAAGTACTTTAGGACCTTGTGGACCTCCACTAATACATTATTATATTGGTCCTCGATGTTGCCCCACAAATTTTTGGTGACGTGTCAAACAGTGTCACCAATTTCATCGAATTCCCATTCACTGAGGCCCAGCGATTCTGAGTTGGCAGACCTATATAACTTCATCTTCTTCCACGCGCCTTCGCCACCCAATGTATGTCTCCTCTTTAGAATGTAAGGGGGGGGGGGGGTCTACTAGATCCACAAATGTGTCATCACCACCCTGATCATCGCACCCTCCCATCTCCGGAGCATATTTCCTTGTCTCTCACTAAACATATTTTTTAGTCTCCTTATCAGTCACGAACGTGACCATCTTGGGATGTTTATTGGCATCCTTATTTCCTATCTACACACTAGTATTCACGCTGATTGTGCCTTCCTGATATGTCTCCACTGTTTTAGTGGACGGAGATAGCCAATCAACTGGCCATTCACTTACAATGTGTGTAACATCATCCTCTTTCATCGGGTATGAAGCTCGTACCAAACCTCGGCTAGGCCCTTCTTCTCTTGGATGTGCACATGGGGAAAATATGCTTTAAAATCAGTGACCTGGAAATATTTTTCAAAAATAATTGGTGACAACCTTGGCTTCTGGCTGATCACCGTGCGAAAATTATCTCAAATCCTACCCAAAATAATTTATTTTATATCACTTGAGTAGGCTCCTTTGAATGCCATAGCGAGGCATATCGCACTGCCTCGCAGTTATCTGGGTCCACAGTGGGGAAATACGATTTTTTAGGCTCCTTCCATGCCATCAACGTGATTAAGAGAAAGAGCCATGTGTACTAGAACTACTTTCCCTCCTCCCGAGCTTCTCTACAATCATCTAAGAACTCCTTACACAAATATCTTGTCCAATTTTATACAATGTCTTGGCGTGGAAACTTCTTCTATGTGACACTTCTGTATGATCTTACCAGCCAAAATATGTGCAGACAAGACAAACTATCTTTGATGGAGTTAGTAGAATAACCCCTCATTCCCTTCATGAGGCCATAATCCTACTTCATCTTGTCAGTTGGCTTCTTATCTTTATCCCTGCCCACAAATGCTTCAATAGTGTCTAATCCTAGATGAGGAAGTGTTGGTATTTTCCTAACCAACATTGCATCGATGGGGACTTGTTACCCCAACCATAGAAAATCATCGTGCACTAGGGAAAATAGTTGGCACACACATATTATATTGATAATATTGCGCCCAAAGTGAAAAAAATATAGTGTGTTCAGAAACCCTACATTCTAAATTCTAACCACCCACCTCATTGGTTTGATCCTTGTTACTCCAGTAGCTTCATAGTATACATATCGTAGATACCTTCTTGGTTCGAGTTGAGCATATTTGTTGCGGTCATTGAAGTCCCAATCCTCCACGTGAAGCTGTGGCACATTTCCCAACAAATCTCCATCAACTGATACTTCTTCAAGTAGCAAGGGTGTAAAAATATTATACTTTACTATGTTCAGATCCTTCGTAGGCTTCGCAGCTATAGGTTTCCATGGTGGAATATAAGGGGGCAACTTGGAGATAGGTTTCGACTCTTTTGCATAAATTTCCTTTAATCCTTCAGGAAAAAATTCTTCCTCTTCCCACTCCTCTACCTCAATAGGTTGTTTCTGCCTATCTTGTGTTGCCTTAGACCACTGTTCTTTGGGGATATTCTCCCTAGCTAACGTGCAAAGCACTGGCTTTTTATTCTTTTTAGATGACACTTCTCCCACAGTGGTTTGTTTCCTTGGCAACTGTGTTAGTGTTTTTGGTGCACGTATGTACGAAATCACACCAACTTAAGGGGTGTGGTTTTCCCTCTTAAGTTATTGGTCACAGGTAGAAAATAAATGGAGCTAAGAAAGTTGGTGGAACATGCTAGAACATAAACATACTAGATAGAGAAATAACATGCATATTCAAACATAAAAATTAAACTAAAACTAAAACAAATAACACAAAAGCTCTAAATAGAGTCAAATAGCTTCAATAATCCAAACAGCAGAGCTTACGTCCCCTCTTGTTGAGTGCTAGTAGGAAATGAGGATGAAAATTTAACCCACTTGCCAAGGAGCCCTTAGAACTAGGGGTTCTAAGTCCTGATGCAAGGATGTATTTACTTTCGAGCTGCCTTGGCGCAAAGTCTCCCTTTCTCTACTATGGTGGACTGGAGTTGTTGGATGGCCAACAACTGAGTCCCCTCTATCTCTTCTCCGAATCACACACTTTTGGTATTGCTTGGGAAAATTCTAGCGAGCATAACAATGTGCTCTCCTGTTGTTCATCTCTTGGTGGCCTTTTATAAGAGAATTCAAATCCTCCTTCCCTCTCTTGGTACATTGTGGATAGTGACCCAAGAGAGGGGGGTGATTCCATTGTGTGATCCCTTGATGTCCTAAGGAGGCTTGGGTGGTTATCCTTAGGCAGCTTCAAGTGTGGAATCAATATCCTGGAGTGTGCCTTGTGGTCCCAGAAAATGGCTTCCACCACTGCCAGGATTGCACACATTTTTGAGCAAAAGGCGCGCAAAGGTGTGTGTATTGAATAATTTTGCGTGCAAAGGTACATTTGACTAGTTCTTCTTGTACACAAATTGATTTTTCCTCAGACCTTAGATATTTTTAAATACTTTCAGATTCTCTAACGTCTCACAGCCCTGTAAATCCTTATGCCTGACATTAAATAATGTCACCTTTTCTTGTACAATTTTCTAGTGATAACAGTTGCCCCCTAATGTGTGAGGTCTAGGAAGAACTGTGTAGCTGAAATACATTATAGTTTCTTTTCTATATATTGTGTGTAGAGAGAGAGAGAGACATGCGTGTAGCTCGGAATTGGAGACAACCTGCACCGAGTCAAAGAACAACCATGTCTTGTGGGATCCCTGCAAGCAATTATATAATACAAAATATACAAATTTTCTATAAGGCAGGCATGTCCCATGCTCGTAATGATTTGGATAGTTAAACAAATCTATTTGACAGATAGAGATTCTGCCTGTGCCACTAATATGGTAGTGATCTGTTGGCTGATGACGACGATTGCTGACACCCTCAAAGGCATTTTTTATTTGAAAATAGGTGGAATGTGGTACCCATATGCATATACTTGGTATGGAATATAAATTATCATTATATGCATGGGCACTGGTTGGGACCTTCCCGTGTAAATGCTTTTGGTCCAGTGATTGGGCCTTCTGAGATATCGTTATGGTCCTCAAAAGTTCTTAAAAAGGGCGATCTATAGGCGAATATGGCCCTAATTCAATTCATTTGTGTCTGTTGAGTATTGAGAGATCATAGGCTTTTGTGGAGCAGTAATCGCCATTACGGTTAGCCCAAGCACCAGGGATTAGTGATTTTATGTCTAGGTAAGCTCCATGATGTCCAACATTTTAATTTTTTTAGTCTGAGGGTGTCGGGTTCCATACAATACTGGTTTGTACGGATTCTGAGCCAATTTTACCCTGGATTGCGTGGGCGATCATGGTAAGCGCCCACCTTTTGAATACAAAATTAGGGTTTTTCATGCCTTATGTGCACTTTTCTCAGCCTCGGGCACACCTTACGGGCACCTGTGATAAATACATGTGCGCCTTCCATGTGCTTGTCTGAGGGAAAAGTGCATGGAGGGTTGAGGAAAATGTTGTCCAAATTTTGAAATTTTTTCTTGTTTTTTGACGTTTTTATGCTGCTAATGTGCTCTAGTTTTGATGACAGGATGTTGTGGAGGGAGCGGGATTGACCTGAGCTCCATAATTCTTTAGCCATTGATGGTCAAGCGCACCAAAAGTTGGCGCAATCGCGTCTACTAAAATTTATGGAGAACGACCTTCTTCAATCAGAGGACCGACTTTTGCATTCCCTAATCCAACATTGGAACAGGGAGTGCAAGGTGTTTGTGCTACGTGGGTGTGACCTTGTTATCCATCCTGAGATGGATATTTACTTTGTGACTAGGCTGCTGCCTCAGGGTGAGCGCTTTAGTTTCCACTCCCTTCTTGGAGGGTGGATTTTGAGCGATTCCAGATGCGTCACCGTAGCGGGGTGCCCCTTACGGAGGGGTACATATCCATTGCCTCGATGAAATATTTGGCCGAGTGTTGTGATTTGGTAGTTATTGTGCCACTAGCATGGTCTTCGGCTCCGCATCGGGCATCGATCCCGCAGGTTGGAGTCTTGCACCAGATGGGGGCCTGGTGTTTTTTCGAAATTTCCCATTTCTACTATGACGGGATGCTGGCACAAATTTACAAGATTTGAGATGGATCGAAGTTCTTTGCTTATGCCAATATTTTGTGCAACATCATGTACGAGCGAGTGGTGTTGTTGATACCAATGGTGGAGGTGCCCGATGGGGGGCCACGGGAGCCTCGCATGAGGAGGTGGGCCCCTGTGATGCCTCTAGGAGGTGGTGGTAGGGTGGGGCATTACTGGAACGCCACTACTGAGGCTTGGTTTGAGGCCAACCCTTAGATGTTCTTGCCCTTCCCATATGCAAGGATGGAATTTCAGGGGGATCCAAAGATGGGTCTCCCTCCTGTCTACACTTGGGGGCCATTAGGTATGCCTTTATTTTTTTCTGCATTCATTTGAGTATTTATGTTTATATGTGTATTTATGATGACACTGACATAGTTTTGGTTACTCTTGCAGATTTTGGTGAGGTTGGTCGCCCTGTGGCTCGATTGGTTGGGCATGGTCCTATTCAGAGGCCTCGGGGAGCCTGGGAGGAGTTCCTGCCTAGCCTCAGGGTGGAGCACTCAGTCGTGAGGTTGGCCCTTCGGGGGAGGGTAGAAGCTCTACTGCTTCCAAGACTTCAGCTGAGCGAGCTCGTGCCGATGCAGCAAAGGCTCGTGCTAATGCAGGGGAGGCTCATGTTGCTAAGCTAACCTTTAGTTCTAGAGGATTCCTAGGATCAAGTGGACTGCTTGACCCAGGGGATGTTGTCTCGAGGATTTTTAGATGACCTCGAGGAGGTATGGCTAGAGACCTTGATGGCCCGGGAGAGGGACTATCGACCAGTTTAATGTCGGGTGGCGGTCTCGGTATTGATGGTGGTTCTAGTAGTGGTACCAAGAGTGGCAGTGGGTCTAGGTGCCCCGCTTGGGGGAGCACTACCCTAGGGTCATTTTGTACATAGGTAAATCACCCATTATGAGGAAGATTCCCCAATGGAGTTTCCAATCCTATGTTAGTGTGTTTGCTGCACGTATGTACGAAATCACACCAACTTAGGTGGTGTGGTTTTCCCCCTTAAGTTATTGGTCATAGGCAGAAAATAAATGGAGTTAAGCAAGTTGGCAGAAAATGCTAGAACACAAACATACTACATAGAGAAATATCATGCATATTCAAACATAAAAATTAAACGAAAAATAAAACAAATAACAAAAAATCTCTAAATACAATCAAACAAATTCAATAATCCAAAAGGGGGTGCTTACGCCCCCTATTATTGAGTGCTGGTAGGAAATGAGGATGAAAATTTAACCCACTAGCCAAGCGGCCCTTAAAACTAGGGGTTCTAAGTCCTGATGCAAGGATGCTTCCAAGCTTCCTTGGCGCAAAGTCTCCCTCTCTCTACTATGGTGGACTGGAGTTGTTGGATGGCCAACAACTAAGTCCCCTCTATCTCTACTCTGGATCACACACTATTGGTATTGCTTGGGGAAATGACGGCCAACATAACAATGTGTTGTCCTGTTGTTCATCTCTTTTTGGCCTTTTGTAGGATAATTCAAATCATCCTTCCCTCTCTTGGTACATTTTCGATAGTGACCCAAGAGAGGGGGGTGATTCCATTGTTTGCCACATTTATTCCATTGTGTCGTCCCATGATGTTCTAAGGAGGCTTAGGAGGTTGTCCTTAGGTGACTTCAAGTGTTGAATCAATGTCCTAGAGTGTGCCTTGTGGTCCTAGAAAATGACTTCTGCCACTCCCAGGATTTCACGCATGTTTTAGAAAAAGGCTCGCAAAGGCGCGTTTATCGAAAAATTTTGCGCACAAAGGCTCATATGACTAGTTCTTCATGGACGCAATTTGATTTTTCCTTAGACCTTAGAGATTTTTAAATACTTTCAGATTCTCTAATGTCTCTTAGCCCTGTGAATCCTTCTTCCTAAACTTAAATAATGTCACCTTTGCTTGTACAATTTTCCAGTGATAAAAATGACCTCGGTCGAGTTACATTGGCTGGAGGCATAGCTGTCATCATGTCTCCCAGCCCTACCTTGATCAATGCCTCTTTAAGTGCTTAAAATAAATAATTAAACATATATTGAAATGCTTAGCTCTCTCTCAGGATAAAAATCACGATTCTAAATCTCATAGCACAAGGTATCAGAATCTGGAGTGGGGTGTCGGCTTTATATCAAATTTTAAATTCAAACTCCATGAAATTCTTCAGATGAGCCTCATAAATGCATATTTGGTGAAATATCTGCCTGGATATGACGATTAAATACATCCCTTCAACTCCTTTTAATGACCAAGTCCTTGTCAAATTAACTACTCCCGCTCCAACGGTCATATTATGGGTGAAATTCATTAGACCCTCCCTTGTGGCATAGTTCCCTCCAACTAAGCCATAATTCTTCATCCCACGTAGTACTTCTACTTCGATGAAGCCTTCCTTCGTTATACTAATTTATAGTCCTATGCTCTCTTTCAACTGCGAGGATAATTAAGACTTTTCTCCAGCCATATAGTCAATGTGAAGCCCCAGGGGCAGAGTCGTCCCTATATAACTTTAGTCTACTACCATTGATACTTCCAGGGAATAGCTCACCATTCAACTTATCGAGTTGAACTTCACCCCCCTCCAAAATATTTCTAACAATGTACGACCCCAACTAGTGCATTTTCAGCTTACTCGAAAACTTCATGAACTTACTGTCATATAAAATAACTAAGTCACCCCGCTCAAAAGTCTTATACTTTATATGCCTATCTTGTCAAGTGTCTTTCCTCTCATTCTGCACTTGTTGGTAAATCCATAAATGAAACTATCCTCCTCCAGTGTGAGCAGTTGTTCCAATATATGCTCCATTAGATCATTGTCTACCATATCCGTGACTAATGCAATGCAAATAATAAGCACGATGTACTCCATTGGCATCACTGCTTCCTGACCATACACCAATTTGAACGAAGTCTGACCCGTCAACTTCTTACAAGTAGTCCTGTAGGTCCATAAGACTGCAGGAATTCACAAATCCCAGTCATCCCTATTGACATTGCACACCTTAGTCAGCACGTGCTCCAAAATTTTGTTGAAGGCCCCAACCATGTCATTTTCATGTTGGTGATATGGCATACTCTTTTCCTGATGCATTCAGAACTCCGTGATAAATGCTTCAATAGTGTTGTTTAAGAATTGCGTACCTCTGTCACTCATCAAGATCTTCGGCAACCAATTCGTGACAATATATTTTTGAAAATAAACTATGCAGCCATGTATTCTCTACAATTCTTCACCATTTGTGCCTCAGCTCACCTTGTGAGTTAATTTGTCACAGTAATAATGTACCATGCACATGTTTTCTTCCTTGGGAGATCAATTAATCCTACAAAGTCAATCACCCATTTATCAAATGCTTGCAATGTGACTTGAGGATGCGATGTCATTTCATCCCTTCGCAACAGTTTTCCGGTCCTCTGACACATATCACAAGCACTACAATAATCTTTCAAATCATTATGCATCATGGGCCACCATAGACCAACCCTTAGAATTTTTTTTGTTGTGGATTTCCCTGTGTAGTGCCCTCCTGCAAATCCATTGTGCGCTTCAACCAAAATTTTGTGTCACTCGTGCTTAGGGGGTACCATTTTTTGGCTTGATGGGGCCTAGACCAAGGTTCAGATATGGCTACGCAAACCAGCAAAACCCACTATTACCAGCCCTTTTGGCAGTGATATGCTGCGTAGACTGAAGTCTCACTCGAGGAAATATTAGGGGATTCTAGAACTAAGTTTCTGCATCCAGAGCGACTATGGAGTGTGGATTTAGGGCTTATCTTCTCTTTAACACTTTTCAAAGCTTCACAGAATAAATATATTAACTACACAGTTGATGTTCAACACTTCTATTGAACTAATTTCCAGACTGTGCAATCCTTCTTTAACACACATTAACCAACATAAGAAACCATAAACAGGAATTTGCAATACAAATATAGATAAAATCCCTAATATGGCATAGATAACAAAAAAATATAAGATTGTTGAAGATTGCAACAAGAAAGAGTGAAGGAGGCATCCTGAAACATCTTTCCTGATCCTAGTTGGAAAGTGATCACCTAAACTAGGTGGGGGGCCACACAGGTGATTTTTGTCGCAAAGTCTATTTTTAGACATGTTGATCATATTCTATGAGTTGCGGGATTCTATTTATGGATGATTGGTAAATTTGGTAAAAATAGATGGACCTCTATTTTTAGACATTGGGCGAAATCTATTTTTAGACTACCAGTCTAAAAATAGATCAGTCGAATATTATTAGCTCTTAATAATATTTGGAATATAAACATTATCTTATCCTATTGGAGCACTTCAGTTCGAGCTACAGATGTGGCACATGCAGCTGACAGAAGGAATTACGCTATTCCTAGGGTTTATTTGAGCTATTTCATGGTTGACTTCAGTTGGAACTCATGTGGCAGAGTTTGGTGGAGTTGATGAGACAGTTGGTGGAGTTGTGTTCGGTTTAACTTAGTTGAAATAGTTGTTTTTAGTCTAACTGATAAATACACTAGTGATGAGTGGTGTGAATTAATTATAAATTAATTCACTAATTATAAACTCATAAATCAACTAAATAATACATCAGTTAACTACAATGCATGGACAGTTCAGTGGAGACCAGTGTTAGAGGTGGGTGAAAGGGTGAGTGTGGCTATCAGTTGTGACTATACTTGTGCGTGAGATTTGCGCACACATTGATTGGGATTGCCAATGAGGATTGCGCAGTACAAGTGAGTGGGATTTGAACTTGGATCTCATTAATTCTCATCTTGGATTGCGCAGTAGAGGCAGGCAAACAGTGGAGGAGATTTGAACCTGTGACTTGTTCAGATCTGAGCTAGTTTGTTTGTAACAATTGGAGATAGTGCTGAGAGCTTGTGAGGAGTTTGTGCTATGTATTGTTACATGTTCTCTATCATTATAATATACAGATAGTTAGGGGTTTTCAGCTGTAAGCTTTCCCCATTACATACTGTATTATATGTGTGCTTGATTATGTTTTAATGTGTGCATGTGATTGCTTCTATTTCCTCAAATTGATGATCAATTGTAGAAGAGGTTATGTATTATGCATGAAGCTTAAATAGTTTGTAATCACGATAATCTCGGTGAATAATTCAGCTATTATTCAAATTTATACATGGTATCAGAGCGAAATTGATCATCGGATCTATTACAGTGATTACAATTTATTTCGGTAGACAGAGTCTGTAAGCGGGCCAGGTAGCCTCTAGATCCATCCTTTCTTTGAAAGGTGATATATCCAGTAAATGTCCCTACAGTCGATCTCTGTGCTAGAAATAGTTTGTTCTCACAGATCGGAAGTGGTTGAGTTTTGATCTGGTGGAATTCGAATTTGCAGCAGTGTTTTCTCGGTGTCGAAGTCAAAATGTATTTCAACGGATTGCGATTGGAGTATGCCCTTGAGGGCAGATCGAATTATATTGCATGGAAGGATAGGATGGAGGTGGTGTTAGATGACAAAGGGTTGAAGGAGTTCATAGATGCTGAGTCCCAAAGCCTGCTGATGCTGCTCAAGTTGAGGCTTGGCAAAAGAAGACAACAAAATGTCGAAGGATTCTGTTGGAGGGCGTGAAGGATCACATTGTATCCAGCCTGCATGGTAAAGCTTCTCCATACTTGATGTGGAAAGTGTTAACATATTTATTCCAAAGAAAAAGTGACCAGAGGAAGTTGGCGCTCAAGGATAAACTCAGGAAAATAAAGATGGAGAAGAATGACACTATTCCGGTATACTTGACAAAGTTTGTCCACTACAGGGATGAGCTTGGGAGTGTAGGAATTAGTGTGGATGATGAGGACTTGGTGGAATTGGCTCTCCTTGGTCTTCCGAAGAGTTGGCACTCCTATCAAGACTCTGTCAATGGTCAGGAAAAATTGCCAGGATGGGAGCGAGTTTGGTCGGATCTTGTGCAAGAGGAGATAAGGCAGAGTACCATGGATGGATCTTCATCAAAGGCATCTGATGAAGAGAATTGCGCTTTGGCTGCTAAAGAAAGGAATGGGAAGGGCAAGAAGAATGCTTCTCAATCCGGTGCGGATGGTAAAGAGCGTGACATGTCCAAAGTGAAGTTTTTTCACTGTCACGAGCATGGGCATTACGCCACAAATTGTCCACAGAAGAAGAAGAACAAGCAGGCTGCTGGAGCAGCAGCTGGTGAGGCTCTTACCTCACAATTTGAGCTGGACTTCTCATTGATCGCATGCATGGTGTCTAGTGCATTGGGATCGAGGTGGTATTTTGATAGCGGTGCTTCCTTTCACATGACGGCAGATGTGAATCTTTTCAGTGACTTGGTGGAGAAAGATCTCCAGTTGCATGTTGAGTTGGGCAATAATGGACGATACAATGTGACCAAAATTGGTACCATAAACTTTCAGAGGGAGTCAGGTAAACTCATTCTTTTACAAGATGTAGTGCATGTTCCAGGTTTAAAGAAGAATTTGATCTCAGTCGCAATGTTAGAGGATAAAGGGTATGAAGTTGTCTTCAGTGAATGAAAATTTTTCCTTCAGCACAAGGCAATAGGACAAGTCAAGAAGGTTGGGATTCGAGCAAATAATCTCTACAGACTTGAAGTAGATGGGATGTCTACGGAGCTTCCTACTGTTGGGAAGTGCAAGAAAGACATGCAATTGATGCTTGAGAGGGAGCAATTTTTGCATGCAGGTAATAGTGAACCTCGGGATGTGGAGCAACCACGAGATGAGGATCATGGAGTGGAAGAAACCACTCATGCAGAGAAATTTCATTCCAAATGGGCAGAGGGAGTGCATGCAGTTATACCACCAGGTGAGAGGTGGGGCGACATGCATGATTAATCCCAAGAGGAGATTTATGGGCAGGATTCATTGAGATAGTGTGGATCTCATGAATTGAACCTGGCTATGAGGAGCCCACAGAGAAACATTAGCATGATCATTTGGATTGATGCAGGAAGATCAAAGTGACAGTGTCAGATACTGGAGCGCGGTTCAGAGTTGACAGCAAGTGCAAGAGTGCATGGGTGCAAGAGTTCAACAGCGCAATGGTTCCTGATGAAATGTGCAATTGGGCCCAACAGAAGTCGAATACTTTGATGATAGATGCATGGAGTTTCATGGCGCATCAGACTGATTGAGTTGTTTAGAGCCTATTCAGTTTCAGAGGAGTTGCATAGCAGATGCATGGAGTTGCATGGCGCTTGTGAAGGTTGCAGGGTGAATGCATGAAGTTGCATGTCACATGCAAAGACAGTCCTTTCTTGTTGAGAGGGAGTGTTGAAGATTGCAACAAGAAACAATGAAGGAGGCATCCTGAAACATCTTTCCTAATCCTAGTTGGAAAGTGATCACCTAAACTAGGTGGGGGGTCACACATGTGATTTTTGTCGCAAAGTCTATTTTTAGACATGTCGATCATATTATATGAGTTGCGGGATGCTATTTATGGATGATTGGTCAAGCTGGTAAAAATATATGGACCTCTATTTTTAGACATTGGGTGAAATCTATTTTTAGACTGCCAGTCCAAAAATAGATCAGTCGAATATTATTAGCTCTTAATAATATTTGGACTATAAACATTATCTTATCCTCTTGGAGCACTTCAGTTAGAGCTACGAATGTGGCACATGCAGATGACAGAAGGAATTATGCTATTCCTAGGGTTTATTTGAGCTATTTCATGGTTGAATTCAGTTAGAACTCATGTGGCAGAGTTTGGTGGAGTTGATGAGACAGTTGGTGGAGTTGTGTTCGGTTTAACTTAGTTGAACTAGTTTTATTTAGTCTAACTAATAAATACACTAGTGATGAGTGGTGTGAATTAATTATTAATTAATTCACTAATTATAAACTCATAAATCAACTAAATAATACATCAATTAACTGCAATGCATGGACAGTTTAGTGGAGACCAGTGTTAGAGGTGGGTGAAAGGGTGAGTGTGGCTATCAGTTGTGACTATACTTGTGCATGAGATTTGCACACACATTGATTGAGATTGACAATGAGGATTGCGTAGTACAAGTGAGTGGGATTCGAACTTGGATCTCATTCATTCTCATCTTGGATTGTGCAGTAGAGGCAGGAAAACAGTGGAGGAGATTTGAACCTGTGACTTGTTCAGATCTGAGCTAGTTTGTGTGTAACAATTGGAGATAGTGCTGAGAGCTTGTGAGGAGTTTGTGCTATGTATTTTTACATGTTCTCTATCATTATAATATACAGATAGTTGGGGTTTTTCAGCTGTAATATTTCCCCATTACATACTGTGTTATATGTGTGCTTGATTATGTTTTAATGTGCGCATGCGACTGCTTCTATTTCCACAAATTGATGATCAAGTGTAGAAGAGGTTATGTATTATGAATGAAGCTTAAATAGTGTGTAATCAAGATAATCTCGGTGAATAATTCAGTTATTATTCAAATTTCTACAAAGATAACAAAAACACATAAGTAAAGGACACAAATTTGTCTTCAGGTCTTCTTTTATTACTTCAGATCTTCTCAATACAATACTTTCTCCCCTACACACTTAGCCGCGGACTTTATAATTTTTTCGCGCACTCAACTGTAGGAGCTTTCCCTTTCGCACAAAATATAAAATACATAGTCAATACAACCTTACATCCAAATGAGTTCTCTAAAAATATATATTGGATTTCCTAGAGTCACTAAGATAGCTCCTTATATATTTTTCTCTTTTACAATACCATGGTCCGAAAACCATACATAGAGCTATAAGTATTCAAAAATTTCCCATCCTTTTACAAAATAAGGAGCTTTGAACTGCCCCAAAGCCCCTAATACACTATTACATCTTCTCATTGCGCGCTCCTCTCCTCAAAATGTAGAGTCTTTGTCACAATATTCAACCTAGGGTACTCTGTCCAACACCTACACAAAAGTAGCACAAAATAGGTGTTGTGTAGGATTTTCACACTCATGTACATGAATGCATGAGAAATTGGTTCAAATCGCAAGTGATGAATGTATATATAAGGGATGGAAAAATAAGAAAGTAATCTGCAATGGAGCATTAGGCAAAAATCCACAATTATCAATAACCAACACAAATGTAAATCAAATTAAAATAACTAGAGGCTACTCCAGAATTGGTTAAATCAAAGGAAGAAAGAATCTAATGGATTCTTACTTTAAAGTGATGGAAATTTTCACAAGGCTCATAGGACTATGAGAAAGACTCAACATTATTGCCAAATGGCAAGTGAGATGTTAAGTAGAGTATCCTATAATGGGTAGGAACTATTGAACAAGCGTTGGCTTTACAATAGATATGGATGAGTTAATTCCATAGTTTGATGGGGTTGACCATATGGAATAATGAACACAAAATAAGTATAATAATCATAAATTCAAGCCGAGATTTGTATCATTATATTCCGAATTGCAAATATTCTCCTCAAAAAGTGAAAAAGTTTGATGTGAAAAGATGTTGGATAATTATCTCTTTACATTCTAAATTATCACTAGATGTTTTCTTGAAGTTAACTCGAATGTCAGAATGCATATAATCCAAAATATATTAAAAAATGGTTAAAAATGACTTATTTTTATTATATTGCAAAAATAATTTTATATTTTATTACTTCATTATGAAAATTTACCAATTTGGTGAAAATCTATTTTACTCCTAAATTTTAGGTGTATATTTTTGGATTGATTGAGTAAGAAATAACCCCCCATAATATTTTTTCTTTCCCCTATATGATGAAGACAAGTTATATAGGAAAGCCTCCTTTATTTTTTTCAAATTTCTAATCCTTCATGGAATTTGTTTTGGTTTGATAATTGTACATAGTCAATATCCATGAATTTGTTTTTGTTCAATCTTTTGGAACATCATTAGACTTGGAGCTTTTCTTTTTGGTCATTCTACATTCTTCAAAACTTCTGAAATTTCCTTTTATCATATCATGGAAAACTTCCATCTATCATGACATATTGCATAGAATTTTGTCATAGGTGTAATATACCATAACATAGGAAGTTATTGAGAAATTTTTGAAATTTTGATGTATCACACCTTTCAAAATATTGATTTCTCACATTCTACCACATGAGAAAAATATTTCTCCCATTATACATTATGACTCTTGAAAACTTCCAAGAATGTGACATGTAACATGTAAAGAAACTTTCACCATGACACATTTCCTTTTTCAAAAATTTCCTCTCCCATGGTATATCACACCATAATTTTTTTTCCTTTGCAAATCACTATAATAATCCATGTTTTGAAGCTTTGAAACAAAATTTCTCTATCATTCCCTACAAAACTTTCAAATGTTCAAACATATTGTACCCACACAAACTTTCCTCACACCATGATTATCACATTGTATTACACTTCATGAAATTTCCCTTCTATGTGATATGATGATTTGACCCTTTATATTACAATATTTAAAATTTAAGGGGAAGCTAGAATGGCCATACTATGAATTATAAAACCAAGTTTTGACCCTTGTCTTGTTAGGATTTCATTCCCCTAGTTGTCATGTTAAATGAAAGCACATCAAAGGCACTAGAAAAATATAATTTCAATACCAATGACTAGTTCACCATACAAATACGCAACCAAACCCTTAATTTCCTTCTTCTACGTATGAATGTACCTCCATTAAACCAGATTCATTTCATTTCTAACTCCGAACAGTTCATGAGAAATACACTATAAGCAACATTATTTTTCCACATGGTGGTCAAATTCCCTAAGCAATCTAACCAATGGATTAAAAAATTATCCAATGCATTCACTTAGCCAAATTTATTAAATGGCCCCAGTTGGATAGGTTTCCTACTCAAATTTTAGCAAAACCCTCACTCTTGGCTAGTAAAATCTTATCCTCATACATGTAAGGGATAATAGTTGTCATATTATTGAGCCCCTCTCTCACTCTTCCTCTTTCCACCACTTGTGAACTTTACATATTAACATATTCTAGACATCCCTTGGAGGAAAGGAGCCTATCTTCATTCTCAAACCAAAGACCTCCATGGGGAGAAATTTTTTCTTCTTTTAAACCCAATTGAAATCTAGTTTTTTTTTCTAAGTCTTTTAAGGAAGAGATTGGGTTATTCTAGTACATATCAAGAACTTTCCCCAATACTTTTACCAAATAACATTTGATAGGATTACCAAACATTTATCACCTATTTATTGACTTTATAGAACTATATCAACTAAAGAATTAGTATTCTGCCCCAATTTTCCCTGATTTATTCAACAATCCATATACTTGTAATGTTCATAGGATTATTTGTGAGTATTATTCATTCTTTGATCTTTGAAATTCTAATATTGTCCTTTTATATGTGAACCATGGATGAGAATCACTAAAGGGATTACCCTCTTGGTTCAACTATAAATGATTTTGATGGGAACCATTGCACCAACATCCTCGAATACAAAAAAATTCGTTGCTAAAGATGGCCATCATTAAAATACAAGAGTTGCTAAATAAATTTCCACTTGCCTCCACAGAAGCATATATATATTTTGAAACTAACAATGAGAATGTGTGGTGTTTTTGACATGGATAAATTGTAGGATATTGATATCGATTCTAGGAAGGATATGAAGCATAAATAATTCATCATTAAATTAAGCCCAAATCAAAAGGAGGAATTACAAATAGATGTCGGTTCCCTAGGACTATTATTTGGCGATGTAAGATGTTACATGGAAACTAGCATAGTCTTGAACTGGGGTATTATACCATTTTTTAGGATGAGACTTATTTATAAATATCACTCCTCCTTAGGAAGCTAACATGGATGAGGGAGTTTACTATTGAATTGGATGTTCCCATTTATACAAAGTGGTTATATACTCTATGATATTTCCTTAGATGGATACCATATCTTGGATAATTAACAAAATGATATGAATAACAAGAATATCAAAGATGCAAATTGGAAATTTTCAAATCATTTCAAAATTTCACCTTTGATATAATATTACAATTTACTGATAGTATAGGTTGACCTCATTGAAGACTAGATATCACAATTCTAATGAGATTGTATAGAACTCATGAAAAACTAGTGAGTAACCAGTAAATTGTTCAAAGTAAGGAAAAAAATAATTTTTCGAGAAAACCTACTCATGACTCCATACAATATTGTTATAGCTCTCCTAAGAAAAATGATATGGAGTAAAAGATACCATGAATTTTGAGAAATGATGGGATATTCACACTTCTGTAGTCCAATTTTCCATTTTAAAACATCAATGTTCACACTTTTGAAAAGGGAATTCGTAGTTTTTGAGTCTAAATTCATAATCATTACTTCAAATTTAATGAAATGAACATTTCAAGATATTTTCCTAGGTTGCAGAATTCTCACATTTGCTATAGTTTTGGAGATAGGGTAAATGGTGGAAAGCTTCTTCATGTTAATTCATGTAGAATGAAATTCTGAGAAGCATAGGAGGGAAAATATTATTCTACTCAATCTTTCTCAATGCCTGGCAACTCTTAAATTAAGGGAAGCTAAATGAAATATTTGAAAAATACCATCTTAAAATAATTAATAAATAAATATTTTAATATATAATTAATTTTTATGACTTTTTAGTTAATTATATTCAACATTATCCATTTAAATAGAACATATTTAAGGTGTTTTATTAGTAGGGACATTATAAGGAGATTTTGATTACTTGATTTTTATAAATGAAAAAAATAGCACTTCCTTATTTGGTCCATAAGGTGTTTATTTTAGAATAGGGTTTCTAAAATTTTAATTAAATTATCAATATTTCTAGGTGAATGGTATGGATTTAATCTCTACAAAATATTCTAAAATGTTTTTATTAGTGGATAAAAGATTGAAAATTATCTAAAATGTAGTTGTGTCTTTTCTACCTTTTGAATTAAATTGATTAATTATGCCCTAATTATGCCCTAAGGCATTATTATTTGAAAACAACTCCCCTAGTTGTCACTATGTCCATGTTTTATTCATTGGATCAAATGTTAGACGATTGAAATGTTTTAGGCCATTAGATCCACCAGTAAATATTTTTTTATATGTTTTTTACAGTTAATTTTTGGTGACTTATATGTTAAAATGTTGTTATTAAAAATTTGTTAGGTTTTAACCTCAATTTAACATTTTGACTATGTCAAATTACATAAAAATAAAAATAAAAGTAAATTAAATAAAAAGACTGACATAATGTAATGAACATTTTAATTGGGTCAAAATACAATAAAAATATATATATAATAAAATAAAATAATAATAAACTATAAAAACAACCCATGGTATTGAACCATGGTATTCATGTGGAATGTAGTTTATTTAAAATTAAGATGGCCTAGGTCAATCTTTACTCTGGATCTACCAAGAGCCAAGAGAGATCATATGTCTTGATATATAAACCTATAATAAGAGGAAGGTACATGAGGGCCATGGTAATTAATGTGATTCTTTGTACTATATTTATTTAAAATATTAATTTGTATTTGTATTTTTTTAAATGAATATTGATAGATTGGAGGTTTATGTGGTGTAGATTTTTAGATATAGAATTCAGAATCTCCATAGTCATCATTTTTCTATCATAAATGAATATTGTTAAATGCGTTGTACTATTTTCATTTAAAATAGTAATTTGTATTTGTATTTTTTAAATGAACATTGTTAAATGTGTAATTGAGTAGAATGTATTAAGTTGATATTCTAATTTTTAAGATATTTATTTAAAAAATTAAAGTATGGTGAGTTTTTTTTTATTAAGCTTTACTCTAGATGTGCATAGAATGAGTCTATCTCAAGTCCCAAACAAGATTCTTCTTTCTCTTCATATTATAACTTGCACCTTAACACTCCTCTCCTCCTCCTGCAAAAATTTAAACTACGAGGCACAAGGTATTTGTTGCATATAGGAACATTTAGATATGATAAGAAAATGTGCTACTCTATTGTAATTTTCTCTACAAATGTGATGGAAAATGTGCCCTAAATGTTGAAAAATTCATGGTTAATGTAGTATAAGCTACATGAAAATTTATAGTATTGTATACAAGATCAAGAAAGCTATGCCCAATATCCAACACCATAGAGCAATACATGTTCACTAACTCAACAGTTGCTTCCAATTTAAAATAGTAATTTGCATTTGTATTTTTTTAAATGAATATTGTTAAATGTGTTGTACTATTTTTATTTAAAATAGTAATTTGTATTTGAATTTTCTAATTGAATATTGCTAAATGTGTAATTGAGAAAAATGTATTAAATTGATATTCTAATTTTTAAGATATTTATTTAAAAAATAAAAGTATGGTGAATTTTGTTTTATTAAGCTTTACTCTAGATGTGCATAGAATGAGTCTATCTCAAGCCCCAAACAAAATTCTTCTTTCTCTTCATATTATAGCTTGCACCTTACACTCCTCCTCTCCTCCTCCTTGCACAAATTTAAACTATGAGGCACAAGGTAGTTGTTACATATAGGAACATTTACATATGATAAGAAAAATGTGATATTCTATTGTAATTTTCTCTACAAATGTGATGACAAATGTGCCATAAATGTTGAAACTTTCATGGTTAATGTAGTATAAGCTACATGAAAATTTACAGTCTTCTATACAAGGTCAAGAAAGCTATGCCCAATATCCAACACCATAGAGAAAGACATGTTGACCAATTCAACAGTTGCCTCCAATTTGTATTTGTATTTTTTTAAATGAATATTGTTAAATGTGTTGTACTATTTTTATTTAAAATAGTAATTTGTATTTGTATTTTTTAAATGAATATTGTTAAATGTGTAATTCAGTAAAATGTATTAAATTGATATTTTTTAAGATATTTATTTAAAAAATCAAAGTATGGTGAGTTTTGGTTTATTAAGCTTTACTCTAGATGTGAATAGAATGAGTCTATCTCAAGTCCCAAACAAGATTCTTCTTTCTCTTCATATTATAGCTTGCACCGTGACATTCCTCCTCTCCTCCTCCTTGCACAAATTTAAACTATGAGGCACAAGGTAGTTGTTGCTTATAGGAACATTTAGATATGATAAGAAAAATGTGATACTCTATTGTAATTTTCTCTACAAATGTGATGGAAAATGTGCCCTAAATGTTGAAAATTTCATGGTTAATGTAGTATAAGCTACATGCAAATTTACAGTCTTCTATACAAGATCGAGAAATCTATGCCCAATATCCAACACCATAGACCAAGACATGTTCACCAATTCAACAGTTGCTTCTAAATCTCTCTCAATTCTAGAGTTGTTTTCTCAGTAAACTTGCTTTTACTGCTCTTGAACTGTTGAAAGCCATCATTTTTGCATATATGAGCATTTAGATCTGATAAGAAAAGTGTGATACTATGTTATAATTTTCTCTAGAAATGTGTTGGAGTTGTTTTCTCAATAAATGTGTTTTTATTGCTCTTAAGTGATGAAACCCATTGTTCTCTGATAAGAAAAGTGTGATATTTATAGGAGCATTTATCTCTGATAAGAAAAGTGTGATATTGTGTTATAATTTTCTCTAGAAATGTGTCGTAGTTGTTTTCTCAATAAACTTGTTTTTACTGCTCTTAAGTGATGAAATTCATCATTCTTGCATATAGGAGCATTTAACTCTGATAAGAAAAGTGTGATACTCTGTTATAATTTTCTCTACAAATGTGATGGAAACTATGCCATGAATGTTGGAAATTTCATGGTTAATCTAATATAAGATAAATAAAAATTCATTTCTTCTACATAAGATCAAGAAAGCTATGTCGAGTAGCCAACACCACAGAACAAGACATGTTTTCCAACTCCATAGATGCTACTAAATCTCTCTTGGTGTTGGAAAAATTTTCTCAATCACCTTATTTTTACTGTGCTTGAAGTGATGAAAGCCACCTCTCCATACATTTTTTACTCTCTGCACAAAGAACAAAAAAAACCAACTTCATATCAGCGATACTGAAAAAACAAGAACATGGTAGACACGAGGGACGTCAGTGGTAAAGAACAATGTGATATTTTGAATATTTTCAAAGATCATGAAGGAAATAATACATAGGTGACTCAGTAGGAATTGATCAAGATTAAATATTGAGGAACTGCACCAAAACAACCTTTGATTTTGAAGGTAGAAAATCACGATCTATTTCTTTATTCGTGAGGCATTCATGTTGTTATGATCAGACAAGGTATTTAACTTAACTTCAACATAGGCCTCATTTTTTTTAAGGCTCAAGGAAGTAGTATTGCATTAAGATTTCACTACATGCTTCCATGGAAGTAAATTTTGATTTTCATTCCTCCACAATGGCTCCTTCTCTGCAACATCTTATTCCTTCTAGGCTACTCTTTCCTATGCTATTTCCTTATGGCGTTTCTTTTGCAACATGTGGTGCAATTGCTAGTTAAAAATATGTCATATGAAGATGACTTATGGTTTTATGGACATGTTTTATTAGTATGTTATGCCATTTACCCATGGTATTGTAACAAAGTCTATAGATAGGTTAATATTTTTCATGGTTAGTGAGGTGAATCTCAATGTTTAAGAATATCATTACATGTTATTTTAAATGTATATTTATTTAACTCATATATTAATTATTTTTATAATTAATAATAATAATAATAATAAAGTAGTCATAATTTACCTAATTTTTATTTTTTTTTAATCTTGGAAATGTGAGATATATCATGAGGTAAGTTTTTTTATGCCTATTTGTGTTTAGTCATTTAATATTCATATGGTTGTGCTAGTTAATATCATTTTTTCCATTAAATTTTGGTAAATTAATTTTTTCACTAATAATTATGAATTTATTATAAAATTATAATTTTATTTTTTAATTTATTTTGAGTTGTTATTGTAACTTAATAAAACAATCCTAGATCCATCTTAACTTCGAATCTACTAAGAGCCCACATGGATCAAAAATATTTTCACTCTAAAAGAGCTTTTCACCTCAAAATATTTGATCCCTCTCTGGGCTCAGTAGATATAGAGTTGAGATGAATCTAGGATGGTTTAATTATGAACCAACTTAGATCCATCTAACACATCATCTATCATGCGGTGAGAGAGATCGAAACCCTCAAGGTGAAAACATTATTTATGGAGTGTAGAACTTGAGGAAAGGTTTTCACCTTGAATGATTTGATCCCTTTCAATGCATGATATATTTGGTGTTAGATGGATCTAAGCTGGTTCCAGTTGAGGGAAACAATGTCACTTTTTTAGATTATCATTATTCTGAATATGTTTGAGATAAAATTTAAAATTGACATTATGTTTTTTTTGCTTGGTAGTACCATATCATTCTCTTCTTTAATTTAGTCTATGTTTCTTGCCTTGAATGGTTTGTATGTTTGTGTTTGGATTCTTTGAGTGATTTGTGTGTTTATTTGTTTGGATTTGTATGGTAATTCTTGTGAATGTTACAGTTTTTGTGTTATATTTTTATGTGTATGTAATTGTCTATTAGTAATTAGTTGGTGATGAAGAATGGAGACAATCTTGTCAATAGTTTGCAGGAGGATTGATACTGCACATCTATTTCATTTAATTTTAGGTATCACAACTTTTACAACTATTTAATTCTTAATAGTGTCTCTCTAGATATTACTAAATATATCTTGAAGAGTAGTTTTAATAATTTATTGTGTCAAGATTACTTTTAAAATTATTTGTTTCATTTCTAATGTTTGAAATAATTTATTTCCTTCACGAATATTTTCATGATTTTTTATCTATAGACTATTCTGAAAAGTCTAGAAATAATGTATTTTTAAATATTTTTAAATGAGTGGCTAGATTTATAAAATCTTTACATTATTTATTTCTCTAAAAAATTATCACATCTCCTTCAAAAATATTTTGATTTCTTTTGAATGTTTATAAATACATATTTTCATCTTATAAATATTATGAATACATTGTTGTATGCAATTATCTATAAGCAATTTTGAATATATATAATTGTCTATTAGTAATTAATTGGTGATAAAGAAGGGAGGTATTGTCAAGGATTTATTTCAACTTGTATGAGGAATGATTCTACACATCTATTTCATTTAATTCTAGGTATCACAACTTTTGATAGCTAATTAATTCTTAATAGTGTCCCTCAAGGTATTACTAATTATATCCTGAAAACATTTCTTTTAGTAATCTACAACCTCAATATTAACAACATCTAATGCATAAAATAGGATTAGATAAAAAAAAATCTATATTGAAATCAATGCATCTAATGTAAGCAATGAAATGAGATTAGAAATAAAAATATACATTGAAATCAATGCATCTAGTGCAAGCTATCAAATAAGATTAGAAATCCACATCTACACTGAAATCAATGCATCTAATGCAAGAAATCAAATAGGATTAGAAATCAACATCTACATTTAAATAAGTGCATGTAGTGTGAGAAATCTTCTTCCCTCTCTCCCCCCTCCATCTAATCTTGAAAAATATTTTTAATAATTTATAGCCTCAACATTAACAACATATCATTCTTCTAAGGCACACAATCAAATAATATTAGAACACAACATCTATACCAAAATTAATGCATCTAATGCAGGAAATAAAGCAACATTAGAAATCAACATATACACTAAAATCAATGCATCTAGTGCAAGCAATCAAATATAATTAGAAATCAACCTTTACATTGAAACCAATGCATCTAGTGCAAGGAATATTCTCCCCCCTCACCCCACCCCAATTTATATGTATATCTCCCTCCATATATCTCTTTTCTCTCTATCTCACCTCTCCCCCCAAAGGCACACAATCTCTCTCTCTCTCTCTCTCTCTCTCTCTCTCTCTCTATATATATATATATATATATATATATATCCCTCCCTCTGTCTATCTCTCTCTTCTTCCCTCTCTTCACCTCCCATCTATATCTCTATCCCGCTCTGCCTCTCCTTCATCTATATATCACCCCCAAAACATACACACTCTTTCTCCATATCTATATATCTCTCCCTCCCTCTTCCTCTTCCTCTCCCACTCTCTTCCCCATCTCTCCCTCTCTCGCCCTACTATCTCTCTTCTCTCCTGTTCCTCTCTCTCTCTCTCTCTCTCTCTCTCTCTCTCTCTCTCTCTCTCTCTCTTATCATCCATCCTCTCTCTCCACCTTTATCTCTCTATGTATTTCTTATTACCTCACTCTCTCTCCCCCTCCCTCTCTACTCTCTCTCACGTCCTCTCTCTCTTCCTTTCTCTCCCACCTCCCTTTATCTCCCCCCTCCCCCCCCCCCCTCTCTATTCTCCCTCCAACTATGTCACTATCTCCCTCCATCTCTCCTTCTCCCCACATTCATTCCATCTCTCCTTGATTGTATCTCTATATCACCTTAAAAAATACACACACTCTCTCTCCATATCTTTATTCTCACTTCACCATCTCTCTCTATCTCCACTTTTCTCTCTCTATGTCTTTCTTTTTCACTCCCTCTCTTGCCCTCCAACTCCATCTCCTTGTCCCTCCCTCTCTCATCCTCTATTTGGTCCTTCCCCACTCTCCCTTTCTTTCCTACCTCCCACTCTCCCTAGCCCCACAATCTCTCTCTCTCTCTGCCCGCCAACCTTGTCACTATCTCCATCTATCTTGCCTTCTCTCTCTCCCTCTCTCACTCCTCTCTTTCTCTCTCGCTTCATTCCTCCTCTCCTCTCTCCATTTTATGTCTATCTCTCCATTATCACTCCTTCTATCTCTCCACCTCTATCTCATTGGGTCTTTGTTTTTCCCTACATATATATTTAGACTTAATATATATCATGATATATCAATATATATTATAATATAATAAATTAATATTATATTAAATTTGATTTTGTATTAATCCAAAGTTATTAAATTTAATAATATTAATATTATATTTAATATTAATATTAATATTTTGATACTAATATTGGATTTAGTGATGTTTTTGACATGGCATAATAACAAATTTTATAATAAAACTACATCAAATTAATATTTTCAAATATTACAACTTTAATATGGAAATATTTGTCTTTAAATATTTTAATATATCCATAGGATACATTTTTTCCTTTTGGAGATTCATTTTAAAAATATTTTATTATAAGAAATATTAAAAATTTTGGAGCAAGATTTCAGATTCTTTGGGTTGAATTAACCTTTTTCTTTTGATTTAAGAAATAGTATTGGCTTTAGTAAAGATTAAAGATGTTTAAAATTTTACCTAATTAAAATTAATGTGGTAAAATTTTTTGTTAAGGGTAAATTTATGGTTCATTCAAATTCACTTATATGATAAAGAAACTATTAAATGCATGACATAATTTATTATCCATTAAAATTATATATAATAATTCATGATTATATTTTAATAATTAATCTCAATCTCTTAGTTATATATAATTTAATATTGAAGCTAACGTTTTGGCCAGCATTAGTGAAAATTATTTTTATGTCGTAAGTTTCCCTTTGAAAAAAACTCCTCAGCTGCCAGTGTGTCCCTATTTGCACCATTAGATCAAATGTTAGACTATTGAAATGTTTTGAGGCCATTAGATCCACTATCTCCTTCATTTACACTCTGCTAAATACCTAACTATCTCACCAAACCCTATTAATGTCTCTTCCACATAACTATAAAATAAAATATAACTTTCACATGTCCCTTTCATTGCAAGGGAAAAGTTAAACATTGAATTTTTTTTAATATTAATATGCAAAGCTTCAACTTAAGGCATACCATGCCATGCGCACTCACTGTAGACAAATTATCTACTCCTTATAGGATGTTATGTGATAGACCATAAATTATGAAAGTCCACGGTTTGGTCTGAGTTGTAAATTTATTTACTTATAGAATTTTGTTTGGCGATACAAAGGTTTATATTTTCTTTGAGATGCAGGTTCAATGAAAACTCCGCATTGGTTTTTTCATCGCCATGAAGGCAAGGGGTCGAACCATGTGGAGCTAGGCCATCATTGGAAAATACCCTTCCAAGCATAACAAATCACACTGGCAAAAGGAAAGCTTCCCAGAAAAAGAAGATTAAATTCTTCCAAAACGAGATCATGCAAGCCAAACAGTCATTGCAAGAATCTTGCTAGGATGAGAAACAAAGAAGCAGGAGGCGCCATGGCTTGTCGAATGCAAATCTTGAGGTCGCTTGTTCCGAGAAGTCGTGGATTGGACATGTGTGTTTTCTTGACGAAGGCAGTTGATTACATCGTGGCACTTAAAGTACAGGTTCAAGATATGCATGCACTCACACAAAAGTACTCAAATTCAATTACTTATTCATCGTGCCAGCTTTAGGTAGGTCACAATGTCGAATCTCGGGCTGGAAAATCAAAGGTGACAAGAATGGGATTTTTATAATTTGTTCACTTAAGAGCTCTCTCTGTATATCTTATTTTCCTTTGAAAATCACCCCTGGAGTCAATGATGGCTGCTATATTCAATACCCAATGTTGATTATTTTCTTTAAGCATGTAACTATATGTTTCTTATGTTAAGTTCCAATAAACTGGTGTATGTGTTTTCTTTCAAGTTCCAATAAACTAGTAATGTTCTATTTCCGAGTTTTCTTTGTAATATTTTCTTTTTTATGTAAACAAGCAATAAAAAAACAAGTCTCATCAGCAACTCCCATTTCTGTCTATAGTTTTGGTGTTTGGAGTTTTGGTATTTCCCATTTCTGTTTGTAGTTTTGGTATTTGGAGTTGATGACAGTGTGGGTGCGGGCGTTAAGGAGAGTCGTTCAAAATTTTGCACTATGTTCTCTAATTCAGGAGGAATTTGTTCCAATTCTTTGTTTTCATTTTCATTCATCAAATTTATGAAATTTGATTAATGAAATGCACATTGGGATTAAAAGTCCCTTATCTCTTAAATAATATTAAAACTTTGTAAACAATATTACAAATCCTTCGGAACCATTTAAACTCATTTAAAACCAAAGATTAAGAATCTTTGAGAGTATAATACTTTGAAGATTCAAACAACCTAAACCTTTGGAAATATATCAATGCAAGCTTTTAAAACAGTGTTACAAACTTCTTCAGAATTGATTTTTTAAAACTTTCGGCAATGAAATGCATTTTTCACAATAATTAAAATCTGTTGGCCCCACATTTATCCGCTTCCAAAATGTTAATACATTTTCATTAATTAAACTTTAATTCCATACCTCATCATTAAAGCCCATGCAACTTTCAACCTTTGTTACCATTAGATTTCCCACAATCCATATCGACAGCAATCACATTCATGTGAAGACCACGACTTATCTCCTAGATGCAATGCGAGACTGGTGGTGTTAATATTATGATGTGTCTCAAATTAACTGGATCGCATTCCAAAAGGCAAACCCGTTCTCAGCTCAAAAGTTATGCGAAAAAAGTGGTTTTGTTTTATAAAACTGCTTTACTACAATTTCGTTTCTTTGTTGCCTTGGACTGAAAATTTTCCACTCGTTCTATGGTTTGCTTTATTCCTCCACTCCATAACTCGCCAAGTGTGATAGAATTACCACTCCAATCTTAAACAAAGAAGACAAAGTTCTTCATTTCATTCCAAATCGATTTCGCAGAGTTATATACTCAGCTTCTACGCAGAAGATATAAAAATCAATTGGATTTCAGAGAGATGAAGCCCTCCATCTCTAAATTGTGATTTTAACAAATAACAATCGATATTTGAGTAAGGAAAACCAAAATTCCTCTCGGTTTCTCCCCAATATTTACACAGAAATATGAATTAAATGAACTTTCAAAGGGATTAACTTCTTCTTTCACACAGAGATTAATTGTGTCCAAATTCTACACAGAAAACCATGAATTCGAAGGAATGAATCCTTCAGGGATTTTCCGAGTATAACAAAAATAAATAAACTCTGTAATTTTATTAAAAACAAAGATCAAACTCTCACAATAAATTATTCTACAGCCAACTCTGCTTCTCTCCTCTTTAGAAGCTATATTTATAGTTCTTTTACAATGCAACTGACCTCTTTCTGAGGATCAAATTCTTTAAATTTAGATGAAATCTTATTTATCTAATATCTTCCTAATTTCTATCAACTGAAGCTAGATATGCTCAACAAATCAAAACTATTCAATCTTCCCTAAATACTAGTCCAAGCCTATCTATTACAACTGTAATTGACAGCTAAAAGTACCAACACCTTTGCTTGTAACATTTTAGGATTTTTAACTGATCTAGCCACAACATGTGAACAAATTTTCACATTGCTGACTAAATCCCGATGCCCCTGCATCAGACTTCTGAGGACAAAAAATCTTCTTGTGCTATTGTCCATGAGTTCCTCCACAGAACTGCCCAGTTTTTGCAGCATAATTTCTATCATCCAAGTAGCATCCTCAATTGGTTGATCCTTCCACTTGATTAAGTATTGGAAATACTCTTTTCCTCTGGTTTTCTTGAACACTTTCTTGTCTAAGATCCTCTCTGGCTATAATGGTTTTACTGTAGGTAACTGTTTTACCCAGTCAATCTGCTCTCTGTCTTCTAGTCTTTCATCTGTGCCACCATCTTCATACATGTACAAATCAGCAACATTGAATAGTGGAGATATTTCAATATCAAAAGGTAATTCAATTTCATAGGCATTTGCAGAAAATTTCCTTAGTATCCTACATGGTCCTATCTTTTTGAATTTTAGTTTGTTATACTATCTCTTTGGAAATCTTTCCTTTCTCAAGTGTGCCAAAACCAAATCACTAACTTCAAAATTAACTACTCTTCTGTTCAAATCTACCCTGTTCTTGTACTTGGTGTTGCTGTCTTGTAGCTACTTCTTTACCTATTCATGTATTGATTGTATCTCTGAAGCAAACTCTTCTCCATCAGCACTCCTCATTTCTGCTTTTCCCAAGTTCCTCAATTCAGATACTCCTCTTGGGTGCATCCCATAAACTATATGGAATGGAATATATCTTGTACTTCTGTTAGGTGAATCATTGTATGCATATTCTTCCTATGGTAAAATATGATCCCACTGCTTAGGATGTTCTCCTGCAAGACTTCTCAAAAGATTACCCAAAATATTTTTTACTACCTCAGTTTTCCCATCAGTCTGACGGTGATAAGTTGAGTTTAAACTCAGTTTAGTACCAATATTCTTCCACAATGTCCTCCAAAAATGACCAAAAAACATGTTATCTCTATCAGAAACAATACTTTTAGGCAACCCATGTAATCTAACAATCTCTTTGAAAAATAAATTGGCAACATGAGTAGCATCACTAGTTTTATAACATGGAATAAAATGTTCCATCTTTGAAAAGCTGTCAACAACAACAAAAATTGTATCATTCCCTCTCTGTGTCTTAAGCAATCCTAAAACAAAATCCATACTTACCATATCCCAAGGTCTGTCTGGAATAGGCAATGGAATGTACAAACCTGCATTTTTGGCTTCTCCCCTTTGCATACTGACAAATTTTACAATTCTTCACATACTTTTCCACTTCATATCTCATATTTGGCCAATAATAAAAATTACTCAACTGCTCATAAGTTTTATCAATACCAAAATGTCCAGCAAGTCCACCACTATGTTTTTCTCTCATTAAATTCTCTCTCATGGAACAATTTGGTATGCACAACTGATTTCTTTTGAATAATAAACCCTCTTGCAAGAAATAATCTAACCACTGACTTCTGTCTATCAAAATAGGATTACAGCATGCTTCAAATGCTTCTTTTAAATCCAAATCTGTTTTATAGAGTTCTTTCAGAAAATCAAAGCCTACCACTTCAATTTGAATTTCTTGAACAAGAATGTTTTTCCTACTCAAGGCATCAGCTACCTTATTTGCTTGACCACTTATATGCTTCAAAACAAAGTTAAAAATTTGAATATATTCAACCATTTTGCATGTTTTTGATTCAATTTAGGCTTCTGCATAATATACTGTAAAGCATGATTATCTTAATATAGGAAAAATTCTTTAGACATTAAATAATGTCTCCACTTCTTCAATGATTGTTCTATTGCATAAAATTATTTGTCATAAGAAGAGTACTTTCTTCTTGTCTCATTCAGCTTCTCACTAAAATATGCTACAGTCTGTCTTCTTGACCTAATACAACTCCAATAGCTTCTCCACTGGCATCACACTTCACTTGAAATGGTTTGTTAAAATCAGGCAAAACTAAGACAGGTTTCTTAGTTATCTTTTGTTTCAAAAACTAAAAATTTCTTTCAGCTTCAGTAGTCCATTTAAATGGATGTTTGTCCTTTTTTATGGTTTCAATGATAGGTGCATTAATCTTGCTGAAATTCCTTATGAATTTTCTATAAAAGCTAGCAAGTCCATGGAAACTTCTTACCTCAAAAACATTCTTTGGTGAAGCCACCCCATGTCAATTGCTTTTACCTTCTTTGGATCCATTTTTAGTCCTTCAGTAGAAACAATAAAACCTAGATATACCAATTCTTCTTTCATGAATGAACATTTCCTTAAATTTACCAGTAAATTATCTTGATGTAATTTCCTTAAGACATAATTAAGATGTCTCAGGTGTTCTTCCTTTGTTTTGTTGTAAATTAATATATCATCCAAATATACTATTGAAAATTTACCAATAAATTCCTTCAATACTTCATTCATGAACCTCATAAAAGTGCTAGGTGCATTTGATAACGCAAAAGGCATTACCATCCATTCATACAATCCCTCATTTGTTTTAAAGGTTGTTTTCCATTCATCACCTTCCCTTATCCTAATCTGATGATACCCACTTTTCAAGTCTAATTTTGAAAAATATCTTGCTCCACTCAAACAATTCATTAAATCTTCAATTCTAGGCAAAGGAAATCTATACTTGATTGTTATTTTGTTGATTTCTCTTGAATCAGTGCACATTCTCCAACCTCCATCTTTCTTCGGACTCAACATTGTAGGTACTGCACAAGGACTCAAACTTTCTCTGATCAAAACTTTGTCAACCAATTCTTGTACTTGCTTTCTGATTTCTTCATTTTCTGTAGGAGTCATTCTGTAAGCTGCTTTGTTTGGCAGATTTGATCCTGGAATCAAATCTATCTGATGGCTGATTCTTCTTACAGGTGGTAATTCATCAGGTAAATCATCCACAATAATATCACAATAACTCTCCAACATTTCTTGAATTTCAATTGGAAAATCATAAATTTTAGTAGAAGTAAATGCTACCTTAGGTTTGTGAACTAAAGAAAAATTTACCTCATCATCTTCAATCTGCTACAAATATTCTTTCCCACTCAACAATAAAGTCTTTCGATCAGAATTTTTGCTTGATGCATCTCCTTCTTCCATAGGTAAAAATGTTTGATTCATGCCATCCTTGAAAAACTTGTAAGCGTTTCTCTTACCATCATGCATTGTTGCTCTGTCGTATTGCAAAGGTCTACCCATCAATATGTCACACACATCCATAGGCATCACATCACACATGATTTTATCTTTGTAGCTGCACATCTGCAATTCTATTTCACATTTTTATTTCACAATCAGCTGATGTCCTTCCTGAAGCCATGACACCTTGTAGGGTGTTGGATGTTCCCTTGTCTTCAATTTTAATTTCTCTATCACCTCTGTAGAGACCAGATTGTCTGTGCTTCAACTATCAATGACCAATTGATAGCATTTCCCTTGAAATTTGCACACACTTCTGAACAAAGTCTTTCTCTGTGTTGGCTCATCAACTTCCTTTGTTTGTTTCAACAAAACCTTGTTAACCACTAATGATTCTCCTTTTTCTGGCATAATTTCTCTCTCTATTTGAGGAAACTTTGCTACTTATTCTCCAGTCTAAGCAACAATTTCATTTCTTTGACTTGTACCCACATTCTCTTTCTTTGGGCATTCATAGGATCTATGTCCTAATTTGTTACATCTGTAACATCTCACTTCTCTTCCTCTGCTTCTGCCTCCTCTTCCTCTATAAGAACTCCTTATACCACTTGCATCACCTTCTGTGGATGCATGCTGAGGTGAGATACTGCTCGCTCCATCTCTTGGTGTTGTAGATACTCCTTTACCACCTTGACCTCCATTTCCTCGGAAATTACCTCTTCCTTTGGCAGATTGCTTTCTCAGAAGTTTTTCTTCATATTTTATGGCCATCTGATTAGCCTCTTCTACTTTCTTAGCAGACAATATACTTATCTCATATTGAATCTCCATTCTGAGACCATTTACATACCTGGCAATCTTCTCTGTTGTGTCTTAGATTTGTCCTACTCTTATGCTCACTTTGTAAAATTATTCTATGTATTCTTTCACTGTCATTAATCTTTGTCTAAGATTCTACATTTTTCTAAATAATGAAAGCTAATAATCACTAGGAAAAAAATTACTTCTCAGCTTTACCACCATTATACTCCAATTATTGATTGGTTGTTTACCAAATCTCCTTCTCTCTTCTTGCACTCCATCCCACCAAAGTGTTGCATGTCCTTTCAACCTTGTGACTACAAATTTAACTCTCTTTTCTTCACCCATCTCTTCATAATAAAAGCATTTATTCATCTCATTGATCCATTCTATCAACTCTTCTAGATTCAATCCTCCTGCAAAAGCTGATACTTCAAGTCTAGGCCTGGATGTAAAGCCTAAAACTGATTTGAAGAATCTCATATCAGGGGTGAGCTCAATATTCTCTTATTCTTCTTCAACTTCAGGTTCACTGACATCTTCAGGATCTCTTGGGTGTCCTACTTCAATTGCTTCCAATCTGGCTTGAATTTGCTGCATAGTCTCCAGTACTTCTGCATTTGCAACTGGCCTGCCTCTTCTTCTACCAGCAGCACCTCTACCAATTCTGATAGCCATGCTAGATTTCTTCTTCTGACTTTTAGAAGTCTGTTCAATATCTGAAAAATGCTCTGAAGATGGCTCTGATACCACAGATGATGGAAGTGTGGGTGCAGGCGTTAAGGAGAGCCATTCAAACTTTTGCACTATGTTCTCTAATTCAGGAGGAATTTGTTCCAATTCTTTGTTTTCATTTTCGTTCATCAAATTTATGAAATTTGATTAATGAAATGCACATTGGGATTAAAAGTCCCTTATCTCTTAAATAATATTAACCCTTTGTAAACAATATTACAAATCCTCCAAAACCATTTAAACTCATTGAAAGCCAAAGGTTAAGGCTCTTGAGGAGTATAATACTTTGACTATTCAAACAACTTAAACCTTTGTAAATATATCAATGCAAGCTTTTAAAACAGTGTTACAAACTTCTTCAGAATTGATGTTTTAAAAAATTCGGCAACGCAATGCATTTTTCACAATAATTAAAATTTGTCGGCCCCACATTTATCCGCTTCCAAAATGTTAATATAGTTTCATTAATTAAACTTTGATTCCATACCTCATCATTAAAGCCCATGCAGCTTTCAACCTTGGTTACCATTGGATTTCCCACGATCCATATTGACAGCAATCACATTCATTTGAAGACCACGACTTATCTCCTAGATGCAATGCGAGACTGGTGGTTTTAATATTATGACGTGTCTTAATTTAACTGGATCACATTCCAAAATTCAAACCCATTCTCAGCTCAAAATTTATGTGAAAAAAGTGGTTTTGTTTTATAAAACCGCTTTACTGCAATTTTGTTTCTTTGTTGCCTTGGATTGCGAATTTTCCACTCATTCTCTGGTTTGCTTTATTCCTCTGCTCCATAACTCGACAAGTGTGATAGAATTACCACTCCGATCTTAAACAAAGAAGACAGAGTTCTTCATTTCATTCCAAATCTATTTCGCAGAGTTATATACTCAGCTTCTACGCAGAAGATATAAAATCAACTGGATTTCAGAGAGATGAAGCCCTCCATCTCTACATTGTGATTTTAAAAAATAAAAATCGATCTTCGAGTAAGGAAAACTAGAATTCCTCTCGGTTTCTTCCTAATCTTTACACAGAAACATGAATTAAATGAACTTTCGAAGGGATTAACTTCCTCTTTCACACAGAGATTAATTGCATCCAAATTCTACACAGAAAACCATGAATTCAAAGGAATGAATCCTTCGGGGATTTGCCAAGTATAACACAAATAAATAAACTCTGTAATTTTATTAAAAACAGAGATCAAACTGTCACAATCAATTCTTCTATGACAAACTCTGCTTTTCTCCTCTTTAGAAGCTACATTAGTGGTTCTTTTACAATGAAACCGACCTCTTTCTGGGGATCAAATTCTTTAAATTTAGAAAAAATCTTATTTAGCTAATATCTTCCTAATTTCTATCAACTGAAGCTGGATATGCTCAACAAATCAAAACTGTTCAACCTTCCCTAAATACTAGTCCAAGCCTATATATTACAACTATAATTGACAGCTAAAAGTACCAACACCTTTGCTTGTAACATTTTAGGATTTTTAACCGAGCTAGCCACAACATGTGAACAAATTTTCACATTGCTGACTAAATCCCGATGCCCCTGCATCAAGAGTATTGGTATTTGGAATAGAATTGCAAGAGTCTGTATTTTATTGTCAAATATGTGAGCTTGAACGACATCAACAAATAAGCATAATACGAATCTTGATACCAAAATGATTTTACTGGTAATGTCTGCATTTCCATCTTTGTTTATCAAAATTTCCAAGCAGTTGAGTGTTTAATAGCGTTTCCACAAATATTGCCATCATTATTCACTCGAATTACAACAGCCTTGCCGACCTTGTGCTAATATATATATATATATATATAGTTTTGATAAGTTAATTTTGTCAGGAGATTTTTAAGAAATTGAAGAGTTTGAATCTTCTAAACCGTTAAGTCATTTACATATTAAAAATGCATTGACTAGTAAGTGGAGCCTTCACATAATTGTTGAAATAAGATCAAAAGAAGAAGTTATTTGAGTCTATCTTTGTTTTTTTCATTTTTTATACCATTTTTTATATCATGTTATTTAAACAAGTTCAATGCTAAGGATTTTGCAGTATATATTCAAGTATTAATCATGAATTATTGGAAAATAAACATTATACTTTCAATAATTATTTATTTTGTTTTTATAATTAATTGTATTATAATTATGTATATTTAATTGTAATTTCTAGAAAATTAATAATGAAGACTTAGATAATTGGTGAAACTAAATAAATATATACATGGGAAAAAAATTCCCATCAAGTTTAGGCTTTAAATAAACATAATCTACCATTAATTGGATTGCAATGCAAAGGTATTGGCACAAATTTTTATGTTGTTGAGCTAACTAAAACTCATAGTATTGAACACACAACCTTAGGAATTTCAATTGTGTTTTGAAGTGAGATTGTGAGATATGTAATAAATTTGATTGCAATTTTTTACATATTAGTATAATGTAGTTTATTTTATAATCTCCACCATAAATTCAATGTAAATAAATATGTACGTATATATATATATATATTTGGTTTATGAATTATAAAATTCATTCAATTAAATTTGGGCATATTTTAGATTCATAAAAGGCATATTTCATTTTAATGATTAATATTTATTTTTATATTTTAAAATTTTATTTCATTAGAAGTTTGAACTACTTCTTCCGTATTTTGAACTAAATATTTGTTATGTAAAATTATAATAAAAATAGAAAATTATTAAAATTTTATCATTTTGATTTACTTACACTTGGATTTGATCTCATTCCTACAATATAAAGACAATATACAAATCTTAAACCAACAAATATTTCTATGATAAAGTATATCACTACTATTTATTTTTCAGTAACACCCATTTCCTTATATTTTTCTTAGCAATGCCAACTATAAATGAGAGGAATGGAAGAATTATAGCCTTTTTCTTAACCTTGGAATGAAAACAATAATCTTAAGGATCGAAAGGGTAAATAAGTAAATCAATTGTTAGTTATTTTTCCACAACACCTATTTCCTTATGTTCGTCTCAGAAATGACAACTATAAATAAGATGCATGGAAGAAATATAGACTTTTTCTTAGCCGTGGAATGAAAACAATAGTATTAAGGATCAAAACGGTAAAGAAGTAATCAAAAAAGTGTGTGTGTGTGTGTGCGCGTGCACACACACACACACACACACACACACATATATATATTATTTTATTTTTTTTCCTTTAATTCAATATAATATATAATAAAGATAATATAATACACATGCTATAAATTTATGGTTCTCTTCTCACTCAGAAAAAATGAAGCATCATTTGAAAAAGTCCTAGAGGTTCATGTGTCAAGGGTAGGGTTATAGGATTCATTTTTCATTACTTAGTCATGGAAATTTTTTATTTTTTCTTATTTAACCTATCCTAAGGTCTAAAACCACCCTCATTCAAATCCTCTCATGTCACATCAATCATACTTTTCTGAAATTTTTCATTTTCCAAGGCTTTAGCGCCGAAAGGGTCGTTTTAGCCAAGAAACCACACTTTCATAGCAAAATACATAGAGAAATTGCACTTTTCTCTATGAAACTGCTAATACTTTCGTAGCGAAAATGCCCAGAAATACACTAGGAAGGCTACAAAAGTAAGGTTTCCTTTTTGTCATGTCAAATTATTTGTTAGGTGTCAGAAAATGATTTGAAAAGGATAAGTTAGATGCCATTCGAGTCAATTTGGGTAAATATCAAGGTACATAGTCAGGGCTGAAGTCATCATCACCATTTTAAGCATGTATGAGTCATCATTATGTTATGAGCAGTCATCGAACTTCAAAATCTTTCCAAATAGTCATTTGTCATTCTTTATTCCCTTTTTGGGTATTATTGAGCTTTGGAGAGCTATTTCATTGAGCCAAAGTTGTGGCTAGTATTTTCAAAGGTTTGCAGATAGCATTATCAAGTGAGGCAGAGAAGACATTATCAAACGAAGAAGAGACGACTTTAAAGAACCATGGCTACAAAAAGGAAGATAAATAAAGGTGGACACTGTCTTAGATATGATCCATCATTTATGAACCTGAGAAATGAAGACCCAACAGCTGTAGAAGTCTTCAGAAGGATAGGATGCTTATAGTTTTGTGAAATACTAAAAGGATGTCATGTACAGGTTTTCAAAGAATTTTCCCCAAACTTCAATGGAACAACAACTAAAGTGGGAATGTTGAATCTCACTATAACACCAGAGATCATTGCAGTAGCAATAGGGATTCCAAGAGGACAAGAAAAATGGTTCAAAGGGTTCAAATTCAACATGGAGGAATGCAAAGAGTTTATGAAAGTAGAAAATAGTGAATTTGACCTTACAAATGCCATTCCAAGGAGTTGCATGAAGGACAATTTCTCAAAACTACTACTTATTATCCAGAAATATTTCACTTGTGAAGGGAGATATCATAAAGTCTATTCTTACCACTTCAAGCTTCTCCTACACTTTTTTGGTAATTTATCTCTCGAAATTCCTTTCTATTTACACAGAAGCTTAGCAAAAATGGAAGATAAAGTTCCAACAAATTTTGAGGGAAGTGAAACCTTGTTGGGCCGTTAATATGCCATTATTATTATCACTTGTGAACGCTTATTCCACCCATTTCTACCATTCTTCATCACATCATTTATTATAATTTATTATTTAAATCCATTTTATGAGATGATTTATGCTTCTATGAATGAATGTTATTTATTCTCCTTTATTTCTAATAAATTGATGATTATGAATTATTTTATCAATGATAGTTTTAATAAGTTGGTTATAACATTATTCACCATTTTTAGCCTCCAAGATAATTTCCAGATTGAAGATTTGATCATTAAAAGTGCCAACTCCGAAATGCGCTGGAATAAGGAGTGACAGTTTTGCGGTTGAGATTCTGAGCAAATGAAGACGAATCTGGAAAATCCGGAACATGGGTTTTGTCCAGAACGGACCCAATTAACTTTAATAAAGAACGGTTTGCCCAAATTCGGCTTGTACTGAGAGAAACGCAGGGTTCTTTGAGCACGATTTTCTCAGATCTGTGGTTGCGGCCGTCCTCCAAATCTCAGCTACAAAGCCAAATTCGACTTGCTGTTGTTGAAAGATGAATGTAAATCTATTTTATTGTTGATCAATTGGTTGGAAGAAATTCAATATTATTATTAGAGATCCTATTTGCTATTTAATTTCTCCTCCTTCTGATTATAAAAGGAGAAGCATGTATTGTGTATGAGAGGATGGAGAGACTTTTCTTATTGTAATTTATAGAATTGTGCATCGGCTCTTGTTAAGAGAGTGTGAGCTGTTTGTAAACATTATTAATGCCTGATTAATAAAAGAGTTCACTGTTGTTCCATTTCTCAAGCGCTGGAGTAAAGCACAGCAACGCTTCACCGGTGGTTGAGGGCCCGGCCCTGGTGGAGCGATCTGATGTTTGTATTTCTATTAGTTTATTTTTGTTGTGTGAAGTTCGTTTATTACAATTAAAGAATTGAGTTATTGCTAATTGGATCAAATACAGATTCATTGTTATTCCATTCTTTACAAGAAGCATGATTCATGATTCAATTGTTATAAAATGTTGTTTTTCTGTATCTAATTCCAGTTGTTGTTCCTTTTGTTTATGAATTACGATAGTTGATTGTTGTGTGGCTGTCGACAGGATTAAAGAGTAGAAATCTAGTTTTCTTGGTTATGAATTGAATTCACTGTTTATTTTACGCTGCTATTTAATTCCTGTTCATTTCTTTTAGATTGGTGTTCCTTTCCAGTTTGCGTTTTAGATTTCATTTCCTTTGAGTTGTTTTCACTTGCTTTGAGATCTCTAAACTGTAGAGGGCAGAGCTAATCATTCCAGGTCCCCAGATTTGGTCATCTCACATCGATTTCTAGGGGAAAGAGTTATTACTACCGCATCCCTAATCGATGTCTAGCAAGGTTGCTGTAGTGTAGTCTTTACATTTCTGTCATTTGTAATTAGATTTCTTTTCAAGCAGATTTCTTTTCAAGCATTTATTATTTCTGCATTTGTATTCGACATCACATTCACAAACATTGTTTCGAGTGTTGGGGCCGCCGTACCGAGTACACTTAAATAAAAAGTCGTCCCCGTTGACAATTAATGTGAGGTAATTAGGAGTTACAAAGACACCTTTTTATCGCTCCACATTTTGGCGCGTTGCCGGGGAGAGTGTAGCCATTTAAAGAGAAAAGAGTAGTGTGAATCTGATGAGTGCCTGCTAGGGAAGAGTTGGATCTTAAAAATGGAAGGTAAGAATCTACGTGCGGAGCATGTAAAAGCCCTGCTCCACTATCTGCTTTCCTAACAGATTTGTTGTTGCTTTGTTGGGTAGAAATAGATGTTTGAATTTTTGTGTGAATGTGTGAGTGACTAGGGAAAAAATAGAAATTTTGAAAAATAAATCACATGATTTCATTCAAGTGGTGATGTAAGCACCACCCATTTCACTAACCGATCGACAGGAACATTTGAAGAGGAGCCTCGAAGAAACACATGAAGAACATCTTATATTATGGTAAGAAATGGCTCACGTTTCTACTTTTGAATTTCCTATCAAAGATCTAGGAGGAGTGACACAAATGCACATAATTCCCCCATCTTTACCAAATTTTCATGGTTTAGCAAATGAAGATCCGGATACATTCTTATTTGAGTTCGAAATACTTTGTAGAGGATATGATTATTGTACTAATGATCAAAGATTGAAAGTGTTTCCTCTTACTCTAAAAGGAGCAGCTCTCCGATGGTTCATGAGCCTAGGTGGGAATTGCATCCAATCATGGGAGGACACGAAGAACATATTCTTGAAGAAGTACCAAGACTATTGCAAATCCAATGAAGATATTTTCGGTATAATACAAGGGGAAGATGAAAGTTTGGAGGATTATGTAGATCGATTTCATTATAACATTCAAAAATCAAAGCATAAGCATTTGGAAAAAGAGATCTTAAAAACACTCCTTCTTAAAGGAATCAAAGATGAATTTTTAGAACTCTTAAATCTGATAGGAAAAGGTGATGTTTTTCAGTTATCATATGATGATGTTTGTGAGTTGTGCAGAAGGTATTCAAGAGGAATCTCTAAGGCTAGTAAGAATTCTAGAGATGTTTGTTCTTTCTTTTCCAAATCTGCTACAAGAATAGGAGACATAAGAGCTGAAATCAATGATTTATTTGAAAATTTTAAAGTTGATTTTATTAGCTCTCTAAGCTCAAAATTGGACGTTTTGCAGGTTCATAAAAATGAAGAATTTGATGAAGTGTTTTCCCCTCATGACCGAAAGGAGCAGCCCATAGATACTCACTCTTCCTTATCTAGGATGGAAGTAGCATATCAAAGAGATAAGGAAGCTACAACAAGGTCAACAAGTATGGTTCAAAACACTTCTTCTCCATTCTCTTACTTGCATAATCCATTATGGAATACTCATGTTCTAGGGCAGCCATGTCAATTTCAATATAACCACCAATCTTATCTACAAGTTTGGCATGGTTCACCTTATGATTGCATGATTACTCTCCCTCATCTTGTAGCACAAGCACATTCTCCATATTCTCCACCAGCTCTTTCACAACATCCTGCTTGCATATCAAATTTATCCACTCAACCCAACCAAACACATCATCACAATGCTCCATTCCATACACAGTTTCCTGCTCAACTAATTCCACACCCTCACCACAATAAATCAGTACAACATGCTTACAATGTTGAACTGCCAAATTTACCTACCCTTCCCACCCATTCTATCTCACATGCGCCATTAGAGAAAACTTACAATGAGATTCAGAATGTTTCAAATTCAAAAATTGTAGAAGCTATGGAAGCAAATGAGGTTTCTTCTAGGTTGCACCAACAAACCATTTTAAAAGATCAAGAACTTCATGGTATGATGGGAAATCAAGAAAGTAACGGATATATTGAAGATTGGTTTCACTCCATCACGTGTTTGCATCATCACTCTATGCTTCAACAATTTTTGATGCCATTTTTTCAAGGGAAGTTGGCTTCTCATACCCTAATTTTCATTAATATGCATTTTTCAAATTTGGGTATGTGTATACATGAAGCCTTATTTCGAAAATGGCTCCACTGGAAGTACTCATATACGTAGTCATATTCATTTTTTAAGTCAAAATAGGTTAGTGTAGAAAATAAAATAAATAAGGGAATAAATAAATGCATTTTGTTTTTTATGTAAAACTAGTTGTTTTTGTTGCAACATGCTATGCAAATCAACATTGGTGATAATTTTTTAATTAATTTGTGTATTTAGATGACTTATAATGAAAATAATAGCTCTACAAACACTCATATTCATTTTTTATCACCAATTTGAAAAAATGCTTGAATATCATTTTTTTGGCTTGCGGGCTTGATGAACTTTCTAGACAAACAGTCGGGACAGTCATGTTTTGAGGGACCAAAAATGAATATTTTTAAAACCTGTTTCTACACTAGATAGCCCTTGATGTCTAATTTCTAACCCAATTTGAATCAGTCAATTTGGATTTGAAACGAAAAAGTTAGAACCAAAACATTGACCGGATGTCTAGCGGGCAGCTCAGGAACAGAGTTGGGACAGTCAGTTTTTGGAGGCCTAAATGACCATATTTTTAAAACTTGTTTCTATGGTAGATTCCCCTATGAATCTAGTTTCCAATGCAATTGGAATCACTCATTTTAGATATCGTATGGGGAAGTTATGATCAAAATACTGACTGTCTATCGTAAATCAGCACCCTTAAAACTCTATTTTTCCGGATGTTCCTTACAGTATTTCACCTATCAATTCTTCTTTTCTTCAAAACCTGTTTCTATTGGAGATAAATAAATGAATCTACTTTCATTTCCAATTTTAATCATTCGAATCCGACATCAAACGAAGAATCTATGCTTAAAACATTCACTGTTGTTCTAAGTGGGGTAAGTGAAAATGACTCTGTTATGCAGGTTGTTCTAAGTAAAATTGACATATCATATCATTGAATTTTTAAAACCTGTTGCTATTGGAGATTAACCTTTGAATTAGCTCTCATTTGGCTTTGGAATCACTCAATTTGGACGAAAAACAAAGAAGTTAAGACTAAAACACTGCAGGTTAGCATGATTGGCCACTGCTCTCCCGCAGATAACAAATAAATTTTACTTTGTTATTTTCTCCGTGGATTTGTTTTACAGAGTAACTACTTATTATTTTTTTGCATAATTCTTGGATTAGGGGAGCCCACGCACCTCTCTTTCTCCATGATTTAATGTTTTCTTGCAGGTAGACACTCGTTTTTTGCAGGTCTTGGGAAAATAAAGAAGGTCAATTTATGGACGAGTGATTTTTGAAAGAAATTTTATGAAACAAAGGAATTTCATCTAACTCATTACCCAATGGATTCGTAATAGAAGAAATGAAGAATTGATTTCAATTTGAAGATTCATGTCTTATCACTACTGCCAAAACATTTTTCAAAGAGATCATTTTTTTTTGACATAACATCATAGCTGTTGTAACTTAATTTATTTATTTACATACTGTTTTTGTTGTTTTTTTTTCTAATTTCTCTTATATTTTGTGTTTCAGGTATTGCTTCATTCAAAGTGTAACTCATCCTCAGCATCAATACCGTGAACAGCTAATTTGTTTTTTTGCATGTTTGCATTGTATGATCTCCATTTTGCTGTTCCTTTTCCAAAGGAACGATACTTGCGTTTTTGCTGTTCCTTTTCTAAAGGAACAGCACTTTTAGTTTTTGCTGTTCCTTTTTTCAAAGGAATGACATTTGCATTTTCACACTTTTTTTGTGTATTTTTTCTTTTTGGTGTGCATTTCCTTTGTTGTTTCCTACAAGGAACAACACTTTTTTTGAGTGTTTTTCCTGTTCCTTCAAAGAAGCAACACTTTGGGAGCAACCATTCCTTCCTCTTGTGGGATTATTCCTAGTTCATCTCAACCACATTTTATTGCTTCCCTTTTATGGCATGAAGTACACTATTTTTATGAGGACAAGAATTATCGATTTTATTGAAGCGAGCTAATATCATTCACGTTATGTCCTTACCCAGACAACTCGATAATAGATCATTTTAAAAAGGGACACAATTATTTATATACGTTACTTATCAAAAGATTATTTTCTATTGAACATGATATTGATTGATCATCTTAATACCATGCCGGGTTCCAATCCTTCCGGATTATAATCTTCTCTGTCTGTAATAAATGAGATTATGGGTATATTTTTTTTCTATTGACATGTTCAAATTCTTCCACCATCCCTACTCTTAAGGAGTACTAAGCCTCCCTCTTTTTATCATAAAACTGTGTAATCACAACAAATTTTTTTTTGTAGATGGAGGATAGGGGGTCTCATTACGAGCCAGCCTACCATGTTCATAAGGCTATAACAAAGTGACATTCCCATTATGGCCACCACACCAGGGTTATGATCCATTGGATAGCCAAAATATCCTTGGAACAGGAGGTCTCATCATGAGTCGGCCTAATCACTTTTGATACATTCCAATGAATGGCAGTGTGGTTATCTGGTTACCATGCTAGCACACTGATCTTTTCTATAGAACAACACTGGAAATCTCCATTTATAAATTGAGGATCCTGGCTCATACGAGTTAAAAAGCAACCATGCCAAGGCTATGAATGCCTGCTGGCATCAGAGGCTCTGCTTATGGTATCGAAGTTATATCTTATCATCAATTATTACTATAATACCCTTTTATTATTCTTTTTTTATCAGAGAAGTTATTTCCTTAATTTTTCCCTGTTTTGAACCTTTATGCATGAGAAATTGTTTTATGATCAATCACATCATTTTTGGCTAGAATACTGTCAGAAAAGCATATTTTTGACATATTGTTGTCCTTTTCTTTTTCTCATAACTTATCATCAATCCAAAGCGTCCTATCTCTTATTCATAACTATCTTTACACACTCCGCTCTCATTATAACCATACCTCTTGTCGTCCTACCATTGATATGTGTACTTTGCTTCATTTACTACCGTATTGATCATTCCCTTGCCTTGTTGTCAGCATAACACCTTTCATATGCTTTATGGTCATGGAATCCCTTTTCTAATTAGAGGGGGGAATGTATGCATTATGGGATAACATGCGATATAATTACTAAACTCTGCCATAACTTGATGATTTGAAAAAAGCTTCTTCGATCAAATTTTGCATGCATCTTATCTATTTCTATTCAAAACTAACACTATGGATTCAAGAACATTGTATGCCAAATAGTGCTTTGTTTACAGGAGAACAACAAGTATGGGCAGAATTCTATTCACAGCATGGCCACACTATTGCAACTAACATAAGAGGCTCGAGCAACTCGCGAACGTGAACAATTCTTCAGACATGATGTGCTTACCTGGATTCCACCTTTTGCATCACTTTCAGTATCCGCTCAGCCTACATCAACTTCAACAAAGGCCACTCCCTATATGTCATTCCACATTTTTTCGGAGGTAACACTTGAGGTAAAATAGGACAATTTTCTGATTTATTATAAATTTAGGAGAATTTCATGCAAATCCATTGAGCATTATTTATCATCATTCATTCCACATCTTTACCACTTTCCATTTTTTAGATAAATATCATATTTCAGTTTGGGGGAGTGTTACTTTCTTTCATTTCTTTCTTATGACCATGTTATTCATATCTTTTATCATCCATTGCTATTCTTATTCACTCTCACCACCTCCCTTATTCCATGTTGTTTAACACCAAGCATAGAATTCAACAGCTGGTAGCAACCACCTCAATTTTTTTCTAGCATCGCATGAGGGCATGCTAATTTTTCAGAGAGGGGGAGGAATAGCTACGCATGATGGATGTTTTCAATTTTCTTTCTCATTTAAGGCATACAATTTCATTTTTACACAATGCAGAAATTGCTTTCCATAATATTTTTAAAAAAACCATGAACTCAATTCTTGTGATTTCTGGAAAACACAGACGTATCGTTAATACAAACCCAGATAATTTCAAGATAAATTGGTTCATAAAATTTCGGAAATCATGCACTCTCACCTACAGCCATCTTGTTTATATCTCATGATCCGTGCACCAAAACGATCTGATTTTTGGATCATAAAGGCATTCATACATTATAAATTTACTTGCAAAATTTCAACAAAAGCCGGTTGGTAGTTTTTGAGAAAATGGTTAATGAAGTTTGCTGTTACTTATATCATATTTTGCTGCAACTTCATACATATAGTTGAATGTCAATATAAAAATTGTTATGCCTTCATCAAGATTACTAAAAGTGAATATTCATTAATTAAGGAAGAATTCGTTTGTTATATCCATTTCATGAGCTGAGATGAACATATTTTTTATTGCTTGGTTAACACATGGGTTTGTCTTTTGGGCTGCATGAGGACATGCAATATATCTGTGTTTTCGTTGCATGAGGACATGCAACTTATTGAGTGTGGGGGTATATTCAAGTACGTTAATATGCCATTATTATTATCACTTTGAACGCTTATTCCACCCATTTCTACCATTCTTCATCACGTCATTTATTATAATTTATTATTTAAATCCATTTTATGATGATTTATGCTTCTATGAATGAATGTTATTTATTCTCCTTTATTTCTAATAAGTTGATGATTATGAATTATTTTATCAATGATAGTTTTAATAAGTTGGTTATAACATTATTCACCATTTTTAGCCTCCAAGATAATTTCCAGATTGAAGATTTGATCATTAAAAGTGCCAACTCAGAAATGCGCTGTTATAAGGAGTGACAGTTTTACGGTCGCGATTCTGAGCAAATGAAGACGAATCGGGAAAATCCGGAACATGGGTTTTGTTCAGAACGGACCCAATTAATTTTAACAAAGAACGGTTTGCCCAAATTCGGCTTGTTCTGAGAGAAACACAGGGTTCTTTGAGCACAATTTTCTCAGATCTGTGGTTGCGGCCGTCCTCCAAATCTCAGCTACAAAGCCATATTTAACCTGTTGTTGTTGAAAGATGGATGTAAATCTATTTTATTGTTGATCAATTGGTTGGAAGAAATTCAATATTATTATTAGAGATCCTATTTGCTATTTAATTTCTCCACCTTCTGATTATAAAAGGAGAAGCATGTATTGTGTATGGGGAGGATGGAGAGACTTTTCTTATTGTAATTTGCAAAATTGTGCATCGGCTCTTGTTAAGAGAGTGTGAGTTGTTTGTAAACATTATTAATGCCTGATTAATAAAAGAGTTCACGTTGTTCCATTTCTCAAGCGCTGGAGTAAAGCACAGCAAGGCTTCACCGGTGGTTGAGGGCCCGGCCCTGGTGGAGCGATCTGCTGTTTGTATTTCTATTAGTGTATTTCTGTTGTGTGAAGTTCGTTTATTACAATTAAAGAATTGAGTTATTGCTAATTGGATCAAATACAGAGTCATTGTTATTCCATTCTTTACAAGAAGCATGATTTATGATTTAATTGTTATAAAATGTTGTTTTTCTGTATCTAATTCAAGTTGTTGTTCCTTTTGTTTATGAATTACGATAGTTGATTGTTGCGTGGCTGTCGACAGGATTAAAGAGTAGAAATCTAGTTTGCTTGGTTATGAATTGATCACTGTTTATTTTACGCCGCTATTCAATTCCCGTTCTCATTGCTTTCGATTGATGTTCCTCTGCATTTTCATGCGTTTTAGATTTCATTTCCCTTGAGTTGTTTTCACTTGCTTTGAGATCTCTAAACTGTAGAGGGCAGAGCTAATCATTCCAGGTCCCTAGATTTGGTCATCTCACATCGATTTCTAGGGGAAATAGTTATTACTACTGCGTCCCTAATCGATGTCTAGCAAGGTTGCTGTAGTGTAGTCTTTACATTTTCGTCATTTGTAATTAGATTTGTTTTCAAGCAGATTTCTTTTCAAGCATTTATTATTTCTGCATTTGTATTTCTATACTACATCTTCACAAACATTACTCTTGAGTAAATAGCCGCCTCAGACTGAGTACACTCTTGAAATAAAAAGTCGTCCCTAGGTTGACAATTAATGTGAGGTAATTAGGAGTTACAAAGACACCTTTTTATCGCTCCACAAACCTCACTTTTTCATCATGGCTTAATAAAATTGTTGGTTTTATATGAGTTACAAAGACTTGGCAGAGACTGGTCTTCATTTATGTTTGTTAGTGGTTTTGAAATGGATACCATTACCCCTAAAAGAACTCGTAAACCTAGAGGGATACCATCACCTTTAGTGGCAGAACAAAGTGAACCAATAGGAGTAGAGAAAATTAAACCACTCATGATGGAAACAGAGTAGTTGCAGAGATTTGATACACCCATTGTTCCACCTGTAAAACAAAATTCAATAATGATCAAACCTACAAAACAAGGGAAAGCTGTGAGTAAACAAGGAAGAAAAAGAATTACAAGGAACCAAACAGTGGCTAAAGGAAATTTAGAAGACATAATACATGCTATTGATATTGAAGAGACTCCTATAGTTCAGGCTGAGGATATAGATGAAGGTGGACAGAAACTCAAGAAAGCTAAATCTGCAAAGAAGATAGATTTTGAAGATGAGGATGCAGGATTTATGTTCCAGGCTAGGAAGCCCATCACAAGGCATGCTACAAGAATTTTGGGAAGCAGTAAAGAGGTTCATCCAGCCACTGACATAGTCAAGCCACCACCAAAAATTATTGATCTTTCATCACCTGCAGAAAAATATCCAATGAATAAGAAAAGGAAAGGAAAGGAGAAATTCATTGAAAAAACAGAGTTTGAACTCCTTGAAGAATATTTGAGGTTAGCTAATCATGAAATTGAACTTATAAAGAAGGAGGCAAGGAAACATAATGTCCAAAAGGCTCAGTTTGAAAATATGAAAGAGGTTTGGGAAGAGCAGGTTGACACTGTATCAAAGACCCTAGAAAACACACAACAATTAATCAAATGGACTATGCCATTGAGGAAAGAGGTGAAACATGTTAGAAGAATGAACCTCCACTTGAAATCTAACGATCGAAAGCTGAAGGATCAAGTTAAAGACCTCCAAGAACAACTAGAATTGATCCAAGAGGAGTTGGAGAAGAAAGGTCTAAAAATGACAATAGTTGACGAGCCAATAGCTCAACTAATCATTAATGAAGAAGAAACACCTCAAGACTCTTTGTTTGAGATGGTTTTTGTTTTGAAAGGTCAATGGAATGTTGAAAACCAAAGTATTGCAGCTCGAAGGTACATTTCTTAGAATAGGAAAAAATCTGGAATTTACACAGTTTTCCACAGTTTCATAATGTTTCCTAGGATTGAAGCCAAGAAAACGCTATCAAACCACCTGTAGCTTTATTTTTTCATTTAAAATAAATTTGGGTAGCTTCAAAGGAGATAAAATGATATGGTGAATGTGTCAGGGCATGATGAACACAATGCAAAAGGAAAGAAAAGAAAAATTTGATTGCAAAGGTCATTTTTTGTACGTTACGAAGTACGCTACGAAACTGTCATACTTTCGTAGCGAGTTGTTTTGAAGGTTTCTTAGCCATTTTTTGGGTAGCTTTGGAAAATTAGACACTTTCAAAGGGTCAAGGGACATTTGCAGCAATCATCCATGACTTGAATAATATGAAATGAAGACAATCTATCAGGTAAATCATGCATTGAAGGTAAGGACCTGTTTTCCTGAAAAATTGGGTTTGTTTCCAGATTTTGAGGATGGTCATCAATATGTCAAGTAGTGATGACTTCTGTAATATCTCATTCGAATATATGAAGCACTAGTTGTGAGATATGTAACTATTTTAGGATATAAGGTAGTTGATGTAATAATTAACAGTTTGGGTCCTATTAGGAAAAGGACTATTTTGTAGTATAGCTGTCATTTTCTCATTAAAGCACATGTTTTCCTGTTATGTAGGGTTTCATTAAGAAAAATTCGATGAATCTAGCCAAGAGGAAGATCATATCTCATGTAAAAAGGTTTATTAAAGGGCATATATTCGAATTTGTACACGTTTGGAGATTTTTTGGCAATACTGCAGCTTTATGTAATTTGACTGATATCAGCAATAGGAAGGACTTTTTCTTGACCAACCTGAGATTCTCATGGAGTTCTTAGTACTCATCTAATTTTTATTTTCTATGTCTACCATTTGCAGTGGATTTCATCTATAATACTTAGAATTCATAGGTGTGTGTTATGACTTTCTTTATTGATGAAATGGTTGTGTTATTTCATGTTTCATGTGTGATTTACCTCTGCTAAAAACTCTTACCTACCTCAGATTCCATGTCAAGAGAACTTGCCACTAAACAACTAAATTTGCTGACTCCACAAGCCCAATGATTGTAGAGTTGTACTCTTTTCAACCTACACACATCACAATCAAGTTATTTTCTAAGTAGAGTTAGCCATCTAGTTTCATCATTATCAAATATCATTAACCCCTTTGACAGAGCCCTCTCAGACTAAAGAGGCTAAGCTTCAGTTGCAAGTTTGTTTGAAATGGTTACATGAAGTTGTCTGAATAGTAGCCAATCAAGTACAATTTTGTGATAACAGGTTCAATAGGCAGTATAGACAAAAAGAAAATAGATAATATAATATATACATATATAAAGAACCATCTATTGAACAATGTGTTCCATTTATATGGAATATGTTCAAATGAATATATTGAGCATATATAATACATGATTGGTAGTCATGAAAAAAATGTTCTCTTTACATCTCTTTACTTATTCAAAGAAATGTCCAATTAACACCATAACACCATTGAGCTAAGAAAATTTGTATAATTTGAAGGATCAATAAACTCTTGCATCAATGTGCTTTTCAACCTACTGCATCACAATAAATAATAATTCACTTTCTCAACAAATACATCATATTCTCTAACCATATTAGAAAAATGATCATAATATGTCAATCATAGTCATTTCATTTTTCATAACCACATACGTCAAATTTACAAATGCGTGATGTAGAAATTATGCAAACAATATGTATACCAATGGATTCAATCTGATCATGCGATATGCTAAAGCAAGATACTAGATCCTTCTACAAACAATCACACCAAGTAAAATAAAGAAGCAAATCAATCCACAACACAGATATTTTTCCTACGGAAATCTTGCTGCTTAAACCCCCTCTATCTTCTATTGTATATTCAACCAAGGAATCATGAAACAATACAATGCACTCTTCTCACACGAGTTAGTTGCACTCTACCAACTCTCTCACACTCATCCAGACATAATCGACCAACACTTAGCAAATTTCCTGCCTCTGCTCAACCTGCCTTGTTTTCCCAATTCCTATAGAATTAAATCCCTATTATTTAGGAATTTCATCTTTCCAAAACTATGCAATGCTCATGGGAGATCATATGGGTGTATTACTGCATTTGGATAGTTTTTTAATAATACAACTGATAGTTAACATGCCTTTAACCTCTGTCTCAACTGGGTCTTCATCAAAACTGTAATGCATGCATCTATTAATAGTAAATCATCAGTCACTTGAAAAATCACTGCATGTGAATTGAATCTAATTTAATTCACTTGACCTCTCACTAGTGCAACAATCAGTTACTACTAGTTAAACTAATTTTAACTCAATTAATTGAGTTAAATAATTTATCGTGCATTAAACTAATACACTAACTACAAATTATACTCTAAAACAAATATAATCACTCTACATGCCTAACCAACCAACCTCAACTCGAATTTCATGAGCTAACTAAGTCTATCACACTCAGTTAACTATTACATGTGATTATGAGATAAGATTACAATTTATTGTCTATTTTATTTAAGGGAAAATGAAGACCCAACAGATGTAGAAGTCTTCAAAAGGACAAGATTCTTACAGTTTTGTGAATGACTACAAGGATTCCATGTACAGGTTTCCAAACAATTTTCCCTGAACTTCAATGGAACAACAATTAAAGTGGGAATGTTGAATCTCACTATAACACCAGAGATCATTGCAGTAGCAACAATGATTCCAAGAGGACAAGAAAAATGGTTCAAGGGTTAAAATTCAACATGGAGGAATGCAAAGAGTTTATGAAACTAGAAAAAAGTGAAGTTTACCTTACAAATTACATTCCAAGGAGCTGCATGAAGGACAATTTCTCAAAACTACTACTTATTATCCATAAATATTTCACTTGTGAAGGGAGATATCATAAAGTCTATTCTTACCACTTCAAGCTTCTCCTACACTTTGTTGGTAATATATCTCTTGACCTTCCTTTCTATTTACACAAAAGCTTAGAAAAAATGGCAGATAAAGTTCCAGCAAAGTCTGAGGGAAGCGAAACCTCACTTTTTCATCATGGCTTAATCAAATTGTTAGTTTTAGATGAGTTACAAAGACTAGGCAGAGATTGGTCTTCATTTCTGTTTGTTAGTGGTTTTGAAATGGATACCATTACCCCTAAAATAACTCCTAAACATAGAGGAATACCATCACATTTAGTGGCAGAACAAAGTGAACCAGTAGGAGTAGAGAAAATTAAAGTAGTCATGATGGAAACATAGTAGTTGCAGAGATTTGATACACCCATTGTTCCACCTGCAAAACAAAAGTAAATAATGATCAAACCTGCAAAACAAGAGAAAGTTGTGAGTAAACAAGGAAGAAAAAGAATTACAAGGAGCCAAATAGTGGCTAAAGGAAATTTAGAAGACATACTGCATGTGATTGATATTGAAGAGACTCCTATAGTTCAGGTTGAGGATATAGATGAAGGTGGACAGAAACTCAAGAAAGCTAAATCCGCAAAGAAGCTAGATTTTGAATGTGAAGATGTAGGTTTTATGTCCCAGGCTAGGAAGCCCATGAAAATACATGCAAGAAGACTATTGGGAAGCAGTCAAGAGGTTCATCTAGCCATTGACACATTCAAGCCACCACCAGAAATTATTGATCTTTCATCACCTGCAGAAAAATATCCAATCAAGCCAAAGAAAGGAAAGGAGAAAGTCATTAAAAAAACAGAGTTTTAACTCCTTGAATGACAGTTGAGGTTTTCTAACCATGAAATTGTAGTTATAAACAAGGAGGCAAGGAAACATAATGTCCACAAGGCTCAGTTTGAAAATATGAAAGAGGTTTGGGAAGAATAGGTTGAGACTATATCAAAGACCCTATACAACACACAACAATTAATCAAAGGGACTATTCCATTGAGGAAAGAGGTGAAACATGTCAAAATAATGAACCTTCACTTGAAATATACCAATAGAAAGCTAAAGGATCAAGTTAAAGACCTCCCAGAACATCCAAAATTGATCCCTGAGGAGTTGGAGAAGAAAGGTCTAAAAATGATAGTAGTTGAGGAGCCAATAGCTCAACTCATCATTAATGAAGAAGAATCACCTCAAGACTCTTAGCTTGAGATGGTTTTCGTTTTGAAAGGTCAATGGAATGTTGAAAACCAAATTATTGCAGCTGGAAGGTAAATTTTTTAGAATAGGAAAAATTCTGGAATTTACATAGTTTTTCACAGTTTCGTAGCGTTTCCTAGGCTTGAAGCCAGGAAAATGCTACGCAACCACTTGTAGCTTTATTTTTGAATTTAAAATCACTTTGGGTAGCTTCCAAGGAGAGAAAATGATATGGAGGATGTGTCATGGCATGATGAACACAATGCAGAAGGAAAGAAACAGAAAATTTGATTGCAAAGGTCATTTTTTGTATGCTATGAAACTGTCATACTTTCGAAGTGAGCTGTCTTGAAGGTTTCTTAGCTATTTTTTGGGAATTTTTGGACAATTCAACACTTTCAAAGGGTCAAGGGACTTTTGCAGCAATCATCCATGACTTGAATACTATGAAATGAAGACAATCTATCAACTAAATCATGCGTTGAAGATAAGGACCTGTTTTCCTGAAAAATTAGGTTTGTTTCCAGATTTTGAGGAGGGTCATCAATATGATAAGTAGTGATGAGTTTTGTAATAGCTCATTCGAATATTTGAAGCATTAGGTGTCAGATATGTAACTATTTTAGAAGATAATGTAGTTGATGTAATAATTAACAGTTTGGGTCCTATTAGGAAAAGGACTGTTTTGTAGTGTAGATGTCATTTTCTCATTAAAACACATGTTTTCCTATTATGAAAGGTGTCATTAGGAAAAATTTTATGAATCTAACCAAGAGGCAGATAATCTCTCATGTAACAAGGTCTATTAAAGGGAAGATATTCGAATTTGTAATGGGTTGGAGATTTTTTGGGAATATTGCAACTTTATGTAATTTGACTGATATCAATAATACAAAGGACTTTTTCTTGACCAACCTAAGATTATCATGGAGTTTTTAGTACTTATCTAATTTAGATTTTCTAGGTGTACCATTTGCAGTGGTTTTCATCTATAATACTCAAAATTCATAGGTGTATTCTATGACTTCCTTTATTGATGAAATGGTTGTGTTATTTCATGTTTCATGTGTTATTTACCTCTGCTAAAAACTCCTACTTGCCTCAGCTTCCATGTCAAGATAAATTTCCACTAAACTACTGAATTTGTTGACTCCATAAGTTCAATTATTGCATAATTGTACTCTTTTCAACCTACACACATCACAATCAAGTTATTTTCTAAGTAGAGTTAGCCATCAAGTTTCATCATTATCAAATATCATTAAGCCCTTTGGGAGAGCCCTCTCAGACTGAAGAAGCTAAGCTTTAGTTGTAAGTTTGTTTGAAACGGTTACATGAAGTTGTCTGATTAGTAGCCAATCAAGTACAGTTTTGTGATAATAGGTTCAATATGCAGTAGAGACAAAAAAAAAATAGATAATATAATATATACATATATAAAGAACTGTCAATTGAACAATGTGTTCCATTTATATGGAATATGTTCAAATAACTATATTGATCATATATAATACATGATTGGTAGTCATGAAAAAAAATGTTATCTTTAAATTTTTTTACTTATTCAAAGAAATGTCCAATTAACACCATTGAGCTAAATAGATTTGTATAATTTGAAGGATCATTAAACTTTTGCATCAATATTCTTTTCCACATACTGCATCACAATAAATAATAATGCACTTTCTCAACAAATACATAATCTTCTCACTAGTAAAAAATGATGAAATTAATGACTGGGTGACTAAAAAAGTTAGTCACTGCAATTATTTCAAGTGAATTACTACTAAATTTGAGCAATTTTAAGTGATTGAACTAAAAATTACTAACTTAAATGACTAATTTAGTCTAGGAATAAAATATACGACTAGATGATAAGTGACTAAACTAAAAGTGACTAACTTAAATGACTAATTTAGTTTAGGGATAAAATATATGACTAGATAATAAGTGACTAAACTAGAAGTGACCAACTTAAATGACTAATTTAGTCTAGGATTAAAATATATGACTAGATAATAAGTGACAAAATTAATAATGATTAATGTAAATGAATATTATAGTCCAAGAATAAAAACACGACCAAATAAGAAGTACAACAAGTATATGAATTAGTCATTTATGTGAGTAAATTTTAGTTGTGTCACTCTATAAATAGAAAATTGCAATTTTGATACTGAAGTGTTACATTTCACTACAGGGGTCTCTGAATCCATTTGCTGTGTTGAAATTTAGAGACAAAGGGGTCTCTGAATTTACAGTGTTAAAATTCTGAATACCCCTTTGTCTCTAAAGTTTAACACTACAAATGGATTCATCTACAATTAACATAATTGCATGTATCATCTATCTACTTTACACTAATGCCTTCATTATAATTTTAGTAAAGATAATATTTAGATAGCCAAATTAATATTTATATTTATGTGTGATCTTTGGCCATAAATTAGTTTAATTTTTAAACTTCATTGATTTATGTTAAAAGTATGAGCTCATTTAAATCTAGTATTAAATCGTCATATTTGCATTAGATAAATATTAAATAGATAAACTTAAAATATATATTTATAGACATATTTAGTAAATAAGTATGAACCTTTATTAATTTAGGTATGAACCTTAATTATTGTTTTTAATGTTGTATATTGAACCTTTGTTTTTTTGTAAGTCAATGTTCTATTCATGTAGGGAAAGAGTACATAATGCAGCTTACAAAACAGGTGGTCTCACCCCAACCAGGTTTGTTGACCAAAATTTGCACCAGATGAAAAAAATACAAAAGAGTGACTAGGGACATTCTCCATAAATGGTTGGGCCAGAGGCACCTAAACACATATAAAACATAAAGAACACCATATAGCATACTAGTCGTAGACGTGATGGATGTAGGGTTGTCCGGGGCTGTTCCTAGAGGCGGTGGAGGACAAAAGTGACATTGAACGTGCCCTTCAAAGTGCGCCAACCAAGTGTCCATATTTTTTACTTTCTCATGAGTGAGTTGATCATTTTGGCCTCGCCAAACCACTACTAGTCTCTTCTGGACTTGGCATTGTAAATAGTGCATTCGGTCTAATGTTGCCATCTGCTCTGTATGCTCCTCAAACACATGGACTTGCATAAATTTTGGTGGGTAGCAACCACTAGTAAGTTTACGCATTTACAATTTTACCCCTACACAAGTGTTGAGAAGTCTTAGTAAATATGTTTAGTTACATCTTATTCCTATCCATTTTTTATGCATAGACTTGCTTAAATGATGGGAACTAAATGATGGTAAATATGTTATTTACTTACTTCAAAGCTTAAGATTGAAAAATCACTACAAAAATATCTAAAAATAACACATGCATTATATTACAACCATATCCATAAATTATGGCATAAAATATGTGAGTGAATCCACATGACATTATCTTCTCTAAAGGCTGTAATAAGGCCAAATTACCGTCCAATCAAATGTTTGAAAATTTTCCTAATAATATTGAAAAACAAATATTTATTTTTCAAACTTGAACATTTCAAGTAAATACTAAACTAATATTTGTCAACATACAAATTGATTACTAGAGCCCTCCCTTGGTAGAGACTAATAAAGCATTAGACAACTTCTAAAATATTATGGGTTGAAAGAATTTGTCATCTTTATGACACCAAGAGAGTTATAAATAAATATTACTTTCTCTTGAAATGTCCTATATATACACACCCACATTAGATCACAATTCAAACTATCATTATTTTAACTTATTAATACATCACAATTATTAATTTAGAAATACTTATCTTTTTTATATATCATTTTTTTTACAATAAAAAATTAAATTATATATTTAAAAAAATAAACTAACTATTTGAACTCAAGATACCAAACATTGTTTTAACCTTTTAATTCATCACAATTATAAGTTTAGAAATACTTATCTTTTTTATATATAATTTTTTTTACAATAAAAAATTAAATTATATATTTAAAAATATAAACTAAATATTTAAACCCAAAAGACCTACCATTGTTTTAACTTATTAATTCATCACAACTATAAATTTAAAAATAAGAAAAATTATATTATATATTTAAAAATATAAAATAAATATTTAAACGCAAAGTACCAATGTATCAATGAAACACAGCTTTTACACTAAATTTCTCAAAATCGCTCTCATTACCACTCTGTATACCCACTCAATTCCAGCCCACATGAAAAATGCGCAGGAAGAAAATATACAAACTCAAAGAAGAGGGCACGCTGAGCGGGAAGAAATATACAAACAAAAAGAAAGAGCACACGGCAGCAAATTCCTGGAGTGCTCTTACTGTCAAATTTTCCTCCATATTCTCCTCGGCGACCGCCATGGTCTAGGACTGCCTTGGAGCTTCTTCTGCCAAATTTAGAGGCAAGACGGCCCCCATTTGCCCTGAACAACAATCCATAAACCATGGACCTCTCCTCGGCGACCACCACGGTCTCCGACTGCCTTAGAGCTTCTTCTGCCAAATTTAAAGGAAAGACGGCCCCCATTTTCCCTGGAAAAAAATCCATAAGCCATGGACGAAGAGGTAGCAGGATTCAATTATCACAAAATTATAATAGTCGGATTGCCCCGAAGTGCAGATTTTGATTATATCCAGTTTCAATCTTTCTTATTTCTTGATTCAAATGCAGGGAAAATATCGCGGGAAGAAGACACACCACTTTCCAGTGGATTCGTAATGGAAATTCGTGGCAGGAATCAGGCACAGAATGGAGTAGTTCCATCAGGACCACTGCTGGATTTTGTTCCATCAATTCCTGCCAAAGAGCCCAATGACCATGTCGACTGAAGAATCCCTCTGGAACAAGTAAGTAAGCAAGAACCTAATTTTGTTGCTTTTTGAATGTCGGTTCAAATCCCGTTTTGAGATGGCCTGGATAGATGCCCATCTAAATTTCAAAAACTTTTTGAATCAGTAGTCCATTATGTTATGCAATCTGAATTTTGCCCAAAATAATAGTCAGTGGGATTACCGTAGAAGTTATACAGCTGGTTATATTTAGATAAATTGCTTAATCATAATATACCAAGTTTTATATGGTGAATCCCTGAGCTGCAGTTATTAAAGTAAATTTTCCTCATAATGTACCAACTCATCATAGCGAAATTATTTTACACTATCAGAGGCAAAATTTCCCAGCACCCCAACCCCCCAAGAAAGCAAGACATTTTCCATGTTATTGTTTTTGAATTTGTTTTTAAGATATCCATCTGCAAAAACCTGGATATATGAAAATAATTTCAAGAGCATTAACATGGAAAATGTCTTGCCTTTCCTAGCTTTCCAAAGCTTTTGCACCCAATTATGCTGACATGCCATACTTCTGCACACAATTATTGTAATATGCCAAATGTTTGCATCTTTTTCTGTTAAGAGAAATGAAAAATCAGATATGTAAGTTGTTCCTAGCAACAAAGTAGAAGAGAAAGACACTCCTGAAGTGGATTTTATGTTTGGAGCTGGTGAAACTTGGGGCTCAAACCTAATTCCATGCTTATTAGGTATTCGTGTTCTAACTTTGTCTTAGAAAGCCACTCATAACTTTTGATTAATGCCATCCATGCTCTTACAATTTCTCTCATAGTAGTCTTGTTGTTTTGAGGCATTGATGAATGGATCGTTCTACATTGATGTGTATTCTCTAACTAGTGACGAAAATAGTAATAATGGTAGCATTAGGTGAAGGCATTAATGCAAATGAGGAAAAATAACGAAGTAGAACCAAATATCTGCATGCACAGGCACTGCCTGACCACCCGTCAAGACAAAACTGATGCATTGGCACCGCTTGACCACTCGTTAAGACAAAACTGTGGCTATCTGCATGTACTGTCACCGCTCAATTGTCTTCATCTACTGGCATTGCTTACCATCTGCATCTACTGCCATTGCTTGACTTATACTGCCTCATTTATTGTTGTTGTTGTAGGCTATGGATATCTTGGTTGTGATGGTCTATCTCTTTGTATTGCTCATTGTTGCTTGTTGTGAAGGTCATGAATGCTTCCTAAATGCTTCCTAATTATTTTTCCACAAACCAGAGCCTTCTGCTATCTTGACCTCTGCTTACCGTAGAGGATATATTCTCGTATAGGATGTATTCTGGGATAAGGAAGTGCTAAGCTGCTCCCATACTGCTGCATCCAACATGGAATCGGTGAAATCGAATTCTTTAATCCCTATAGCAGCCTACTTTGAAGCTTTTGAAGCATGTGGAGCACAGAACATTTGAAGCAAAAATTACTTTTAGGTATGTACTATCATTTAAATGTTTGTTGTATCCATGTATAAGCCCTTATTAGAACATCACTATAGTCTGCAAAATGGAAAGATTAATTGCGGCTAAGTGAAAATGGGCAACAAATGGAATCCAAATCACATTGATTATCACAGTTTTTAAAATATGAATATATTTGAGTATACATATTTTCTATTTCTGGAAATTTCAACAATGCCATGATAAAAAAGATTAAATTCTAAGTTTAAAAAATACTACATAGAAGCTACAGAATAAATATTTGATTTTAAATTGAGGACATATGGTTGAACTAGCACAATTTACTACTCTGGGCATGAACACAATTATCAGGGCATGACAACAATTCGACAATATTGAAATAGACGATCAAGAAAAACTAAAACAACACACACCTGTTCTATTTAATCAACAAGTAAGATTCATTAGTATAAGCTTCCATTTACCATTATTCAATAATTGATATCCTTACCTCATGTTACCTGCTATTTGGCAGGTGCATGCATTCTTTTGATGTAGCAATTGACAATTTTCACGATGGGGTGGGGTGCGTCTGGCCTGTCAGAGGTAAGATTGTTGTTATGTCATTAATAATAATGATTATCCAGTGTCACGACCTGTTTCACAAAAAACATGCCTTAATGAAGATCCTGCCTTGGGGTCTTGTTGCCTAACCCGAGTCTAGTCTGAAAGGATCCTACCTACTTCACCAAAGCCTATTCTAACATGAGTCTGCTTGAAGGAGGTCCTTCTAACAATGGGAAATATTAAGTATGGTGTATGGATCCCCCACCTTGGTGATGAGGCCTATTTTCAGTAAGGGTTAAGTTCGACAATAAGCTTTTTCTTTAATCGTTGAACTGGGCAAGAATGTTACTTTCCCTCTGAGAGTATGGGTTGGGTGGAGAGGAAGATAAAGGTCACTTTCCCACTAGCCACATTCCAGCTTCGGGTTAACATTGAGTCTACAACTAATTATTTTGTTTGGACCTTCCAAATCTCCCTTGCCTTCCAATTCTCGCAACTTCCTTCTCTCTAGAGTACCGGAAGTCAATTTTTTTTATTATCCCCGTGCTAGTAACTGCGTAGGGGCGCATAGATAGCAATGTCAAAAGCCACGCAACCAACACTATGTATCGGAAATCAATTTTTTTTATTCTCCTCGTGCTTGTAACCATGTAGGGGCGCATAGATAACAATGCCAAAAGCCACAGAACCAACACTATGTACCGGAAATCAATTTTTTTTATTCTCCCCATGCTAGTAACCATGTAGGGGCGCATATAAAACAATGCCAAAAGCCACACAACCAACACTATTTACCTGATAATTGCCCATCCTTCACATGCGCAATAGAAAAACTCTATATACCCGATAAACCCTCCAGAACTGCACTAGCAACAATGAGATTTAATATATTCACACTATTTATCACGATTCAAGTGTCATTTTTCTACTCTAAAAGGAGCGTTGTCTTCATCCTCCATAGCTGACACCATGAGGTCATCTTTTTTTACTTCTGAACAAGTTGCAGCAAGGATACGACTGACTTCCAGGGGACTTTTTGCCAGATGATGGGCTGCTTCTGAGGCATTTTCATTTAGAATTCTTGAGATTATATGAATGAACTAGATTTTGAGCCCTTACCTATTCATTAACACAAATCATTGTCAGGCATGGGTTCATTCAAAGGTTGTACCAGTAAGCAAGGTGGATTATCCAAGTATGGTAGTGAATGGAGCACTTAATGAACACGTGAAATGCATGCAAGCTCCAACTCAAGTCTTTTCCTTCCATCATTTCGTATAATAATAGACACAAATTACTTGCAAGGTGCCACGTTATATGCCTATCTAATATCCCTATCTGAAAAAAGAATTGGCAATTCACTAAAAGTTATCCAATACACCAAAAATCACATAAGGTCAAAAATAGATATACATCTTTATGATTTCAATACTTAGGCCACTAAACGAAACATCCATAACAAATGTCAAATCCTCTCCATAAACTTTCTAAAATGGATGGGTTCTCCTACTCCCTGCCATTAAACGAGAAGTAATGATTTTTGTCATGGATGGGCACTATTAAAAGACAGGTAATCCATCTAAATTAAAAATAACTCTTATTAGGATAAAAATGATGTGGGAGCTTTAAAGGTTGTAACATCAACTCTTTAGGTCTCCCCCAAATAAACTAACAAACTCAAATTTTCTTCTACAAGACAAAAGTACAATGTGTGGCGATGGTATTACTCGGTAAAAAGACAAAAGCACAAGGTGAAACTGCCTTATAAAGTTGTAGCGTATAATTATAAAACACAAGTAAAAATCCTACCACCCAATAATGATTTTAAATATCATGATATCCATCTCTCACAAGGACAAGGGGTGATCCTCCTATCATCGTGATTAAAAGGTGTAGCTCCTCGATAAAGATCAACTATTATAAACAAATGGGCGAAATCCCTAGGAATTTGGACAATGAAAATAGCTTGCATGTCAAGTTCTACAATGAAGACTTAATCTAAGAATGTATCAGCCTCAAAAATGAGTTGAACAATCAATTTAATGTCATTATTATAGTAAATTTCAGACAAAAATAAGCCTCTCAAAATTTAAAACCAAATATATCAAATTTCTATCCGAAGCATCCTCAAACAAACTAATTATATGTATTTCTGAGAGTAAAAACCTGAAAAAAATGTAATGGATTGTTGAACAAGTTGATTAAGCCATACCTTTAAACAAACAAAGTTGAGATTTCATGAAGAGCTGATAGCAATTTACAAAATAAATTCAAAGAAACTGAATAAATATTCATTTCAGAAAAAAGTTAAACTATAGAGCAAAACAATTATATATGTTAATAAATTGGAAAATCGCGTATCACTTCTGTTAGGGGTTGGCTCGGCATGAATCGAGTTTTTTCAACCCATTTCCAAAGGCGATAAAGCATAAGTATTCGCTCGAGGGAATCAAACAAAGTTACTCCTTAAACAATAAAGGCCATCAATTGCCATAGGGAGTTGCTGGATTCATGATGACAAGAGCAAAGGTCATCAATTGTCATAGGGGGTTGCTGGATGGGGAATCAAATCAAGAACATATCAATGGATTTGGAAACACTCACTCAACAACCTATCTGTCATTGATTATGAAGGGATAGAACCAGTGGTCCCATTAGTGGCACCTAATTTTGGGAGAGGAAAGTGGAAAGATATCGAGGGTTAGAAATGAAGTAAAGACAAAACTTCATGTTTTTGACAAAAGAAAATCTCTCTTTGACGAGGGAGAAAAGAGACTGGCTTTCCTCATTTCAATACACGGTTGACACAAAAGCTTTTCCCTTAGATGGAAACGTAATGAAGGCCATTCAATCTCATTTTAAGAATTAGGGTATCTCGCCCCTTCCAATAAATGCAATGACTAAAAAGGGGGTCATGCAGTTAGTTTTACACTGAGTATCTTCTTTCTCCACGCAGCTGTTTAGGAAATAGTTGTGTAGTAGTGTAGGCATATGCACTGAAAATTGCATGGCCGACAACATAGTTTTTGGTGAAACAACTTCACACACTCCACGACTGCTTAGCAGACAATTTTGAAATGCACACAAAGGCAGCTGAAAAAGCATGGTACAACAGGTAGCATACTTTTGATGAACCTTGGACACTATAGTACCTAACTCAACTCTTAAAAACTAAAATATTAAAGTTGACTTAACTAGCTGAGTAAAAAAATCAAAAAATTAAAGCTGGGAAGATTGTTGACATAGCTTATCTACTGTAGCAAGGCAATTGGAATATAGATACCCACTTAGAATCTACAGATTTCTCAAGAAGTTGACAAAATTGCTCTAAAACCTTTAAAATCCAAAGCATTGCCATTGTTGTGGGTGTGATTGTGTTAATTTTGATTAACATGTTCTTTGCATAATACAATTACTTCAATGTTCCTTATAAGACCATTTATTAATCCACACATGAAATATCATATTATTGACTGAAACTAAAGAAAGAACACAAATTTTAACTGTAGAAGACAAACCAAGACAAAATAACACAAAGATATGGCACAAGCCAGGGAAAAACCTCAAGACGGGGAAAACCCTTGATCAATTCTTCTTATTATCAGTATCCAATGTTCAGCAGAGAGAGAGTACAATAATATGAGTCAAAATAGACTTGCTAAATTAGTGTTCAAAACAATCTTGAATCTTACTACCTAGTTAGGGTTCCTAACAATCATTCAGTAACCTTCTTCCAATGAACTGTACCCTTTGCTATCCTTTACAAGATGTCCAACAATGCTACGGGACCTGTGGTTTCTTTTCAAGGCATCCAACAACAGTCCTATGCTAACAGTAATAAGAATATGCTCACAAATGAGGGTTAAACTCTTTGTTTACATTGAGTCCCTCTCTTCTTGAATGAAGCTAGGTTAAATGACTTATATTAGGTCATGTGTCCCTTCCACACATGCTTTCATACTAGCTATTGTAGCAGCGTTTCCTGTGGCCTGAACCAGAATGCAAAGTATGAACAAATAAATCCCAAAATTCACCTTTAAACCAGTGTCCTGATTTGTGGCTCCACAAAAATAATGCGACCTTCTCTTGAAGAGGTTCACACCCAAAACCATGATGAAACATCATGCAAAACTACCCTCAAACTTGCGGCTAGGTGCCTACTCCTACTCGAACCTATGGGAGATCAATACAACACGTCCTCCTTGCTTCTCCACGCTGTGGTTGCCTTAGAAAGAATTACCCAAGAGTTGAATGCATTCTTTTAGGATGATCTCTAATGAAGATTAGGGATCCCTATATATATAACAATTTGTCCTTATAGAGGTGAAGTCGACCTTAACACTTGGAGGCAAAATTTGAATTTCAAATTTTCAGTTTTCCTGCCTTAATAAGGTTATGTGTTGTGAAATTTATTTTGAAATAAATAAATATTTTTATCATCCAAATTTGGTGATTTTAGGTCGATTTTGGTCCTCTCAAAAAGAGAGATTCAATGGAATGATCATCTCCGTTAACTGAGCAGATCTGAGTAGAATTTGGCCCTAGTTGCCAATTTTAACACTCCCTCCTAACTAGGGAGAATTCCACTTGCCAGTTCATCTACTGTCATAGATCATCATGCCATCCTACCATTATGAACCATAATGAACAATCTATGTCTTTTTTTCTCTGCTCTACTGAGCATCGATGTGAATAATAAAGAAGATTTGATTAATAGTGATTCACAAGACCTTGCCACTCTTCATTGACAAAATTCAGTCCGAAGGTAGAACCTCAATTGATCCTAGATAAAGTAGATAAACACCAGGCATCCTAGCATAGAGAGTATGAAAATACACAATGCATCCATCAGTAGTGCTATGGTCTCTATCCTCATTTCTCAACTCATTGGCTAGATGAGAGGTACTTCCCATGAGTCCCAGACTTCATGGGTAGGATGATGTAGAAACACCATATCACATCCTGCTCATAATTACATGTAGGGAAAGGAGAAACCACATTCTACAAACACACATCACAATCACATGTAGGGAAAGGATAAACCACCTCTTGCACGCATGCAAAACACCGAGAGTAGGGAAAGGAAGAACCACGTCTTACATGCATGCAAAACACCGAGAGTAGGGAAAGGAAGAACCACGTCTTACATGCATGCAAACCAAAAATAGTAGGAAGGATCCTACACGTGGGGAAATAATGGACCACATCCCATAGATATGTCAACCATCAATCGTAGGGAATGAGCATCCTACACGTGGGGAAAATGATGAACCAAGTCCCATTGACATTTTCACAACCAGATGCTTGAATGCATCTCTCACTGGGGTACCCATGGGAGAAGGTGAACCACTCATTTTTCTCATATGCCGTAGGAGAAGGTGAACCAATCATCTTATGCATATTTCATAATACGTAGGTTAAGGTGAACCACTCACCCTACACACGTGTCCGCAAACATAGGGGAAAGTGAACCACTTATCCTACACACATGTTAGCTATCACAGGGAAAGGTGAACCACTCACCGTGTACACGGTGCACCTATAGGGGAAGGTGAACCACTCACCTTAGGGTCATTTATAGCTAAAAGAAGTACCCCAATCCCTGAGGAGCTCCCAGAGCTCAATGTTCAACCAAGACCCTCATATTAGGGTCTTTCTAGGACACCCAACCTCTCTCTATGAAGGAAGTTAAATCCGTCCTTACCAAGGGGTTTTGAGGGGATTTTGGTAACCCGTACATCCATCCTGTAATGCTAGAGCTAGATTGCTCCTCACTGTGTCATATCAAATAAAGTGGAACTTGATGTTAAGCGGCGGATTCCAACACATGCTCACATGACTCAAATGTCTTCATAATAGGCCATGCTAGCTGCTTCATTCGTTCAGCCTCAGCAGTGCTCCCAAACTTTAGTACTTCATTCATTCATCAAATAAAGGTGGATCCCAAGAGATATAGGATCTAGAAGTGCTCTTTCCATTTATCATTATGCCAATCCAAAAATTTTGGCAGAGTATTACAGGTCACAGTTAACATGGATATCTTATTGAGCTTTAGAGCCTTCACAAGTTGTATGTATTCGGATCAACAACTTGTCCATTTTATTAGAATTTTAAGCTTTAAGAAGAAGTGCATCAAGGCTAAGACAACCCCTCTCACATCGAGAGTATCTTTATCTGTGGACAAACATCATCAATAACTGTAAACCTACCATAACTCCCTCTGAAGATCGGAAAAGCAACTTCACCCAAAACATAACCATTGGGCTATCTGCAACTTGCTATTAATCAAGGTCATTCAGTCATAGTCATCTGGATTTTGCAAATCAACGTCTTATGACATGGTATTTCTATTGTAAAAATCAATAGGCAAGAAGAGTTGACAAGCCATTCTGCCAGGGATTCCATAGCTCCCTCTAAAGACTTACTTCAATTGAACATTCAGCCTTTTTCAATCTTATCCTCATCTTTAAGATGAGACATTATCATGTTGCAACTATACCAACAAACTTTCAATTACCAAACTTCGAAAATGCACAAGTAAACTCTCTCACATGTTCTATTTGTTTAACTGACAGACCTCAACAACATTATATCAATAGAACCATATTACTAATTTCATAAGTATTTCTAACTGAATGAAGATACCAAGGGACTTGCACCATCCTCATCCAAGAAAACCTTCTTTGCCATTACACAATTCAAGCTATTCTGATCTTTGAAGTGCAAATCCTAGCAATATTTGTAATGATCCTGTTGTGTCACTATACTGGCACACACCATATAATAGTAACATGCTAGAATTTGTATTAGAACATAAAATTCTCGGACCATTCTACCTTTACCACAGTTCTCAAACTTAGACCAGAACTTTTTCCCATTTCAACAAATGATACTACTGGTGATGCTTCTTAGGATGAATACACTGTTGTACTTCAAATTACTGATATCCCTGATTGTATGGAGGTGCCAAGTGATTCACATCAAAACTGACTTAGAGTGATTTGCTTTGACTTTTCTTTCCGTAAGAGGTGTACTTCAGAATTTTACACGCTTGATATAGATGACCTTGAAGAGAAGCCTTAAAGACCTCAAACCAACCTTCAACTATATATATTGACTATAAAGTTAGTACCTTTGATATGCTTCATATCAACATACAATCAATATTAAAATTTTTGAACCTTGGGAAATATTAATCAATTCTGGATTTAACATGAATGATTGGCTTAGAAGCTCACCCTAAATGTTTCTTCAGTAAATGTACTATCATGCCTTAAATTCACATCCTTACAGAATTGCAAATCTGTCGTATAAGCTTCTGAGGAAGGGGCTTCATCTTAGTGAGTTTCAGATCCGATCACTGAATTTTCAACCTTAAATTTGTGCAATTTTGTTCACTGGATACATCAAATTTGTCTAAAATAATATTGAAGACTCTACCTTAATGAAATGCATGCTTCATATCTGATGCATAGATCAGTTATTGAAGGATGGGTGGATGGCCTTTAAAATCACCAGAACATTAACCCTCAGACAATAATTCTTCAAGATTCAGCCTGAAGTGCTCCACAGAAATTTTTGAATGAGCATACAATATGTCTACAAATTTGTAGACTCAATGTGTTAGCCTAGGAAATTACTACCTCAGGTTCAAGCTCATAACTGAATTATTCTAGACGAGATATACCAACCCAATTATATATCACAACGATACTCAAGTGATAAGAATTACTTTAGAATTTAACCTTTCAAGAATTGCCACAAGGTTATGCATAACATAGATGAAGAGCAAGTAGGTCACGGGAATCTTTCAATATTGATTGAAATAAAAAAAAAAAATAAACAACCTTTGAACAGGAACTATGCATGTAAGCTCCAAAAAGTTTCAAGATATGATCTCTGAATTAAGTTGAGATTTCTAAAGATATAAACTGTGACTTTAATTTGATAACTTTGGAAGAATTTCATGACCTTGTGCACATCTTGGAGCTTGTTGTGTTGAGTATCGGCAAGGTTGTGACTGCTGCAAGCACCCACGGATTTTCTTCAAGACTCCACGCAGATATTCAAGACTGTACAAGGGCCACAACAAGAATAAATAGTTTTTTTCTTCCAAAATTTTGGTAAAATACCTCAAGCATGCATTGGAAAAGTTTGGTACTTTGAGCACTAATTTAGGTGATGTTCTTCAACAGATAACAACGTCCAACGATGAAGTGTCAATATTGTTGAGATGTGAATTGAGGTATATACTGTAATGGAGGAGCATACCATTGTCCGAGAGTAGAGTAGAAACATATGGCATGAATCTTATACCTTTAGGAGAGAGAGGTCTGAGACATAGGTGTCGAGAAACCTTAACGTTGTTCCATAATTCTTCTAACTTGCATATTTTCCAAATGAAGTGACCTTAAAATAGTCCTGGAATCTCGACCCTGAAAGATCATTACAGATGAATAACTTAGCAACTGCTAGAGATCCATCCTTCCTTCTAATGTAAATCAATTAGGCAGTCTTCACTCATAGTCCACTTCATTTTGCTCAAACTTCAGAGAGGGAGGAGATCATGGATACTTTGACAAAAAACTTATTTTAGTGATTGTTATCACATTCACTCTAGTCTTGGGATTGTCCTCACTTGGCTTTGATCTCATGTTAATTTTGATTAACATGTTCTTTGCATAATATAGTTACTTCAATGTTCCTTATAACCCCATTTATTAATCCACACATGAATTATCATCTCACTGACAGTAACAGAAGAAATAAAATAAATGTTAAATGAAGAGGACAATCCAAGACAAAATAACTCAAAGATATGGCACAAGCCAGGGAAAAACCCCAAGATGGGGAAAGCCCTTGATCAATTCTTCTTATTATCAATATCCAATGTTCAGCAGAGAGAGTACAATAATATGAGTCAAAATAGACTTGCTAAATTACTATTCAAAATAGTCCTGAAGCTTGTTGCCTGGTTAGGGTTCCTAATAGTCATTGAGTAACCTTCTTCCAATGAATTTTACCCTTTGCTGTCCTTTACAAGATGTCCCACAATGTTCCAAGACTTGTGGTTCCTCTTCAAGGCATCCAACAGTAGTCCTATGTTACCAGTAATAAGAATATGCTCACAAACGAGGGTTAAACTCTCTGTTTACATTGCGGCCCTCTCTCCTTGAATGCAGCTAGGGTAAATGACTCAGATTAGGTCATGCGTCCCTTCCACACATGCTTTCATAGTAGTTGCTATAGCATCATTTTCTATGGCCCGAACCAAAATAAAAAGCGTGAACAAATAAACCCCAAAATTCACCTTTAAACCAATGTCCTGATCTGTGTCTCCACAAAAAGAATGCAACCTTCTTTTGAAGAGATTCACACCCAAAAACCATGATGAAACATCACCCAGAACTTGCCCTCAAACCTGCGGCTAGCTACCTGCTCCTACTCGAACCTCTGGGAGATCAATATGTCACGTCCTCCTTGTTTCTCCAAGCTGTGGCTGCCTCAGAAATAATTACCCAAGAGTTGAATGCACTCTTTTAGGATGATCTCTAATGATGATGAGCGATCCCTATATATATAAAAAAAATTCCTTATAGAGATGAAGTCGATCTTAACACTTGGAGGCAAATTTGAATTTCAAATTTTCAATTTTCCTGCCTTAACAAGGTTATGTCTTGTGGAATTTCTTTTAAATAAATAAATATTTTTCCTTATCCAAATTTGGTGATCTTTAGGTCAATTTTGGTCCTCTTGAAAAGACGGATTCAATGGAATGATCATCTTTATCAACTAAGCAGATCTAAGTATAACTTGGCCCTAGTTGCCAATTTTAAGAGATTGTTGTTTTCACATTCTCATTATTTTGAAGAAGAAAATAAAATATTAGCAGTGCTTACGAGATAGAAGACAATAGACTAAGTATCAACAACTAAGGATTTTGGAAGGAAATCTCTCACTATTTATTAGTTTAGAGTACTCAAATGGTTGGAATCCTTTGGCAGATGAAGGAACAAGTTGTGAACGCTTCTATAGCTTTAGATTTAAGATTGAGGAGATTGAATCTGCAACACAGTATTTCTTTGAAAATATTTTGTTGAGGAAAAACAACTACTGTGCTGCTTATAAGGGGGTTATTAAGAGACGTGTCTTTTTTGGTTGTCAAAAGCATCAATAAGATGAGTTACACGACGGAGGAATTATAATTCCAAGAGGGTCTCAGGACTCTTTCGCGTGGTGAGGTTTAGAGGTTTTTGTTGTTCCATAGGCGGAGGCGAGTGATTTCTTGTGTATGATTTTTCACCCAAAGACAATCTATTGCAGTTTTTGGATGCAAAAGATGGGAGGGTACTCGATTGGCCTGATAGAGTAAGGATTGCACAGTGTTGCGAAAGGTAAGTCTGATTTCCTTGTTCGTTTGCTTTTGGTTTGTTTTCAGATGTCATTATGCTGATGAATCATACGTATTTTGCCTTAACTAACACATTCACATAGTAGAAATGGTGTTACAGTAAGCACAGTTTCATTAGATAAAGTGTGTGGTTGGGAGTCCATTATAAATGAAAATAATGTTAAATGTGGGTGCAAATTCTTTTTCTACAAGACCAAATTATTCTTCTCCTATTTTCAAAGTTGAGGTTCAAGTTATTCACTTTTGGCTCAGAAATTGTGTAACAAAGCTAACCTCAATAGAGGCAAAGTTCAAGCAATTCCTTGCCTTCACAAAAAAGAACCAATGTTGAAGATATTGCCCATCTACTTCTTTTCTTAGACACCAAATTTACATAGCAAAAATACTTTGTTGTAGTCTAAAAGTAATCTATTAATGCTAAGCACATGAACCAGAGAGAAAATTTCATGCACCAGAAAGAGCTTTCAGGTCATGAATGGATTCATAGCCATTTGAGCTGTGTCAAGAGGTGAACCAGAAATAATGTTGCTACCCTTCCAATTAGCAATGAAAAAGAAGCAATGGAGTCTACACCAGATGAGGATGGGGTACTGGTTGTATTCACTGTGCCATTTCTGCACAATCAAAATCAAACAAGTTAGTGACGTTATCCTTTACTCATAAATTACAAGAACTGCTTGGTCTACGGACAAAAAAATCACTACTCTAAAAACATTCAAGGGTGATTGGTCTCTTTTTCTGGAAAGTCAGAAGGGGGTAAATGGATGTAGGACAATGATTGTCGTGCTCTTTACCCAAACGGGCATGAAATCGACCCACATGTAGTTAGCACGTAGCACACAGTGGTGTTTTTCAACTGATGATCACAAGTTCATGTCTCATATGACCTCCCTATAGGCAAGCACAGTGACAGATTATAAGCTGGCCTAGGAAAATGGGGATACAATCCTTACCACCTGTTAGGGTTCTTCAAATTCAGTAACAGGAGGTATATCAGTCATAAAGTTTCAGAAAATCAGATATAAAGGTGATTGGCTTCCGATCATGGTTTTTACGATAGCGTAGATCCTAAACCCAACCTCCAATGTAATGAGACTCGTAGTCATTTCTAGTCCCTAGGATTAGCCAATGAGAACTACAAGAATCACAAACCTGCTAATATTTAGTTTTCAAATTAGAAACATTTAATGTGCACAAATTTTGATATTTGGACATCTTAGGTAAATGGCCAAGAGCCCATAGACCTCCATGAATCATTCCCTAAATTGTATCTATGAAGAAGAATATAAGAGAAAAATGCAAGATCATCAGTGATCTGGCCTTGCAGGGTGGCTAGGCAAGCTAACGTTACTACACAGAAACCACAGTGATACTAAACAGTATTCCAAGAGAAACCCACATCAATATAATTATGTTTATAGATTGTTTTTGTCAGGAGATGTCCAAACTAACATTTTAAACCCATACTCAAACAGAAAAATAAAATAAAAAAGCAGAAGGAACAACAACTAGACACCACAACGTTACAACACAGTATTCGAGAAGAAGCCCACATCAATATAATTATGTTTATATATTTTTTTAGTCATGAGATGTCCAAACTAACATTTTAAACCGATACTCAAAATAGAAAAAAAAAAAAAGAGCAGAAGGAACAACAAATAGAACTTAAATTATGGGTAACTAACAGGAAATAGTAGATCTAGGACTTTACCTAGATGTTGTATACACACAAGATTCATAGCCTACAAGAAATTAAAGTTCAAACACGTTGGAGCCTTTTAGGTCTGTGTTGAAAGCCTTCTTTTGTGACTGTTCATTGGCATTTAGAAGGCCAAATCTAATTCATTCGGAGGCAGACTTTTCGCTTTTTCTAAGGCTATGTATGACTTGTCTGAGGCACTTTTCCTTGGTCTTTTCTGAGGCTCGGATCTGGTTTCCTGATGCCCATTTCGGCCTGCCTGAGGGCACCATCTAAGGCATAGTTTTATGATTATTTTCAGCCTCCCTTGACAAGGATCTCTGCGGCTACCTGCAGCATCTATTCGGCCTACTCAACAGATTTTTATCTGAGGTTATTTTTCTCTGTTAATGAGGTAAGTTTGGCCCTCTTCGTGAGGTAGCTCTAAGGTCAAATTTTGACCACTGAAGTAAAAATATATCCATGCAGACAAGGTAAGACTTCTGTGAACATGAAGTTAATTTTCACATTGTCTTGGGGAGGGTTCTTCACAGGTTTGTCAGAAGTTTTCAAGCAATTTTTCTGAGGAAATTTTTACTACAATTTTGAACCCTAATCCAAGGGTGTTTGAGGCTTTTTCATTGTTTTCCTGAGGCTTATTTTGTTGGCATCTGAAAAATTCTATTGAAGGGCAAGAAGCACCCTGGTCAGTGCTTGATCTAAGGGTTTTTGAGTGAGTTTTCAAAAGAGTTTTGCTGAACCACTTCAATCATTGAATAACAGTGTGTTAACTTAAGAAGCTTGTTTGAATCATCTTAAGGGGAGTACAATCTGAGCCTTGTGTTATACGAAAAATGTCAAACACTGAAGACATTAGTGACAATATCAAAGATTGCAATCAAAGATATATCAGTGACAGAAGGAGAGGGCAGAAAAGAGACATCTCCAAATCAGTGACAAAAAGATCCATGAAGAAGGAAATCTGAAGTATATCTAAACCTTTCTGAGGTCTGATCAAGGGTCTCTTCAAAGGGCTGACAGAAGTCTATAAAGAAGCAGACTTGAGTGGACTAAAGATCTAGGCAAGTAACTGAAGGGAATTGACTGTGAGTCAAGGTTTCTTCATTTCCTATGGTATGATATTTTCATACAAAGGAAAGGGAAGACTTGAGATCTCTCAAAGGCATATTTAGGCACAACACTTGGTAGTAAGTGGCACTCTTCATATCAAGAATCTTGAGGTATAAGACATGTTATGTTAAAATTGTTGAGGCAAGAATTTGTTAGGAGAAGTATACAACAAATAGACTGTATATATAAGCAGGGATAGAACCAAAGTGTTTTTGATCATTATATAGCAGAGCTAATGACCACTTGTTGCTAAAGCATTCCAGAGGGTTTACCTTATAAAAATGTCTTGCTAATTGTGTAGACGGTCTAGCTAATTATGCAAGTTGGATACTGTTATAATTTACTCATCTACAGTTAGTGAAATATTCTTTATCGTTTTTCTTCAGCACTGAAGGCAGAAAACTTCCATAAATTCGAAATTTGGAAAATTTTGTAGAGAAATTGCAAATCCATTAATATTTTTTCATTTCATCACCCCACACTATTTTTTGTTGTTTCTTTGGGCTTTTCATAAATGTGTATTTTAGTGTGGAAGAAGATTCTAAAGACCTATCCTTTTAGGACTTGTTGCTTTGTTTGGTCATTTTATCCATTTCAAGCCATTGATTTGGGTTGTTAATGAATCCATATAAATTACCAAGGTAGGACATTTAACAATGTTTGTAGAGTGTTGTGGATTTCTTGAAGGTTTGCTTTTTAAGGGTATACTCTTGTTCGGTCATGCATATCACTTTTCATAATCTTGTGGGACTCTTATTCCATGTTCATGTCATTTGGGAGATAATTGATGTAGAGTGCAGCGAGGCTTGCCTAGAAATTGCATAGGAATCTGAGCACGTGCTTTAAAGATGTTAATTTCCTTTGTCATCCATATTACTTTAGGCCTATGCCTTTCACCAGATTATGTTTCTGCCCAATTTTATATGTTAAAACTACCTGTTATGGTACATGGCTATCATTTGTTGTCTACTGTTTCTCAATGTGTATCAAGTCCTAAGGAAGGAAATTCAGTGATTTTTGTAGAATGTTGTGTAACACCTTCCAAAGGTTTGCTATTTTAGGGTTATGGCCTTTTTGTTTTAGTTATGCATATTACTTTTCATTTCTCTTGGACTCTTATTCAATGTTCTGGTTATCCAGTAGATATTTACTGTAGAAAGCAGCAATGCTTGCTTAGATGTTGTGAAGGAATCTTAGCATGTGCTTAAAATATATTAATTAATGCCTTATTTGTATGGTCCATGGATATCATTTTGTTGCTCTATATATGTGCTCTCCAATGACATTTCAATGGTACCGATTGCAGGGCAATTACCTGGAGCACTGTGTAACCTGGTTTGGTCAAAATTCCCTTCTCTCAGGCTGCTAGTAACGACATCTGCATGTGAAAAGAGATTAGTTGAGGGTGGAAAAGGAGCCTTTTGAGATGAAATGCCTCGTTATAAACACCAATGTTGTAATCAAGGGTTGTATGCATCGTTCTTGTGTATTTTGTCTACCATATTATAGATAAGGTATGTTGTATAATTTGGTGTAATAATATTGTGTATTACTAGTAAATGAATTGAAGGTTCAACTAGGATCAGATTTCCCTTACACATAAGAAGGCCATCAAGTATATTGAGATGATTAGCTTTGATATAATTCATTTATATATTAATTGTGAGAACTATTACATAAAATAGGGAATTATCCTGTCTTGAGGAGGACCGAGTTTCCTATATCCCAATGTCGGTATTTAAAACACCAAAGGGACATGCTATCTTCCCTCTTAGACTAATGAGAACCCCATTGACTCCTACCAGTTTAGGGTTTTGTTTCAAGGCACCATCAGGAAAAAAAATGAAGGCTTTTTGAGTCTGACTACACTCATGAAATAATTGTGGAGTTATATGAAGCTGCCAACATGATTGTGGACATGCTTACCTGGGTCCCTGGGTCAAGAAGAAGAACAAGAATATTTAAAATTAAATTGATCTAGAAATTGAAGTTCTTACTTGTCTAGATCTTGATCTGGAATGAATTTAATCCCTTTTGAATTAAGATGTTTAGATAGCACTGCTTTAGATTTAATTTCCACCATCTCCATTTCACTCATCATCTATTTGGAAGATGGCACAATTTTTTTCCAACCAGATTTACAATATACTAATTTAGACAATGCAAACTAGACCCTTTCAAAAGAGCCTTGCAATGGAAGGACCTTATGTAATGACTATGACACGTCCAAATTAGTTGCTTCAGTGAATTTGACTACTTGAACTAACTCTCAAGGCCATTTACCACCACTGACCAAGCCACCATAGTGAAATGGAAATCTGAAAACAGGCAATGAGAAGATTTCAAACTAAAGGCAAAGAGCACACTAGGAGGGACCCTGGATCCCTCTCCTTTTCATATTTTCTGAGGTTAATATGTTGTCATAAGATAGGGTCCAATAGAAAATATTAATCTTTGGCAAGGCATCTGAATGCCATATTTTGCTCCAGATTGAGGCTTTGTGGGAAGTGAACAGCGAGAAAGCTGTTGCGCATAGCTCTGCTTAACTGGATACTCAGCTAAACCCCACCCGCTACAGTCTGATTCCTCTAGGTTCTTAAGGGCACAGCCATGCAATTTTTGTTCCATTGAGGCCACCAAATGAAACAAGTGTGAAGATGGATCCCCAAAATCCAACCCTCTCAATAATCCTAAAGCTCTGTCCCATGAAGAAATGTCAAAGAGGGAATTTTCTCCTTGTTGTCCAATCATATCCTTAAAGGAGTGAGATCCTTGAGAGTTAAGTAGCTGGTGACCCATGATGTTATACTTCCAAATATTAATATTTTACCATTTCCTAAATTCCAGGTAAAATGATCCATTATTATTGGAATGTCAGATTTCATAATTCAAACATTTCTGGATCATTCAATAAATTTAGCATATGCTAGGAAAGATGGAATTGCCTTGTATCTTTATAAGAAGAATTGGGTGATTACAAGAACCGAGTAATGGTGTGGTTGGTCTTCAAAAGTAAAAATCATTTTCTTTCAAGAGTCTGTTAGCGTCTTCAATTGACCAAGCAAGACATGGCCTTCAAAGATCCACTCCTCCTCGATAATATAGTCCTAAAGTTCCATGTGAGGAATATCGAAGGTCTGTTGAAACTTGAAGCAATGCACTTCTTTCATTGCTCTATTTCTGATAATATTTTTGTGTAGATAGAATCTGAGTCACTTGGTTCATATTTGTCTTTGAATTTAACTGTAATGTTAGACTTATATAATCATTCATTGGCTTGCATTAAGTAGCGACCATTTTTTATCCCTTTAAGACATGACGAGTTTGTATAAATGGTTGAAAAAGTTTGCTTGCAACTTTAAGGTATGTCTAAATTCAAGTTTTAAATTTCAAATTTAGTGAACACAATGACATAGGATGCATTTTCCTCTTCAAAAATTATAGGCCTAAATTTTTGTCTTCTTAAATACCTTGAACAAAGGTTCTTGACTTTGCTCATCAGGGCCGTGGTTACCTTAATACACCATAAGCTCTAGTATCTTGCTATGATAGTCACATCAATTACCTCTTTCTTCTAGGTTGTGATTATGACTAGGGTTAATTGCTCGACATTCTCCAACCAAACTGAAGTCAGGGTGTGGTTGGGTTCACTAGGGGAGTATAGTTTCTATGACAACAATGTCAATGTTTCTTCAATTGATGGTTAGATCACCGTCTTTGCTACTATTATGAATTCATTGTACTTGGATGCTAAAAGAGTTTTTACACAATCCTTTCCCTTATCTTTAGTTTCTACAACCCCTAAAGGGACTTTTTGGAGGTGACAGTGGTCTAGCCATTCAAAACTTAGAAATGTGAAGAATAAACAATCTAAATAAACAAGCGATAATGCTAGACAAAGTTGCAGCAATAATTTTGTTAAGTCTGTAATTGGAGAGAAGAAATATCTTGGAAATGTTCTCCATCCTGAGCATGGGACTGTTACACCATGAGGGCTTTAGCAATACATCCGGTCTCCAAGAATGCCTCCAAAATTTGCTTATTCTCCATCCTGAGCATGGGACTGTTACACCATGAGGGCTTTAGCAATACATCCGGTCTCCAAGAATGCCTCCAAAATTTGCTTATTCCAGTCTTCAATAGATCTTCAAAAATACCACAAGGATGTCTGCCTTAGTAAGTGACCTATATAAACTTGGAAAATCTTCAATAAGCCTCCTTTAATAAGGGTCAATGATTATTCTCCAATCTCAAAGACTGCTTCACAAAGGCTCCCAAAAATATGTAACTGTGTGCGCTTAAGGACTGCTCCCAAAAATGTTGCAACCTGCTCCAAAAAACTTAGACCTGAAATGTGCTCAAATATGCCATAACAAGGCTATCATAACAGATTAGATTATTTTCCACAGGACTCAGTTCTGAAGCTCTCCTACAGATCTAAATTTTTTTGTTTGTAAATAAGGCCTAAAACAGTCCTTTAAACACTGTCTCAAACATGCATGAACATGCCTTTAACTGCAGCCTAACACAAGCTTATACTGCATCCCTTCCTACAGCCTACACAAGCCTAGTTTAGCTCTTCTTGTGGCTTACACAGATCTGACAATCACAATGTTGTAGGCATTTCAGAGATATGCCCAAAACCAGCGATATGAAGTTTCTTTTTTTTTTCTCAACAATTTGTTGTACATAGATAATCAGATCATCCATAAATTTTTTGCAGGTCTTTCTCTTAGTAATTTTGCTGTGACCCCATCTTCATGAATGAAACATTCAGATATATTAGGCTTAGATCAGGGCATTTTGCTGGGATCTTTTTAGCGAGATTTAGGATCCCATATTCAAGATGGGAATACTCTTGGACATGTAGGGTATTGATACATATAGCATCATGTTGTGGCAGACATTATTCAAGGAAATCTGAGGGGATCTAATACTTGACTTCTTCAAGCCACAGATCCATCGTTATATGAGAAATTAAAGCTACCAGAATATAATTTATAGTTAGGAGAAGAAACTCCTTTGAATATAATTTATCATACCTATGAACAATGAGAGACAAACCTAGAAATGATTTTGCTCACTGTGTAGTTAATTAATTATGGGTTTGCATAAGTCTTCTTTTTTTCCTAGATATTGGTTTGTTCTTTCAATATGACAAAACTATTCATCTTCAATAAGGATTCCTTCATCAAATGGAATGGACCTTTCTGCCTTTCTCTCATATGGTTCACAAAACGGCTTGATGATATGATCAGCCTTCTTTTATTCCTCATCAGAGCCCATGTCATATGTAGGATGACTGTCAAAGGAAAAAATATCAGACCTTGCACTATTCTGTTCAAATTTAATAGGCAATGCTGATTGGAAATGCACATAATTATGGGTGCCAAAGTTTCTACCATAGTCAAAATCACAGATAGGAGTGTTGGTCTCTTGAACCTTAAGGGATCTTCAGGATTTCCCTTCATTAATGAGTGTCTTATTAATTTCATTCTCAGGAAAACTAGAACTATGGTCTAGTCCACTGTCTCCATCTGCGATCAGGATTTTGTCATATGTGGGTTGAATTTCCATTTTCCAGTGTAGAAAAAAGGCACAACATGGTACCCATTTCATCACCTTCTACGTCTTCTAGGGTGATTGCAAGAGTGGTAGAAATTTGTTTCCTACCCTCCTACTGATATTCCTCCTCTGCATTTAGGACCTTTTCTCACACTATCAATCATCCAAATCATTCAATAAATTTAGCATATGCTAGGAAAGATGGAATTGCCTTGTATCTTTATAAGAAGAATTGGGTGATTACAAGAACCGAGTAATGGTGTGGTTGGTCTTCAAAAGTAAAAATTCATTTTCTTTCAAGAGTTTGTTAGGGTCTTCTATTGACAAAGCAAGACATGGCCTCCAAAGATCCACTCCTCCTCGATAATATAGTCCTAAAGTTCCATGTGAGGAATATCCAAGGTCTGTTGAAACAAGAAGCAATGCACTTCTTTCATTGCTCTGTTTCTTACAATATTTTTGTGTTGATAGAATCTGAGTCACTTGGTTCATGTTTGTCTTTGAATTTAACTGTAATGTTAGAATTATATAATCATTCATTAGCTTGCATTAAGTAGCAAACATTGTTGATCCCTTTAAGAGATGACGAGTTTGTATAAATTGTTGACAAAGTTTACTTGCAACTTTAAGGTATGTCTAAATTCAAGTTTTAAATCTCAAATTTAGTGAACACAATGACATAGGATGCATTTTCCTCTTCAAGAATTATAGGCCTAAATTTTTGTCTTCTTAAATACCTTGATCAAAGGTTCTTGTCTTTGCTCATCATGGCGGTGGTTACCTTCATACACCATAAGATCTATTATCTTGCTATGATAGTCACATCTATTACCTCTTTCTTCTAGGTTGTGATTATGACTAGGCTTAATTGCTCAACATTCTCCACCCAAACTGAAGTCAGGGTGTGGTTGGATTCACTAGGGGAGTATAGTTTCTATGACAACAATGTAAATGTTTCTTCAATTGATGGTTAGATCACCGTCTTTGCTACTATTATGAATTCATTATAGTTGGATGCTAAAATTGTTTTGACACAATCCTTTCCCTTATCTTTAGTTTCTACAACCCCAAAAGGGAATTTTTGGAGGTGACAATGGTCTAGCCATTCAAAACTTAGAAACGTGAATAATAAACAATCTAAATCAACAAGCAATAATGCTAGACAAATCTGCAACAATAATTTTGTTAATTCTGTAATTGGAGAGAATCAATATCTTGGAAATGTTCTCCATCCTGAGCATGGGTCTGTTACTCCACAAGGGCTTTAGCAATACATCCGGTCTCCAAGAATGCCTCCAAAATTTGCTTCTTTAAGTCTTCAATAGATCTTCAACAATACCACAAGGATGTACGCCTTAGTAAGCGACCTATATAAACTTGGAAAATATTCAATAAGCCTCCTTCAATAAGGGTCAACGATTATTCTCCAATCTCAAAGACTGCTTCACAAAGGCTCCCAAAAATATGTAACTGTGTGTGCTTAAGGAATGCCAAAAATGTTGCAACCTGCTCCAAAAAACTTAGACCTGAAATGTGCTCAAATATGCCATAACAAGTCTATCATAATAGATTATATTATTTTCCACGGGACTCAATTCTGAAGCTCTCCTACAGATCTGAATTTTTTTGTTCGTAAATAAGGCTCAAAATAGTCCTTTAAACACTGTCTCAAACATGCATGAACATGCCTTTAACTGCAGCCTAACACAAGCTTATACTGCATCCCTTCCTGCAGCCTACATAGGCCTAGTGTGGCTCTTCTTGTGGCTTACATAGATTTGACAATCACAATGTTGTATGCATTTCAGAGATATGCCCAAAACCAACGATCTGAAGTGTCTTTTTTTTTTCTCAACAGTTTGTTGTAGCATAGATAATCCGAGTTCTAGTTAACTGTTGTCCTCAAGATTTTTAGCTTTCACATATATTATTGTAGTTCTAGACCAGCAAGTCCAAGTTTGAAAAACATATAAATATATTTGCCCAAATATATCCTTAACTGTCCTCCTCGGCCTTAGTTCACCTTCTGTGATTCTTCTCTGAAATCTTGACCGAAAATAATGGATAAAATGAAGAGTACGGATTTATATTTATACTAGTTTGACATTTGATGAAGAGACACGTCTCTTGGACGACATGTCATTAAGCCTACACAAGTCAGCTTAGGTCAGCTCAATGTCAGAGTTAATTTCCTTAACTTAAAAAATCAATATCTTCCAAAACTATTTGGTGTTTCAGGAAAATTAAGGGCTCATTAGAAAGGGAAAAATATACTCTACAAGATGGTATAGGATCCATTTTGAAAGGTTACCTCGAAGGTGGTGAAAAAAATTTTTCTTTGTGACTGCCCTCGAATTATTTAGTGCAGAAAATGATTAGGTCAGTATGGCTTCTTTATTTGGCTTCTCCATTGTTTGTCTTCTCCATTATTTGGCTTCTTTATCATCATAGGAACATGTAGGACATCCACATCATCATGATAATGTCCAACAATGAGTGCATCACCCATGTCATCACATAATGGTGCAATGATATGTTATAGTGTAGCATTATTAGGAGAAATACAAAATAGTTTTCCAACCCTGAAATGATCTCCAACCATGATCATCATATGTCATCATCAAGTATCAAAGTGTATGACATCATCACCTAACATCAAGGGTTAAAATCTAGATCAAGTGCATGCAACATTAGATCAAAGACTTCTTAAGGCTCATTTCATTAGTGGTTTGAATTCTTCGTCATTTGACATCTTCTTTGATGGCATGACATCATCATCTTGAACCAAACATCTCAAGAATATTGACATCTTGATTAATGTCATATTGACATCAATGACAACCTTCACCAACAGGAGGAAGATGTGAATCTTCCAGAACCATCCAAAATAATAACCGGTGTTGTCAAGAGTAATACTTGTTTGGTCAATTTAGTGTGTCCTAAATTGCTGCATTTAATTGTCAATCCGGGAATCGTAAGCTGATGAAGTGCGGCGCACTATATGTGCAAGATAACCTCTTTCTTAACTTTTTGTCGTTTTTGGTCTTTCTAAGGTAAAATGGAAATTCTAAAGTGAAAAGCAAGCTTGGTTATATTTGTTCAAGGAAGCGATTTCCTCTATAATGATTTACCAATCTTGAAACTTTAAAAACAAATTGAAATTACAATGACAAAACTTAAAAGAAAGTAAAAGTGTACTGCTGAAATGAAAAGGTGCTGCTAATCTAATGAATCAAAACAGGAAACTAGTGAACATGAAAACTAAACTATTCTTGCTGCCAATTGAACACAAAAGAAACTACGCTTATGGAAATTCAAAATTGCAATGAAATAAATCTAAATCAGATTACATCAATTCATTTTCTGACCCTTCATCATTAGACCAGGTATGACTTGCGGAAGTAATCATAAACAACTTGTGTAACTGATTATTTAATTTGCAGAAAGTAAACTAATACTAAACCATACACACATGATTCAATCCCTCGCCATCAGTCCAGCTGTGGCTTTCGGAGGCAATTGAAGATGTCATACATGATTTAATATATCTAAGTTTGCAGAAAAGAAACTAATACTAAACTACACATTTCATAATGCAGCCCCTCACCATCAGTCCAGCTGTGGCTTTCGGAGGTAACTGAAGATGCTATGAGCAGCTTAATATATCTAATTTTGCAGAAAAGAAAATAATACTAAACTACACATTTCATCATGCAGTCCCTCACCATCAGTCCAGCTGTGGCTTTCGGAGGCAACTGAAGACACTATGAGCAGCTTAATATATTTAAATTTAACTACTGAATCAGATAAACAAAACTGAAATGGACAAAGCAAGACTGAAGTTAAACAAATGCTATGAAAAGAAAACTAGCAGCAGAATAATATTAGTCTCATATCATTAGCCAAAATACTATGAAAATGCCCGGGCTGTCTACCTAAAACCTGCACAAGAAAACTGATCAGTGATTTAACAATCATAAAAACATGAAAAACAAGAATGCAATGGAAATTATAGAAATGTATGAACAGAAATGAAACAACTATGAAATATGAACATGTAATGGATTATGATACAATGACTTCTTAAAGAAATGAAATGAAATATATATACATTAATACACGAAACCTCGGCTGAGCAGGGGCCCTCTACACAGCTCTGGTACGATCCTCAAACACGAATTAAGTTATAAAACAGAGTTTTCTCACATTAAAAAGCAGTTCATTACAGACTGGTAGTATTACGGCTCAAGGCAGCGTAATCACTAAAAAGCTAACATAACAGAGTACGCACATCAACTATCAACTAACAACTCAACAACTAACTCTACGTGCGTATGCAAACGCTTTATATAAAGCAATAAACTGTAACTGTCTCCTGAAGTTTATGATAGCAGCCAGCACGTAGACCACTAAGGCCACGGATATAGGAGTATGGCCATGTTGGAAAACGGATCTATGGAAGGTGGGTGCTTGAATTCAACTCCAGAACTTTGCAGAGATGTCAATTAACCTCCGCAAGCTTAGAAACGGCCGTATGGATGTTTATATGCCACGAAACAGAGTCCAGCCGACATAGAACTCCATAGTTGACTTCCACGTGGATGGCTTTGACCGCGGCTTCCTTTGACGAATTTACTTGAACCAATAGGACACGAACCATGTCCTCATCATTCCTAGCCTGCCCATGTGGCTCGTTTCCTTCGTAGACACCTGTAGCATAGATATCCACAAAATAGCTGCGGAAAGTTGCAGCAGCTGCGGAAAGTGGCAAGTTTCCGCAGCTGTATGAACAAAATCTAAATCAAATAGAAAACACAAAAAACATAATTAAAAACCATGTTAGATACCCTTTTGCACATGATATTGACAATTTTGGAGGTTTAGGTGAGTGAAAAAGATATGGAAAAGTGTATGGAAAAGAGGCAAATTCGGGACTCAACATACCCCCACTGTGAAGGTGTTGCAGGTCCTCATGCAACCAAAATTTTGATACTCTTTGTTCAATTCATGTGCCTTGATACTTCAGCCAGCACATCTAACCCCCTTCTCTTCTTCTTTGGTACTGTCATCATTCTGGGTTTCTTCATTAAGCACCTGAATTTGATATTCACAAGTGCTCTGCTCAATTTTTGGCATTTCCTTTTTAGCTTCTTATTCTTCTTTTGCCAAATACCCAAATGTAACATAGTATTGTCATGGATAATCTTGTCCAGTTTGCCTTGCTCTTTGAGTGTTTCATTTTCATTTTTGATATGCCGATTCAAAAGCTCAAGCTCAAAAATCTCCTGTTTTAATGACTGAACCAAATCATCCTGCAATGTATGAGGCTGAATAGAAGAGGTACTTGGGCATGTGGCTGCCTTCTCCAAGGATTCTATATAATCATACACCTCCTGCTGTTTGGGGTCTACTTCCGGTGTCTTTTTCATTGGGCTGTCCTCAAAATGCTGCAAGGGAGAATTATGTTCAAAATTTGGCTGAGGAGAACTTTCATCAATATTTTGCTGAGAATAAGATGGAGTACGCTCATTGTATGATTGGGAGTGAAAGGAGTCAGGTTCACTAACTGACTGAAATGGACTATGGTCAGTTGGAGACTGTTCAGATGTCTCCTCACCCAAATCAATGAAATGAGGACCTTTAATTTGTGTTTTTCTCAGTTTTCCCTTAAGCCTGCTGCTTCTCCTCACATGTTGTGGTATACTACCCTTTTGTTCTTGTTTTCCTGTTTTTGCCTTCTTGGATAGAGATGACTGTTTTTGAAGAAAAATTAATCTTTCAGATAGAATTTGGTGATCTTCTTCTTCAGAAGAAGAAGTTTTATGGACAACCTCAATAATTTCTTTCCCTTTTGGTATTGTTGGCTTCTTAGCTTTAATTTCCTTCTTCTTCCTTTTTACCAATCTCTCTTCCCTATCAGTTTTCTTCATAGTGGTAGTAGAAGTATCTTGGATTTCATCTACTGTTCTTTTCCTTCTACTTCTTTTTGCTGTGCTAGCTGCGGGAATTTCCTGTGTAGGAGCAACTTGGGTTTCAACATTCATTTTCTTTCTTCTACTTCTTCTAATTGGACTAACTTCAGGAATTTCCCGAGGTTCTTCAAAGAAGTTTCTAACTAGGAATTGTTCCCATGTATCTTCTCTTTCCTTTAGCTCCTTTTCAATCAGAATTTTTATAAGCCCATGGTGATATAAATGAGGCTCTACATCTCCTAGGTGTTTTTGCACAGTCACAGCCATTTTCTCCAAGCTATTGAATAGGAAATAAGGAAGATTGAGAGTTTGGTTTTCAAGAAAATTCATCAATAGCCTAGTATGATACATGTACATAGAGCCAAAACGGCCTTCACATGTAATAAATTTCTGAACAATGAGTAATAAAGTGGCCCATTCATCTTTTATTGCATGCACGGGGATTCCTCTTTTGAAAACAGTGATATCCATACCTTGATTTCGGAGGATTGTTCTCCATGCCTCATCACTGATACTTTTATTTTTGAACCAACGTTCTCCTTCCTAAAGAAGCTCTGTGGCTGTTGCTATTGATGCTTCATTGACCAAAAACTTGAGGTCTCCAACTTCTGCTTCCGAGCCATCAAATGATCTTGCAAACGCTTTTGTAACTTCTCTGTGGTAACCCCTGAATTTCTGAATAAAACGCAACCATTTAGCTTTCCTCAACATCTCTTTTGCTTGTGGAAATCCCTCTATAAACTTCGGTCCTTCCGGCTCTGCCCTTAATAATTTTCCCATTTTACTTCTCTGTGCTTCACAGGCTTGCCTTTGTGAGGGTTTAAGTGGAAATGGAACGATGGAATACACAGAATCTAGCACAATACTGTGGGGATGTTATCACAAAACGGAAATGAGCACCATAAACAGAATGGAATAAGACTGTGAGTGGATATACGGGAATGAGAGTGAGCAAAAGGAACGGAATGGAGTGAAACAGGGAGTGAGAATGAGTAGCGTGGGGTTTTGTAAACACGACGGAGACACGACAAAGAGGTTAACAAAGTATAATGCATTCGGCCGCATTTTGAATTTTGGTGACTGTGTAATAAATATAAACACGTTTCAATCAATGATTATGAAGTTATGCGGCTTGTAAGAGTCCTTTGTCAACTCAAATACGTATCATTATCTACGGTGGGATATTTGAACATGAGTGAGAGTCGGAATTTCAATGATGAAAACCGTTGATGAATAAATGCAAGAGGATAACATAGAGATCGTGGAAGGTTACGGGACTGTCAATATAATCATTGCGCGTTATGGGTAGAGCTCATAGTTTAAAATTACATAAAAATGTGTTTTTTGATACTATTTGAAATAAACTTTATTCATACCTTTGGAATCCTTGCTTTTGCCCTTGGTCTTCAACTGATTGATCTTCATTAGTGTCTTGAATGTTCCATTGATCCTCTCCTGCATTTTATTTCATAATTTATGAAAATAACAACTAATTGTACATTCTTTTTGAAAACAGAGTAGTAGTAGCTGCGGAATCTGCTTCTGGCTGCGGAAACTGGAGTCAGCTGCGGAAACAGATGTCAGCTGCGGAAACTGACACAACTATTACTTGGCTGAAATAGAAATGAACAAATGACAAATGACCAAGTGGAAATGGTCATAAAAAGATTTTTATTGATGGAATGGATGAAATGAAGTGGAATGAAGTGAAATGAAATGAAATGAAATGAAATGAAGTGGAATGAAATGGAGTGAGTGGTGAGATGAAATGAAATGAAAGACAGATTTTTTTTTTGGAAAATATAGAGTGTCAGGTGTCCCTGATTTTCACCCCATATTTTCTGTATAAGACTGCCAATCAATGATTGGTTTTCAGGCTTATACCATTTTTTTTTTTTCTTTTTTTTTTTTTTCTTTTTTTTTTTTAACTTGAAAAACAAAAGCTAGCTTGGTAGAGAAGAAGGATTCTTCTGTACCAGCCTGATTGCAGAACTTTCTTGAAACAACTTGATAAAATCCTCTTTAGAGAGTGGCTTATGATAAACTTTCAATCTATGGCCATTCACTATAAGAGGAGTTTGAAACTCATCAATAGTCTTGATTCTTACAGCTCCATTGTTAAAGATCTTATCAATCTCATATGGCCCAAGCCAATGAGTCTGAAATTTCCCTTGAAAATCTTTAAACTTGGAGTCAAATAACAATGCCCAATCTCCTTCTTGAAACTTCTTCTCTTTGATATATTTGTCATGCCATTTAGTTCTTTGATATTGAACTAGATCGGTTCTTAGAATTGCTTCTTGTCTGATCTCATCTAGCTCATTCAACTGCTCCATTCTATGCTTTTGGGCTTCTGATAAGTCCATCCCCAACTGAACTGCTATCTTGAAGGTCTTGACTTGGAACTCAATGGGGGGCAAGACTTCTTTCCCATAAACAAGTTCATAGGGAGAATGTCCTGTTGTATTCCTCCATGTAGTTCTGTAGGCCCACAAGGCTTCTGGAAGCCTTTCTGCCCAATCTCTTCTATGTAGATGAACAGTTTTGGTGATGATACTTTTAAGAACTTTGTTTGTGGACTCCACTTGACCATTTGCTTGTGGATGGTAAGGAGTAGATCTTCTGTGCTTGATTTTGTATTCTTCCATCAACTTCTCCACCAAATTTGATGTGAATTGGCTCCACTGATCTGTTACAATTTCTCTTGGAACACCAAAGCGAGTAAAAATATCCTCATAAAGAAAATGAACAACTGAATTTTCAGTAGCAGATACTAATGCTTTAGCTTCTACTCATTTAGTAACATAATCAGTGCAAACCAATATATACTTCTTTTTCTTCGATGGCGGATTAATTGGTCCAATGAAATCTAATGCCCATTTTTCAAAGGGTTCAATGAGTACCTCTGTTTGCAGTGGCATTTCATTTGAAAGGGTAGGTTTCCCTACTCTTTGGCAGCTATCACACCTTTTGACATATTGTTTTGCACCTTTGAAGAGAGAAGGCCAATAATATCCCAAGGAAAGGATTTTATAGGCCTTCCTTTTGTCCGCAAAGTGTCTGCCGCATGGTTCATCATGACATGCCTTAAGAATATCAGGCATTTCATCTTCCCTGACACATCTTCTGATCACAAGATCTGGCCCTGTTTTAAACAATTCGTTAGAAATCCATGAATATCTTGAACTCTCTTGAATAATTTTTCGTTTTTCTCTTGGAAATAAATGTGAAGGTAGTTTCCCTGTAACCAAATAGTTAGCAATATCTGCATACCAAGGGGTCTTAATAGTTACTGCAAACAAATATTCATCGGGAAACTTATCTTCTACAGGAGAATCTTCTTTAGTATTTTGAATTCTAGACAAGAAATCAGCTACTGTATTCTGTTTTCCTGGTCTATCTAACACAGTAATAGTGAATTCTTGCAAAAGTAAAAGCCATCTTGTCACTCTGCCATTAGTAACAGGTTTGTTCATTAAATATCTAATTGCAGAATGGTCGGTATGAATAAAAGTTTCATAGCCTGTTATGTAATGTCTAAACTTATTAATTGCATGAACAACAGCTAAAAACTCTTTTTCAGTCACAGTATAGTTCAACTCTGTGGGAGTCAAATTTTTACTGGTGTAATAAATGGCATAAGGAATTAAATCTTTTTGACCCAACACGGCTCCAAGAGCTGTATCTGAAGCATCTGTAGAAATATGGAAAGGAAGTTTCCAATTTGGTCCTCTCAAGATAGGTGCTTCAGATATTCTTGTTTTCAAAGTTTCAAAAGATGATTGACAATCAGGATCCCATTTAAATTCACAGTCTTTTGTAAGCAATTTGAAGAGTGGAGATGCTATTTTAGTGAAGTTTTCTATAAATCTTCTATAGTAACTAGTAAATCCTAGAAAACTTCTAACATCTCTTTGACAATTTGGAATAGGCAACTTGGAGATGACTTCAACTTTTGATTTATCAACCTTAATTCCATCTCCTGAAATATGATGTCCTAAAACAATCCCTTCAGTAAACATCATAAAGCATTTTTCATGGCTTAATGAAAGGTTTGTTTCTTTACATCTTATGAGAACTTTTTCCAAATTTTCTAATGCCTCTTCAAATGAATTACCATAAACTGTAAAATCATCCATATAAACCTCAACACAATCATGGATTAGATCAGAAAAAATTCCTAGTACTGCTCTTTGGAATGTTGCTGGTGCATTACATAACCCAAAAGGAAGCACTCGGTAGGCAAAAGTTCCCCATGGACAAGTAAATGTGGTCTTATCTTGATCTTCGGGTGCTACCTGAATTTGATTATAGCCACTAAAACCATCCAAAAATGAAAAGTACTTTTTACCTGCTAATGTATCTAATACCTGATCAATAAAAGGCAAAGGAAAGTGATCTTTCAAAGTTGCTTTGTTCAATTCCCTGTAATCAATGCATACCCTCCATTTACCATTCTTTTTAGGTACTATAACCAAAGGAGAAACCCATCGGCTATATGAAATTGGATAAATGAAGTTTACATTGAGTAGTTTTTGGAGCTCTTCTTTCACTATCTCCCTAAGATTTGGATTCATCCTTCTTTGAGGTTGTCTGATTGGTCTACTGTTTTCCTTAATATAGATATGATGGATGCAAGTCTTAGGATCAATACCCTTCATGTCAGTATACTCCCATGCAAATGCAGTAGAATGTTTTTGCAAGATTCTGGTTAGTTCTTCTTGTTGTGACTTCTCCGGATGTTTGTTGATATTCAATGTCTTTTCTGGAAAAATCTCAATAGCAGAATTACCAAACTCTTCCATAGAGTAAAGAGACATTTGTCTTGATGATAAATATTCTATGTCAGATTCCAACTGGAATTGTGTGGGGTCATATTCTGAAGTTATCTCAAAATTTTCTAATGTGTTCAGAATTTGACTATCCTCACTAATTTCAGAAATGGTAAAGACAGGTTGTATAGTGTTCTCATCATCGACCCATTCATTGTCTCCTATTTCTGTGATTGCTCTTGCTGGAGGATACAAATTGAATTTATTTGTCGAATTACCATTTGAAATGTACATGTCTCCAGATCTACAACTAATAAAAGCATCAGCTGTGGCTAGCCAAGGTCTTCCTAAGATAAGTGGATGTCCTCCTAGATTACTTTTTGGAGTCAAAATCATAAAGTCTACTGGATATTCCCAAGAATCTAAGGAGACTGAAATATCTTCTAATACACCATCTGGTTTAATAACCGATCGATCTGCAAGTTGCAATAAAGTAGGTGTAAAAAGAAGGTTAGGAAGTTTTAACTGTTCCATAGTCTGTCTACTCATAATGTTGATAGCAGCCCCTAAGTCAATCGATGTGTTTGGAATTTCTATCCCATTTATATGTGTCTTGACAATTGGACTTCCTGGATCTACATACTTCTGCATGGTAATTTTTCCCATCATAATGTCTGCAATCTTTCCTACCAGGTGGATTCTTCTTGTGTCCTTTAGCTTCCTTCTTGGTCTTTTGAAACTCAACTCCTTTATGGTTTTTGCTAGAATAGGAATTTCTCGAATGGCTTGTAGCAATGGAATCTTGATACAAACATTCTTCAATTCATCTAGAAAGTCATAGTTAGGCAACAAGATTTTTTTTTTCCACCCCCTTATCAATTTGTAGTCTTTCCGGAAAAGGAGGTGTAGATGAAGATACAGGTTGCTCAACTATAGGAGTTGTGGATGTTAGCTTTTCTCTTTCTTTTTGAATTTTTGAATTTTGAAGAGATTCTTCCTCAGAACCCTTATTGACTTGAAGAGAGTCCTCTTCAGAGGTATCTTGCTCTTGAATGTCTATAGAAGGTTTTTCTAAGACTCTACCAGATCTGAGTTGTACATCGTTGAGAGGAACAATCATATAGGTAGGAAATTGTTTTCCTTCTACCATATAAGTAGTTTGAGGATTCTTATTGTTAGGATTTGGCAATGGCTGAGCTGGAAGTTGATTTGTCTTCTGTTGGTATGGAAGCATGAGTTGAGGATTTGTATTTTGTTGAGAAGGTTGTTGTTGTGGAAATGGCAATGAAATTTGTTGTGGATTTTGGCTTGGAAATTGTAGAGCTTGTTGATTTTGAAAAGATGGAGGATATTGATAAAATTGAGCAAATCTCCCATGGTTGCATCCCTTGTACCATGGTGATATGAATTTTGATGTTGGGGCCAAGGTTGTTGCCAAGGAGTCCAATTTGGTGGGGTTTGAAGATTCATAGGGTTAATGACAGATTATTGTCCTATAGGTCTCCCCTTCTGACAAGCAATTCATGAATTTGGATCTTCTTGAAAAACAGCTTTGAGTCCAGGGATTGAAGGACAATCCTTGATCTCATGATTTTCTGAGCAAATCATACATGTTTCTACAACTTTTGCATCCAAGGGACATTCCCTTAAAGCATCTTTCTTTCTACATTTCGGACAAAAGATGGCTAAAGCATCTGTTTCTGCTTTCTGCTTGTTTTGGATTTTAAGGGTGTCTAGTTGTTCACTAAGACTCCCTAAGATATCAGTTTTAAACTCGTCAAGCATATTACCAATCTCTGCCCTACTTACTGATCCAGTTGCAGATTTGTTAGCCCTAATAAGAGAAGAATCCCTAGGCCCTTTTCCAGGTTTAGATTTTCCCCTTGAGAGATGGATACATAGTTCTGTTATATCATGAAATGGAAGTTGAGAGATGTCTCCTTTTCCCATCATGTTTAAAATGTCTATCCATTCATCTCTAATGGCTTTTAATAGGAGGGCTTTCAAGGTTTCGTTATCTAAGTTGCTCATCTTTGCTCTTTTCAAGTTGTATTGAAATCTTTGAATTAAGTCTTCCAAATTTTCATCTTCTTTTTGCATCATTTTGAATACCTCATCCTTGTGATTGGTGGGCATACAATAGTCCAAGTATCTATCCAAAAATGTTTTTTTCATATCATTCCAAGTCCTAATAGATTGAGTAGCTAATCCCATGAACCATTTCAAAGCAGATCCCTTCAATGTTGAAGGAAACAGTTTGAGTTTTTGAGAATCTTCCATATAGTCATAAGTTCGGCACACAACTTCAAACTCAAACAGAAATGTTTCGGGATCCTCACTTCGCAATCCATAAAAGTTAGGGAGAACAGATGGTGAGATATTTTTCATTGTTGCATGAGTTTCCTCATCAACTATAGGGAATCCAAGCAAATTGTCCCTATTTCTACCATTATTTCCTTCACCATTGTTATCTCCATTATCTCCTTCTCTTCTATCTCCACCTCTATTTATTACTTCCTCTGCCATGATAGTTTCTTTAGAGTCCTGATAGTCCTCTAGTTCTTCTACCAAGGAAGGATGAGAGAAAGTCTCTTTGTTTCCTAAGTGGGTTTTAGTAGGTGGTATAGGAGAATCCTCTAATTCAGCTGTTCTTTGACTTCCAAAAATCTTAAGGCTAGGGGTAGATGGTGGTGAATCTGGTCTATGCCTTGAAGAAGATGGAGTTGTGAAAATCGAACTCTTGGCTTTAGCTATAAACCTTCCCCTAAAATCTCTTGCTCTATGCATGTCATTTTTTATTTTTTTAAAAGTTGGGCTAATAATTCTCTTTCTGATCTTCCAGATCACACTAGGTGCAAGAAGAGAGCATACTTAAGAAAGTACTAAACCAATAACTCTCTTTTCTGATCCTCTAGATCACACTAGGTGCAAGAGGAGAGCATACTTCAAGAAGTTATCAAGTTTTCCCTTCTTTTATGATTTTATGTTTTTTTTTAAGAAATTGGCTACCTAGTTACACTTCCCCGGCAACGGCGCCAAAATGTTTGGTCAATTTAGTGTGTCCTAAATTGTTGCATTTAATTGTCAATCCGGGAATCGTAAGCTGATGAAGTGCGGCGCACTATATGTGCAAGATAACCTCTTTCTTAACTTTTTGTCGTTTTTGGTCTTTCTAAGGTGAAATGGAAATTCTAAAGTGAAAAGCCAGCTTGGTTATATTTGTTCAAGGAAGTGATTTCCCCTATAATGATTTACCAATCTTGAAACTTTAAAAGCAAATTGAAATTACAATGACAAGACTTGAAATAAAGTAAAAGTGTACTGCTGAAATGAAAAGTGCTGCTAATCTAATGAATCAAAACAAGAAACTAGTGAACATGAAAACTAAACTATTCTTGCTGCCAACTGAACACAAAAGAAACTACGCTTATGGAAATTCAAAATTGCAATGAAATAAATCTAAATCAGATTACATCAATTCATTTTCTGACCCTTCATCATTAGACCAGCTATGACTTGCGGAAGTAATCATAAAAAACTTGTGTAACTGATATTTAATTCGCAGAAAGTAAACTAATACTAAACCATACACACATGATTCAATCCCTCGCCATCAGTCCAGCTGTGGCTTTCGGAGGCAACTGAAGATGTCATACATGATTTAATATATCTAAGTTTGCAGAAAAAGAAACTAATACTAAACTACACATTTCATAATGCAGCCCCTCACCATCAGTCCAGTTGTGGCTTTCGGAGGCAACTGAAGACGCTATGAGCAGCTTAATATATCTAATTTTTCAGAAAAGAAACTAATACTAAACTACACATTTCATCATGCAGTCCCTCACCATCAGTCCAGCTGTGGCTTTCGGAGGCAACTGAAGACACTATGAGCAGCTTAATATATTTAAGTTTAACTACTGAATCAGATAAACAAAACTGAAATGTACAAAGCAAGACTGAAGTTAAACAAATGCTATGAAAAGGAAACTAGCAGCAGAATAATGTTAGTCTCATATCATTAGCCAAAATACTATGAAAATGCTCGGGCTGTCTACCTAAAACCTGCACAAGAAAACTGATCAGTGATTTAACAATCATAAAAACATGAAAGACAAGAATGCAATGGAAATTATAGAAATGTATAAACAGAAATGAAACAACTACAAAATATGAACATGTAATGGATTATGATACAATGACTTTTTAAAGAAATGGAATGAGAAATATATACATTAATACACAGAACCTCGGCTGAGCAGGGGCCCTCTACACAGCTTTGGTAATGATCCTCAAACACGAATTAAGTTGAAAACAGAGTCTTTTCACATTAAAAAGCAGTTCATTACAGACTGGTAGTATTACGGCTCAAGGCAGCGTAATCACTACAAAGCAAACATAACAGAGTACGCACATCAACTATCAACTAACAACTCAACAACTAAACAACTAAAACTAACTCTACGTGCGTATGCAAACGCTCTATATAAAACAATAAACTGTAACTGTTTCCTGAAGTTTATGATAGCAGATAGCACGTAGACCACTAAGGCCACGGATATAGGAGTATGGCCATGTTGGAAAACGAATCCACGGAAAGTGGATGCTTGAATTCAACTCCAGAACTCTACACAGCTGTCGATTTAACCTCCGCAAGCTTAGAAACGGCCGTATGGATGTTTATATGCCACGAAACAGAGTCCAGCCGACATAAAACTCCATAGTTGACTTCCACGTGGATGGCTTTGACCGCGGCTTCCTTTGACGAATTTACTTGAACCAATAGGACATGAACCATGTCCTCGTCATTCCTAGCCTGCCCATGTGGCTCGTTTCCTTCGTAGACACCTGTAGCATAGATATCCACAAAATAGCTGCGGAAAGTTGCAGCAGCTGCGGAAAGTGGCAAGTTTCCGCAGCTGTATGAACAAAATCTAAATCAAATAGAAAACACAAAACCATAATTAAAAACCATGTTAGATACCCTTTTGCACATGATATTGACAATTTTGGAGGTTTAGGTGAGTGAAAAAGATATGGAAAAGTGTGTGGAAAAGAGGCAAATTCGGGACTCAACAAGACTTCTTCAAAAGAGCCTGAGAAGCAAGTCCTGAAAGAAATGGATGACTGGGAAGATGTAGCCGAGCTTTCAACTCCTATGAATCAAGTAGCTATTTTAGTTACTAAATGTTTAGGAGACAGAAAGTACTCCAGTGATTTTTTGTTGACAATCATGGATCAGTGCAAAGATCTACCAAATCATTTTGAAATTTGTCTAGACATTATTCAATTACTTGGAAATTCACAAGCACTTGCAAGTAATGTAGGAGAGGCTGATGCATTAGCAAGCACTGCAAGAGGACTTGAAAGGAAATTGAGTGGGAATTATCTACTTGAACGTCATGGGAGCAATATGGCCAGTTTGGATGATGATAGATGGGCCAAGCCGGTGGATGCTCTTACTAATGGTTGTGATATGTGGTTGGATGCGGATCTTAGTGGTTCCTCTGTTGTGTTTCAAATTGGCCAAGGTTATAATATTTTCTTTGCAAGAAATACCTGTGCAACACAAATGAGTATGAATTTCATCCTTCCTGGAGGGCCTTATGTACAAGCACCACTTCCACATGTTGGAGTAGTGAGAAGTAATTCTAATGCTGAAAGGTGGCAGTGTGCTGCTGGTTCACAAAAGGGTTTGATTCCTCCTCCACAACCTTCTCTGCCCACAATTCATATATTAGAGAACCGATATGAAGTGGGCAAGGTTTCTGATGAGGATCAGTTGAAACAAAGACAAATTAAATCCATCCTTAATAAATTAGTGCCCCAAAACTTTGAGAAACTTTTTGAATAGGTCAAAGAAGTGAACATTGACTTTGCATCATGTCTTCATGGTATAATATCTCAAATATTTGATAAAGCCTTGATGGAGTTGGCTTTTTGTGAAATGTATGAAAAATTCAGTTTGTAGCTTGCTGCAAGAATACCATAATTTTATGAAGATAATGAGAAGGTTGTTTTCAAGCGAGTTCTTTTGAAAAAATGTCAGGAAGAATTCAAAAAAGATGAAAGAGAAGAGGCTGAGGCTGAGAAAGAAGAAGAGCATGGTGAAAAAATCCTTTCAGCAGAAGAAATATGGGAGAATAAGGTTGCAACACGACGATGAATGCTAGGAAATATAAGGTCTATTAGTGAGTTTTATAAATAAATTATGCTGACTGAAAGAATTATGCATGCATGCATCAAGAAATTAACTGGTGAATTTAAGCATCCATAGGAGGAAAACGTTGAAGCTTTGTGCAAACTGATGAGCACTATTGGTCATATGATTGACCATTCAAAGGCCAAGGAACATATTGATGCTTACTTTGATAGGATGACAAAATTGTCCGATAACCAAGGGCTTCCCTCTAGGCTGAGGTTCATGTTGAAGGATCTGATTGATCCGAGGAGGAATGGATGGAAAAAAAGGAAGAAAGTTGAGGGCCCTAATAAAATAGAGGAAGTGCATCAGGATGTTGTGCAAGAACTACATGGACAAGGAGGCTTCTCTCGAGGTACCAATATGGGACATTCAAATCAGAGAAATGTGACACCACTTGATCATGGTGTGAGAGGACCTGCAATGCCACCTTACATGGCAAGTGCATAGAGAGGTTCACTTCCACATATGGGTGGAATTAAAGGGCCACAACCCCATATGGGACCACGTGACCGTGGATTCACCAGTCAAGATGCTCGGATTGTGGATGGGGCTCAATTTGAAAATCAGTCTATGCCAAGCCCTTCAACACACAGAGCTTCTGATGATGGCCACTTGACTCTTGGTCCTAAGGGAGGTCTTAGCAAGGGAATAAGAGGGAGGGCTCAGCCTTTGCCATATGCTAAGAGTGCTCTAGAAGATATTCCACCATTCACATCTTGAGAAATATACGAACAGGTGCAGGGCCGATTTTAGGTTGCAGTTCTGACTAGATGCCAGTGAGTATGAGAGATGTCATTTTGACAAGGACTTATGCTGCATAAAAGCCTTTATTTTCAAAATCATGTGTCCAGGAAAGAAATGTTTTGGATAATGACATAAGAGGCTTTAAGAATTCATACTCATCTAGTGACAGAGGTGGTAAGACTGAAAATGCTGAATTTCAACTGTAAGAACATTCTTCTCAAATAACTTTGAGTTCACAACTCATTGAGGTTCAACTTAGGAAAAATGCTGAAATGGAAATCAAAGAATATTACAGGTGGATTCCTTTACAAAGCTTCTATGCATTTTCATTATGTATTTTATAGAAGTCAACAAGTTTCCCTGAATTTTTCTTAATTTTGCATGACATACCATCCAATGTGAGAGATTTGAAGGAGGCAACTTTTTGTGTAGATGACCTTAAAGCACCATTGTTCCATTCAAATATGCTTTCACTTTGGATATTATATTATTTTTTCAGGAAAGATGTTGAAATTGATCTTATGGGGAATCTACTTACACATTTATGCAATTTTGAGCCTTTCTTTCTAAACCAAGGACATCTTACTGAAGGGTAATGTGAAATTTTATGTTTGTTCTTATTCAAGTTTGAATTTATTTAAGGACTGCTACAGTCTATGGTCATTTGCGATTATGAATTATAACTATATATAATTTTGATGTTTATAGGTTGGACACTATACTATTTTCATTAGAGTATGCTACCATTGATGTGCCCAAGGCTCTTGAGTTCCTTGGTCATGTAGGGTCAAAATCCACTAAGCTGATTCCATGTCATTAGAACAATTTTGCATGCTTCCTGGGAAACAAATCCATTACAAAATAGGAGTTTCCCAAGAAGGAATTTATAACATGAAACCAAAAAATTACAAGCAATGTTAGTTTGTCTTTCCCACGCATATGATAGAGAAAACTGGCTTTATTTAGGCTACTCATCCATATAGGTTCAATGTGCAATTGGTTAATTAGATATTGAATTGTCTTTCTTCAATATATGTGCAATTCTAATTAATGGCTCAACTTATTCTTCTATCATGTCTACAAGAGACCATGGGTAGGTATGACTAATGGCTCCTCTGCTATTTTTTACTGTAGAGTAGGTGGTCTCAATAGAGTTATAACAAATTAAAAAAGAACTATAAGCTTGGCAACTATACAAATAGGATTTTCCCTAAACTTGACATATTTACTCTTTGTTGATTATGTTTTCCTTTTGGGTGATATGACCAAGGTAGTTGCAATTATGCTGAACGACCCCACCCTTGAAGAATTGAAGTTGTTACCTTAAAAACTACCAACAACTGAGGAGCTACAAGAATCAACACCATCTTTGATTTGAACCTAAATAGTCTTATTATCTCCGAGTATTTCACTAATCACAATGACCAATATATTCTCCTCGTGGATTATTTCTCTCATTCTATTTATTAGTAAAATCCACAAAATGTATCCCTACATTTGAATCTTGGGAAAAAAACATATAATTGTTATCATTTAAATTATCCATATCTCTTGGAGCCCAAAAATCCATTTGATTTGGATAAGCTTTATTTATAACCTCAAAAGCAACCCTATTATAAACTGAAGGACTGTTATGTCCGCTTGAGCAATGAAAAGGTACGATGGAATGAAATTGGGTGAAGACCAGATCCAGGTTTACCATGTCAGAATCTAGGTTCATTGAGATGGCAACCTTGGTTTGAAGATATCCACCATACAAACTAGGACCACCCATACTTATCGTTTCCATCTCGCTTTCATCATCAAGATTAACATACTGAGGACCTATAACCTATGGAGGCCCATGGTATTTATTGCAATGTAATTTATTAGAATACATGCCATTTCTTATTATGAGATTTACCACATCCAAAAATGGCATCATTCACATCATTTTGAAGAAGTCTACAAATTAGGTCAACATAATTTTTTTTCACATTTACGACTTCCCTCACATTTGTTGGTTCTTGAAGCTCAAGCACTTTCATAACAAAAATATGCAAAGTCAAACAACAAAAATGGTCCACTCTCTTTTCATTTTCTAATATTACAATGAAGTTTTATTAGAGACACTATTTGTTTGTTTGTTTTGGTTAGAAAAGGGTTTTCTCTTGGTTTTATGCGAATTTGAATTTATCATATGTAGCGTGTTGAGAAATGGAAAAGGATAATGTGTGACATTTATCTTGCAGAAATTGATGCTGAATGAAAGGATACATAGTTTAACCAAACTACAATTCACTTTGGTAAAGGCAGAGGAACATCTTTAAAAACTGCCTAAGAATACACCATATATAAAGTTTGACCATAAGTAGTATATGCATTTTTCTATTGTAGATATGTTATTTTTTCTACCCAAGATATCACAACAAGAAAAATATTGATATTGTAGAAATTGTTTGAGGACCTCATTGAGGTCGATTTTTCTGATGTCCTATTTGATTGATACTTCATATGTCAGGAAGGCTTTAAATATGAATTAAAATGTTCATGAAACAGATCAGATTCAAATTTTATAGATATAAAAGATAAAAACAAATGTCAATGTCTTTGTTTTATTGTTACTTGACTTTGCTGTGGGTAGGTTACAGGAAATGTGATTGGAAAAATGATGAGGAGACAATGCATATCACGTCTTGGACATGGTTCATTCGCTGTTAGAGATCACTTAGACACCTAAGCCATCGACTTTGGAAATGTTTATAGTGGGACTTCCTATGGTTTTTAATGTTCTGATGATTTCACCTCATGGTTATTTTGGGCAAGCGAATGTCTTAGGAATGCTACACACGACATCGGTGGACAGGTAATTTTTTTTTTTAATTGCAATTTCCATTCCATGACATCCTCTCTTTATTGTTTGATTGTATTTTGGACGTTTCTTTTGATTTTGTTTTATCTTTTAACTATGAAATTGAAAATACTTAGTACCATGTCCATTTAAACAACAACCAAAGCTTGTAGATGAAATTAGTATTACACTATATTGATTGGAGTCCTTATAGCTATTTTGTGTTAAAATATTTTCATGACTATCAGAAAAAGTTACTTTCATGTTTTAATTTGAGTACATGTTGTTTATATACTTGACTAAGTTCATGCGTTAAAAAATGAAATGTTGTTGTGAATAAAACGACAAGGATTAAACATCACACCTCATATTATTTGTTTTCACAAGTTATCTACAACTCGAGCTTTTTAGCGTATAACTTAGTTGACATGATTGTTCTTAAGATTTCCTTGAAAGTTGAATACTAAGTTACTAAGGTGTTCTTTTCTATATATGGTGATATTTTATTTGCTTTGTTTATACAGGTTATCTGGCCACATTATAGTAACAGTTATCACCCAAATGAAGAAAATTTGTTCGAGTTTCTTACTTGTATGGGGAAAAATGGCTTTGACATTGCTGTTGTTGAGGTATATGTCATATAAACTATTTATAGTCTAATTTAATTTATATTCTAGTGTTCATTGTCTTTCATGTTTTACACTCATTGTATCTTTGTTTTCAGAAAATGAACTTAGTATTGATGGTAAGAAGCATGAATTGAAAAAAGAGGGGAGCAATAACATTGGAGCGACAAATGCGAAAAGAGAGAGAGGAGAACTGGTCTAGTGATACTCTTAGAGCCAATATTCTGCACAAGTCACATGTATAAATATTGATGGTCAAGTCTTCAAAGTTGGTGAATTCACCTGCAATGCCTTGAAAACACAATGATAATGTTTTGAAGTGATGAAACACCATTTCATGTGTAAATTGTAGTCCAACCAATGGAAAATCATATTGTAATACTTTAACATTTCATATAATATAATTTATGTGGTTGAAATTATTTATAGTTGCACTTGATATTGTTTAGTATTGTAATTAAAAGATGCGACTTTGTGTTTTCATATTAGATGAACATGTACATTGTATGAAAATTTTAAAATCATACAAATTAATTTATGTTGTTTTATAATAAACACAAAATCAATTTAAAACTGCTAAATTAATAGTTTATATTGATTAATAATGAACAAAAATAAAATGAATATACGACTAAATTAGTCATTTATAATGATTATTAATGAAAGTAAATGAAATGAATATAAACCACTAAATTAGTCATTTATATAATGAATAAATGACTACTGCAAATGATAATTTTGTGACTACAAATGACAACTAAATTTTGCATATATACGACTATTAGTAGCTAATTTACAGTATCTTATAACACGACTAAAATTTAGTCATATTTCTTTAGTCATTAATTGGTTTCAAACGATGACTAAAATTTGCATATATATGACTATTAGTAGCTAATTTACAGTATCTTATAACACGACCAACATTTTGGTCATATTTCTTTGGTTATTAATTGGTTTTATTGGGTGATCATATAGTAATATATTTTGTTGTATATTTGGTCATTAATTGTGACAATTAATGACTAAATCAATGATTAAAGCAATGACCAAATCAATGACTAAATTAATGATAAAATCAATGACTAAATCAATGACTAAATTAATGGCTAAATCAGTGATTAAAGTAATGACCAATTAATGACCAAATATACAACTAGACAACAAAATTGAGATAACCAATTAATGACTAAGCTAAAAACGACCAAAAGTTGGTCGTGTTATAAGATACTGTAAATTAGCTACTATTGGTCACCGACCGAAAAATAGTCGTTTATATGCAAATTTTAGTCATTTTTTTAGTAACTAATTAGCCATTTTGTACTAGTGTCTCTAACCATATTAGAAAAATGATCATAATATGTCAATCATAGTCATTTCATTTTCCGTATCCACATACGTCAAATTTAAAAATGGGTGATGTAGAAATTATGCAAACAATATGTATACCAATGGATTCAATTTGATCATGCAATATGCTAAAGAAAGATACTGAATCCTTCTACAAATTAATTGTGGAAAATAAACATGATCGCATAATCACACCAAGTAAAAGAAAGAAGAAAATCAATCCACAACACAGATAATTTTCCTAGGGAAATCTTGTTGCTCAAAACCCCTCTATCTTCTATTGTATATTCAACCAAGGAATCATGAAAAAATACAATGCACTCTTCTCACAAGAGTCTATTGCACTCTACAAACTGTCTCACACTCATCTAGAAAAAATCGACCAACACTTAGCAAATTTTCTGCCTCTGCTCAGCCTGCCTTGCTTGCACAATTCCTGTAGAATTAAATCCCTATTATTTAGGAATTTCATCTTTCCAAAACCGCGCAATGCTCATGAGAGATCATATGGGTGTATTACTGCATTTGGATAGTTTTCTATTAATACAAATGATAGTTAACATCACTTTAACCTCTGTCTCAACTGGGTCTTCATCTGAACTGAAATGCATGCATCTATTAATAGTAAATCATCAGTCATTTGACAAATCACTGCATGTGAATTAAATCTGATTTAATTCACTTGACCTCTCACTAGGGCAATGATCAGTTACAACTAGTTAAACTGATTTTAACTCAATTAATTTAGTTAATTGATTTACCATGCATTAAACTAATACACTAACAACAAATCGGACTCTAAAACAAATATAATGACTCTACATGCATCACCAACCAACCTAAACTCGAATTTCATGAGCTACTTGAGTCTATCACACTCAGTTAATTATTACATGTGATTATGAGATAAGATTACAATTTATTGTCCAATTTAATTAAGGGAAAATGAAGACCCAACAGCTGTAGAAGTCTTTATAAGGATAGGATGCTTATATTTTTTTGAAAGACTACAAGGATGCCATGTACAAGTTTCCAAAGAATTTTCCCTAAACTTCAATAGAACAACAACTAAAGTGGGAATGCTAAATCTCACTATAATACCAGAGATCATTGTAGTAGCAACAAGGATTCCAAGAGGACAAGAAAAATTGTTCAAAGGGTTAAAATTCAACATGGAGGAATGCAATGAGTTTATGAAACCAGAAAACAGTGAATTTGACCTTACAAATTCCATTCCAAGGAGTTGCATGAAGGAAAATTTCTCAAAATTACTACTTATTATCCAGAAATATTCACTTGTTAAGGGAGACATCATAAAGTCTATTCTTACCACTTCAAGCTTCTCCTACACTTTTTTGGTAAGATATCTCTTGACCTTCCTTTCTATTTACACAGAAGCTTAGAAAAAATGGCAGATAAAGTTCCAGCAAAGTCTGAGGGAAGTGAAACCTCACTTTTTCAATCATGGCTTAATAAAATTGTTGGTTTTAGATGAGTTACAAATACTAGGCAGAGATTGGTCTTCATTTATGTTTGTTAGTTGTTTTGAAATGGATACCATTAACCCTAAAAGAACTCCTAAACCTAGAGGGATACCATCACCTTTAGTGGCAGAAAAAAGTGAACTAGCAGGAGCAGAGAAAATTAAACCAGTCATGATGGAAACCGAGTAGTTGCAGAGATTTGATACACCTATTGTTCAACCTGCAAAACAAAAGTCAATAATGATCAAACCTTGAAAACAAGAGCAAGATGTGAGTAAACAAGGGAGCAAAAGAATTACAAGAAGCTAAAGAGTGGCTAAAGGTAATTTAGAAGACATACTACATGCCATTGATATTGAAGAGACTCCTATGTTTCAGGCTGAGGATATAGATGAAGGTGGACAGAAACTCAAGAAAGATAAATCTACAAAGAAGCTAGATTTTGAACATGAGGATGCAGGTTTTATGTTCCAGGCTAGGAAGCCCATGACAAGACATGTTAGAAGACTTTTGGGAAGTAGTAAAGAGGTTCATCCAGCCACTGACACAGTCAAGCCACCACCAAAAATTATTGATCTTTCATCACCTGCAGAAAAAGATCCAGTGAACAAGCCAAAGAAAGGAAAGGAGAAAGTCATTGAAAAAATAGAGTTTGAGCTCCTTGAAGAACATTTGAGGTTAGCTAATCATGAAATTGAAGTTATAAAAAAGGAGGAAAGGAAACATAATTTCCAAAAGGCTTAGTTTGAAAATATGAAAGTGGTTTGGGAAGAGTAGGTTGACACTGTATCTAAGACCCTAGACAACACACAACAATTAATCAAATGGATTATGCCATTGAGGAAAGAGGTGAAACATGTCAGAAGAATGAACCTGCACTTGAAATATACAAACAAAAAGCTGAAGGATCAAGTTAAAGACCTCCATGAACAACTAGAATTGATCCATGAGGAGCTGGAGAAGAAAGGTCTAAAAATGATACTAGTTGAGGAGCCAATACCTCCCATGAACAACTAGAATTGATCCATGAGGAGCTGGAGAAGAAAGGTCTAAAAATGATAGTAGTTGAGGAGCCAATACCTCAACTCATCATTAATAAAGAAGAAACACCTCAAGACTCTTATTTTGATATGGTTTATGTTTTGAAATGTCAATGGAATGTTGAAAACCAAATTATTGCAACTGGAAGGTACATTTTTGAGAATAGGAAAATGTTAGGTCCCTATATTACTAGTGTAGTCCCTTATTGTTGTTAGTGTAACCCCCTTATTGTTATTATTGTACCCTTGTAACCCCCATATTGTTATTATTGTGCGCTTAAATTATTATTGTTAGGTCGACTAGGATTACATTGTGGCCCCACTAGGATTACATTATGGCCCCATGGACTCTATATAGAAAGGAGAGGTTTTGTAAATTGTATCATCCAAGAATTGTTCATTTATGTAATGTATTGGAGGTTCCCCCTCGAAGTGGCTTATTTCTAAGGCGTTCATATCTCTTTTCTTCTATTTTTGGAGCTGGTTACACAACATTTGGTATCAAAGCTTTGGATTCTAGGGTTTCGCTGCTCCAAACAGGTCATCGTGGAATTTTCCCTATAAATTTTTTTCTGCGAAGTTTCAGAAGCTGAAATTTTTAGGGTATGAAGCCGAAATCCTGAGGAATATTTCCTAAAAATTTCAGAGCTTGGTTCGCAATATTTTTGGAGATATCATCTGTGGAAGTTAGGTCTTTTTTCAGGCTCCTAAACAGGTCATCATGGAATTTGCGCTATAAATTTTTTTATACGAAGGTTCAGAATCTGAAATGCATATGGTGCGAAGCTAAAATCCTTAGGAAATTCGTCAAAAAATTTCAGAGCTTGGTTCGCAACATTTTTGGAGATATGATCTGTGGAAGGTAGTGCTTTTTTAGGCTCCCGAATTTCATCTCAAAGAGGTGATCGTGGGAAAAGTTCAATAACTCTCTCTCTGAGCATCAGATTGGAGTGCCATAAAAAGTGGTTGCAATTAAACAGATTGCAGTTTCTTGGCTATCAATTTCAGAGGCAAAGGATGAAATAGTGGCACGTGCCAAGTCGTACAAATTCACTCTACTGAACTAGTCCACAATTAGGTCATTGTGGGATATTGGACATAACTTTGTCTTGGAGAATCCAAATCGAATTCGAGAATAGAATTATTCAAAAAATAATTCGGAAGGCTACTTCTTGTTGAATTCGGATATTGAAGAGTCGCAATCACAAAGATAATCCAATTTCAATATCGAGCTCCTCAAAAGCAACAAAAAGGTGTGTATTGTTTTTCGAATTGCATAAGTGTTGTTTGAAGAATCCAATTTGAATTGAATCCAAAGGCATATTGTAGAATAGATATCAGTATTGGGTTCTAAAACATGCTCCATAAAAATAATTCAACACCCATTAAGCCTTCAGAAGGGTCTAATATGAATAATGAAGATGAAGAATTGCAACATGATCTATCTAAATTACAAGAGAAAGTGCACCAAATTTCGCTCTCACAAAGAGAAACGAAAAATGAAATGGAAGTTTTGAAGAAAGGCATGGAAGCTACGATGGATGGCATGGAAGCTGGCATGGAAGCTAATATGGAAAACATGAAGAATGATCTAAAAGCAGACATGGAAGGTTTGACAAAGTTGATACAAGAAATGTTTCCTAATGGTGAAAATATAGTATAGGAAACTCATGATGAGAACGAAATAAATGTTAATCATGATTTCATAAACTCTAATGTTGGAGGGAAGAACCACCATATTCCAAAAATGGATATGAGAAATTTTGATGGAAAGGATCCTGTAACATGGATACTACAGATGGAGCAATATTTTGATCTCAATAATGTGCAAAACACACAAAAGGTACGCATTGCAACTTTACATTTAGAACAAAATACATTTGTATGGTATCGATGGCTTTGCTCTCATAAAAAAATTGTCACTTGTTCAATTTTTACGGAGAATGATTGCACATTGTGAGGATACAAAGAGCAACACCTTCTTTTAGCCAATTGATAAATCTCAAACAAAAGGGTTTAGTGGTGGAGCACATTGAGGACTTCAAAAAATTGAATATAAGGGTAATTGATATTCCAGAGGAATACAAGATTGATGTATTCATAGGGACTTTAAAGGATAACATCCAACATGAATTTCACGTTTGGGAACCTGATTCATTGGATAAGGCATTCAGGTTGGCAAGAAAAATTGAATGTAAAATTATGGCGACAAGGAAGCCTACCACTCACTTCTATAAAGAAGGAAGTGTTGCTATGCCTAGATTTCCACAACCTACAAAGTTGACACCACAACAATTGGAAGAAAAAATAGCAAAAGGGCTTTTCTACAGCTGTGATAGAAAATACACTAAAGGCCATAAGTGTGCTGAGAAGAAATTATTTTACATAGATTGTGAAGAGGAAGAAGAAAATGAACAAGAAGAGGATATACACCAGGAACCATCCATAGAAGGGGAAGAAATGAATCCGAGCCATATTTTGTAATGCCTTGTAAGACTTACCACTCCTCGGAAACTACGAATATAGAATGAAATATCAAAAAGAAAAAGGTAATAGTGTTGATTGATTCGGGTAGTACACATAATTTTATTCATTGTAAGTAAACCAAGCAATTGAATTGATTCCTATACCCAGCACCAGAATATCAAGTGATGGTTGCAAATGGAGGAACTATAAATTGCTCAGGAAAATGCCATAATATCAAGCTAACCATGGGGGAATATGTATTGGATAGTCCAATGCTTTCCATTCCTATGGGAGGTGTTGATGTTGTACTAGGAGTACAATGGTTACAATATTTGGGGACGGTAGCTTTTAATTTTCAAGAAATTTTCTTGAAATTTTTTTCAGAAGGAAAGGAATTCGAATTACGGGGTATTACAAGGAAGCCGGGAATATAATAAGCTCTAATTTCATGACAAATCTTCTAAAGAAAGAACAACGAGGTGTAATTGCAAAATTATTCTCACTAGAAGTTCCAACATCAAAATCATCTATTTCTTCATATCTCCAAAAATTCTTGGACCATCATTCCAACGTGTTTGAAACTCCCAAAGGACTCCCACCTATTCGTGATCATGATCATGCTATTCATTTGATTCCAGGAAGTGTTCCTCCAAACATCGGGCCTTATAGATATCCTTATGTCCAAAAGAGAGAAATTGAACATATGATTTGCGAAATGTTAGACACGGTATAATTCAACCTAGTCAAAGTTCTTTCTATGCTCGAGTATTATTGGTCCACAAGAAGGATGGATCATGGTGCATGTGCCTGGATTATAAGGAGCTCAGTAAGCTCACCATTAAAGATAAATTTCTCATTCTTGTGATTGGTGAATTTTTGGACCAATTACACGGAGAAAATTACTTTACCAAGTTGGATATTTGTTCAGGATATCATCAAATTAGAATGAAGACTGAATATATTCCAAAAACAACATTTCGAACTAATGAGGGTCATTATGAATTTTTGGTCATGCCTTTTGGCCTTACCAATGCACCTTCTACATTTCAAGCGTTGATGAATTCCATTTTCAAACCCTTCCTTAGAAAATTTGTGCTAGTATTTTTTGATGATATACTAATCTATAGCAGGTCTTGGAAGGATCATGTTGAACATGTTGACAGGGTGCTCAAACTATTGCAGGAGATGTTTCGGGAAATAACTCCCTAGAGGTCGTTGGGTCAGAAACCTCCACAGATCGGGGCATACTATTCAAGAAGGACTCACACAACCAAACTTGTACGCTAAAAACTAGATATTATCGTTTGCAGAACTCACCCGTAGATCCTACGTTTGATGTATTTCCCGTGGGGTCCAAACCCCTAGCAACCCTTCTTCCTCTTCAACATGGAAATAAAGAAGAGACATGCACGGAAATCTAGTTGTACAACATATATATTTCCTAAATTTCAGTGTAATCCATGTGAAACATCATATAAACAATAATAAATGCTTAATTAACAGTCTTTTCACATATGCAAGCAGATATTAACACGTGAATTCGGGAACAAGATGGTTCTTCTTCATTACGAACAACATGTACAATAATATAAAGGTGGAGAGATCACCTAAATCCTTCCACGATCTTTGAATAGACCGTCCTCCGGATCCATCCCGCCCTTTCCTCACTAGGATTCTTTCAAGATTTGTGCACACGAGATGACATATAAGTTGATAAACATCTCCAGGAAACAAGGGTTTCCTGTAAAAATCTAGGAAGTGCAGGAGGCATGGGAAATCAAACTTGAATGGGGCTCCAACAGAGTATAATGTCTATAATTTTCTCTCTCCCTTAGGCCATGCATATGAGGGGCTTTTATACTCCCTCAAAGTAGTTTCAATCTGTTAGAAACAGTTGGCCACGGGCGGGGGTGGTTGAATTACAGGAATAACCATCAACCCAACCTCGAAAATAGGGATTTTTATATATATTTTTAATGATTTTAATGGCATATGCGGAAAAGTATCTCTAGACTCGTGTATACACGTGGAAAAGTCTGGGCATATCCGCGTATGGGATTTTAAACACTGTTTTTTATGAAATTTTATTCAAGTCTATGGGAATGGGTGCCCAAGGCCAAAGAGACAATCATGAATCACATGAGGGTGAAAAATGATGCTATAACAGGAGAAACAATTATATGCAAAAAATCCAAATTTTTCTTTGGATTACAAGAGGTGGAATATATAGGTCATATTGTATCTCATGAGGGTGTTAAAGTAGACCCTAACAAAATTAGAGCCATTAAGGAATGGAAAGTCCCCACAACCATAAAGCAGTTGCGAGGATTTCTCGGGTTAACAGGGTATTATCGCAAGTTTGTTAAGAATTATGGGAGAATAGAAACACCTCTAACAACATTATTGAAGAAAGATGCATTTTCATGGACTCCTGAAGCAACTAAGGCCTTTGAACATCTTAAAGAGGCAATGTGCCTAGCACCGGTCTTAGCTACGCCGGACTTCACAAAAACCTTTATTGTGGAATGTGATGCCTCAGGAAATGGAATTGGTGCAGTTTTAATGCAGGAAGGAAGACCCATTGCTTTTGAGAGTCGTCCAATCAAAGGAAAGTATTTACAGAAACCTATTTATGAGAAGGAAATGTTAGCAATACTGCATGCACTAAAGAAATGGCGAACTTACCTAATGGGAAGACACTTGAAGGTAAAAACTGATCATGATAGTCTTAAACACTTTTTGGAACAAAGACTATCATCAGAAGAGCAGCAAAAATGGGTCACAAAGATGTTGGGTTATGACTTTGAAATAATCTACAAAAAAGGAAAGCTTAATGTTGTTGCGGATGCACTCTCAAGAAAGAATGAAGAGGTGGAAGCATTGCTTTGTGCCATTTCTATTATCCAACCAGATTGGATAACTGAAGCAAGAGATGAATGGAAGAAGAACAAAGATGTATGGACACTCATTCAAAAGTTGCAGCAAGATCCTAGTACATCTGATACATTTAGTTGGAAAAATGATTCCTTATGGTACAAAGATCGCTTATATCTTTGCAAGAATTCCCAGCTAAAACAAAAGATTCTTCTGGAATTGCACACTTCTCCTTTAGGAGGACACTCAGGATTTTTAAAAACTTACCACAGGGTGAAGAAAGAATTTTTTTGGGATGGCCTTAAATCTGATATTCAAAATTTTGTGGCGGAATGTTTGGTTTTCCAGCATAATAAAGTTGAGACAATTAAGACCCCGGGACTTCTACAACCTTTATCCATTCCAAGTCAACGTTGGGAGGAGATTTCAATGGATTTTATCACGGGTTTACCTAAGTCCGAAGGAAAGAGTGTCATCATGGTGGTAGTTGATAGACTTACCAAGTATGCACACTTTTGTGCATTATCTCATCCATTTAAAGCAAGTACAGTTGCTACTACATTTATGGACAGAATTCAAAAGCTACATGGAAGCCCGAGGGTTATTGTGAGCGACAAAGATCCCATTTTTACTGGAAATTTTTGGACGGAGTTATTTTCTTGTTTGGGTACTCAATTAGCTCATAGCTCATCTTATCATCCTCGATTTGATGGTCAAACTGAGATAGTAAATAAATGTTTGGAAGGATATCTTCGTTGTTTTGTATCTGATAAACAAACACAATGGGTCAAGTGGTTACCTCTTGATGAATGGTGGTATAACACTTCCTTCCATACTGCAGCAAAAATGGCCCCATTTATGGCACTTTATGGATATCATCCACCATCCATCACATCATATTTAAGAGAAAATTCGAAGGTTCAAGCAGTGGAAGATCACATCGAGCATCAGCAAGAAGTTCTCCAACTCTTAAAGGATAACCTGAATTTGGCACAAAATCGAATGAAACAACAGGCAGATCAACATCGCAGCGAGAGAAGTTTTCATGTAGGAGATTGGGTATTTTTACGGCTACAACCATACAAACAAATGTCCCTCAAGCAAGCTAAGAAGGATAATAAATTATCGCCAAAGTACTATGGTCCTTACGAGGTGTTGCAAAATATTGGTACTATGGCATACAAATTGGAGCTTCCTGCTTCTTCACGAGTGCATCCAATTTTCCATGTTTCATGCTTAAAGAAGGTTATAGGTGAAAATATTCGAGTTCAAACAATATTTCCAGAACTTGATGAGGAAGGAAAAATCATATTGGAACCTGAAGCGGTCATGGAAACAAGAACTCGACAGCTACGGAATCGATCAATTTCAGCATATCTCATCAAGTGGAAGAACTTACCCACTGAAGATTCTACATGGAAGGATGAGAATTTTATACAGAAACACCCAGAGCTACTCAAGCATTGAGGACAACACTTTTTTGATGGAGAGGGGCATGTTAGGTCCCTATATTACTAGTATAGTCCCTTATTGTTGTTAGTGTAACCCCCTTACTGTTATTATTGTACCCTTGTGTTGTGGATGATTTTGTCACCCCCCCTAGAGACAGCCTAGAGTTGCCATAGACCAGTGCCTAGGACATCTTAATATAGCAAGGAGCCCTTTTAATTTGGGTTGTCAGTCCAAGAACTCGCTTACTATCTCTTGTTCTAAACAAGGAAATTAGTTTTGAATGGGACCAATCTCTCTCAGAAGCTAGTACAAAGACAAGAACAATGTAGGAACATCAAGTAAAACTCCAATGCATCAGACAGTTAAGAGACCGCTTACTGTAAAGAGGGCCAGTTCAGATAATATATCACAGAAATTAAATATCAGATGATGAGTGCAGTGAGGAAACATAAGAAGATATTAGCTGGCATGAGACTGATACCCAGATACACAACAGAACCACATAAGGGTGCACCAATTTACGAATCCTTATATGACAATGGCGTTTTAAAAGCACCCTCCTCAAGCAACTAATATAGCAGAAAATATGGAAAGAGTGAACATGGAACAGTATACCATGACTAGGCCTATTTAAAGCGCTTGACTAATTCCAGAAAGGGCATCAACAAGGATGAATCCTTACTGCAAACTAGTGAGCCACTCGCATTCTAGAACATGATACGAGAAGACAAATAGCATGAAAGAGATATTGTATTAACACATAAGAGAAATTACATACTGTGAGATACCAGAGACCAGAATCCTCATTACAGTCATAACCCCTCCTCACTGAGACCCTACGGGCTCTGAAGCTTCATACAGAAGATATTACAGGATGTATACGAGAGCCTTTTCACTGCACAGTCTGCTGATAGAAATCTGGAACCCTTACAATGTCTTTTCTTTTAGCTTTTATAGACCAGACAGAGAACTCTAGAGGAGGAGGTAGATGGAGAACATTTAATGACTTATTTTGAATTGGATGGCGGAAAACATTCGCGCCTATACTTATGAATGACCGAACATAAATGATTGTACTTCATAATTTATTTCTGGAAATGAAAGATGGAAATGGAAATCCGCTTATATACAAGATATAAATAATAAAATATGTAGATAGTCGGCTCTTCTCTGGAGGGGGAAGATCTGCGGCAATAAAACCTTGAGGCGCCTGCTCCTGTGCATGGTACTCTCGATCTTCGGATTTTGAATTTAAACTTGAAACCTTTATCAAGCTGGACACTGAATTTATTGCTTCTTCATTAATGATCTGTAGCTGCGTTAATGTTTTCATCCGCCTCAAATGTGCCTTCTTGATTTTCTCTGGAGAGTTCTGTAGATCGAAGTACCCTTCTTTAATGGTGGTCACATCATAGTGACTCCAGGATCTTTTCCGCCAATTTTTCTCCCATCAGGAGTCCCTGCAAAACCAAAAGCCTGCTGAATAAAACTGATGACAGAGATGGTGGACAAAACGGAACTAACAGAAGTGGTGGCATGGATCTGAGAGGATGATGGAACGACGCGGGGCGAAGACTTCAAACAGAACACAGTGACGTGAAACATAACCGAAGTATGAGACTAATGGAGGAGAAGTGGGTGACATGTAGGCAAATGACGAGACGTGGCGGAGGAATGCTGGCGGTATAAAGACTTTGAAAATTGACTTTTAGGAAGTTACAAAGGGAAAACATAACAAAACGATGAACCAAAGGTTTTAGAAGTGGGACCCGGAGTGCATTTCGCAAAATCGCAAGAGGAGAAAATGCAATGGAGGTAGTGATGGAATAACAAAATTCTGCGATTTGCGCTATGCGATGGGCGTGATCAGTCGAGCGCAGATCGCAAAAACAAAAGGTGCGATGATGGCAAATAGCGCGGACGTGAAACTGCGCTTTTGCGATGGGTGCACAAATCGCAAAAATGGAAAGTGTGATAGGTCAAATGGACAAAACTAATGAAAATGCGATCTGTGATAAGCGCCTTTAGGTACAGAGTTTGGTTTCATGGATGAAAAAGAGGCGCGGAGCTAGGGGAAAGAGGCTAGGCCTTATATGCTTTTCAGGAGAATATTTTGGCCTCTTTCAAAGTAGTTCCAGCTTGGGAAAGAGCAAGAATAGGGAGAAGAAAGGGGATTTTGGCTGAAACGTGAATGGGGGGGGCTGATTTGTACAACAGCTTGTAACCCCCATATTTTTATTATTGTGCCCTTAAATTATTATTGTTAGGTCGGCTAGGATTACATTGTGGCCCCACTAGGATTACATTATGGCCCCATGGACTCCTATATATATAAAGGAGGTTTTGTAAATTGTATCATCCAAGAATTGTTGATTTATGTAATGTATTGGAGGTTGCCCCCTCGAAGTGGCTTATTTCTAAGGCATTCATATCTCTTTTCTTCTATTTTTGAAGCTAGTTACACAAAATGGATTATGCCATTGAGGAAAGAGGTGAAACATGTTAGAAGAATGAACCTGCACTTGAAATCTACAAACAAAAAGCTGAAGGATCAAGTTAAAGACCTCCATGAACAACTAGACTTGATCCATGAGGAGATGGAGAAGAAAGGTCTAAAAATGATAGTAGTTGAGGAGCCAATAGCTCAATTCATCATTAATAAAGAAGAAACACCTCAAGACTCTTAGTTTGAGATGGTTTATGTTTTGAAATGTCAATGGAATGTTGAAAACCAAATTATTTCAGCTGGAAGGTACATTTTTTAGAATAGGAAAAAACCTAGAATTTACACAGTTTTCCACAGTTCTGTAACGTTTCCTAGGCTTAAAGCCAGGAAAATGCTACGAAACCACCTGTAGATTTATTTTTGCATTTTAAATCAATTTGGGTAGCTTCTAAGGAGACAAAATGATATGGAGGATGTGTCAGGGCATGATGAACACAATGCATAAGGAAAGAAACAGAAAATTTGATTGCAAAGGTCATTTTTTGTACGCTACGAAGTATGCTACGAAACTGTCTTACTTTCATAGTGAGATGTTTTGAAGGTTTCTTAGCCAGTTTTTGGGTAGTTTTGGACAAGTGAACACTTTCAAAGGGTCAAGGGACTTTTCCAACAATCATCCATGACTTGAACACTATAAAATGAAGAAAATCTATCAGCTAAATCATGCGTTGAAGATAAGGACCTATTTTCCTGAAAAATTGGGTTTGTTTCTAGATTTTGAGGAGGGTCATCAATATGTCAAGTAGTCATGAGTTCTGTAATAGCTCATTCGAATATATAAATCATTAGTAGTCAGATATGTAACTGTTTTAGTAGATAAATTAATTGATGTAATAATTAACAGTTTGGGTCCTATTAGGAAAAGGAATGTTTTGTAGTGTACCTGTCATTTTCTCATTAAAAAACATGTTTTCCTATTATGCAAGGTGTCATTAAGAAAAATTCGATGAATCTAGCCAAGAGGCAGATCATGTCTCAAGTAACAAGGTCTATTAAAGGGAAGATATTCAAATTTGTAAAGGGTTGGAGATTTTTTGGCAATACTGCAGCTTTATGTAATTTGACTGATATCAATAATACAAAGGACTTTTTCTTGACCAACCTGAGATTCTCTTGGAGCTTTTAGTACTTATCTGATTTATATTTTCTAGGTGTACCATTTGCAATGGTTTTCATCTATGATACTCAGAATTCATATGTGTATGCTATGACTTCATTTATTGATGAAATGGTTGTGTTATTTAATGTTTCATGTGTGATTTACCTCTACTAAAAACTCTTACTTGCCTCAGCTTCCATGTCAAGAGAACTTTCCACTGAACTACTGAATCTGTTGACTCCATAAGCTCAATAATTTCAAAATTGTACTCTTTTCAACCCACACACATCACAATCAAGTTATTTTCTAGGTAGAGTTAGCCATCTAGTTTCATCATTATCAAATATCATTAACCCCATTTGAGAGAGCCCTCTGAGACTGAAGAGGCTAAGCTTAAGTTGCAATTTTTTTTGAAAAGGTTGCATGAATTTGTCTGACTAGTAGCCAATCAAGTACAATTTTGTGAAACAGGCTCAATAGGCAGTATAGACAAAAAAAAAATAGATAATATAATAAATACATATATAAAGAACCGTCTATTGAACAATGTGTTCCATTTATATGGAATATGTTCAAATGACTATATTGAGCATTTATCATACATGATTGGTGGTCATGAAAAAAAATGTTCTCTTTACATTTCCTTAGTTATTTGAAGAAATGTCCAATTAACACCATTAACCTAAATATATTTGTATAATTTAAAGGATCACTAAACTTTTGCATCAATGTGCTTTTCAACCTACTGCATCACAATAAATAATAATGCACTTTCTCAACAAATACATTATCTTCTCTAACCATATTAGAAAAATGATCATAATATGTCAATCATAGTCATTTCATTTTTCATATAAAATACGTCAAATTTACAAAAGGGTGATGTAGAAATTATGCAAACAATATGTATACCAATGGATTCAATCCAATCATGCGATTTGCTAAAGTAAGATATTGAATCCTTCTACAAATTAATTGCGGAAAATAAACACGATCACACAATCACACCAAGTAAAAGAAAGAAGAAAATTAATCCACAACACAGATAATTTTCCTAGGGAAATCTTGACACTCAAAACTCCTCTATCTTCTATTGTATATTCAACCAATAAATCATGAAACAATACAATGCACTCTTCTCACAAGAGTCTGTTGCACTCTACCAACTGTCTCACACTCATCCAGACAAAATCGACGAACGCTTAGCAAATTTCCTGCCTCTGCTCAGCCTGCCTTGCTTGCACAATTCCTGTAGAATTAAATCCCTATTATTTATAAATTTCATCTTTCCAAAACCGCGCAATGCTCATGAGAGATCATATGGGCGTATTACTGCATTTGGATAGTTTTCTAATAATACAAATGATAGTTAACATCGCTTTAACCTCTGTCTCAACTGGGTATTCATCATAACTAAAATGCATGCATCTATTAATAGTAAATCATCAGTAATTTGACAAATTACTACATGTGAATTAAATCTGATTTAATTCACTTGACCTCTCACTAGTGCAACAATCAGTTACAACTAGTTAAACTGATTTTAACTCAATTAATTGAGTTAATCGATTTATCGTGCATTAAACTAATACACTAACTACAACTTGGATGCTAAAACAAATATAATCACTCTACATGCCTCACCAACCAAACTAAACTCAAATTTCATGAGCTAATTGAGTCTATCACACTCAGTTAACTATTACATGTGATTATGACATAAGATTACAATTTATTTTCCAATTTAATTAAGGGAAAATGAAGACCCAACAGGTGTAGAAGTCTTCAGAAGGATAGGATGCTTACAGTTTTGTGAAAGACTACAAGGATGTCATTGATAGGTTTCCAAATAATTTCCCCTAAACTTCAATGGAACAACAACTAAAGTGGGAATGCTGAATGTCACTATAACACCAGATATCATTACAGTAGCAACAAGGATTCCAAGAGGACAAGAAAAATGGTTCAAATGGTTAAAATTCAACATGGAGGAATGCAAAGAGTTTATGAAACCAGAAAAAAATGAAGTTGACCTTACAAATTCCATTCCAAAGAGCTGCATGAAGGATAATTTCTCAAAACTACTACTAATTATCTAGAAATATTTCACTTGTGAAGGGAGATATCATAAAGTCTATTCTTACCACTTCAAGCTTCTCCTACAGTTTGTTGGTAAGATATCTCTTGACCTTCCTTTATATTTAAATAGAAGCTTAGAAAAAGTGGCAGACAAAGTTCTAGAAAAGTTTGAGGGAAGTGAAACCTCACTTTTTCATCATGGCTTAGTAAAATTTCTGTTTTTAGATGAGTTACAAATACTAGGAAGAGACTGGTCTTCATTTCTGTTTGTTAGTGGTTTTAAAATGGATGCCATTAACCCTAAAAGAACTCCTAAACCTAGAGGGATACCATCACCTTTAGTAGCAGAATAAAGTGAACTAGTAGGAGGAGAGAAAAGTAAACCAATCATGATGGAAATAGAGAAGTTACAAAGATTTGATACACCCATTTTTCAACCTGCAAAACAAAAGTCAATAATGATCAATCCTGCAAAACAAGAGCAAGATGTGAGTAAACAAGGAAGCAAAAGAATTACAAGGAGCTAAACAATGGCTAAGGGAAATTTATAAGACATACTACATTCCATTGATATTGAAGAGAATCCTATAGTTCATGCTGAGGATATAGATGAAGGTGGACAGAAACTCAAGAAAGCTAAATCTACAAAGAAGCTAGATTTTGAAGGTGAGGATGCAGGTTTTATGTTCCAGGCTAGGAAGCCCATGACAAGACATGCTAGACGACTGTTGGGAAGTCGTAAATAGGTTCATCCAGCCATTGACACAATCAAGCCACCACCAGAAATTATTGATCTTTCATCACCTGCACAAAAAGATCTAGTGAACTTGCCAAAGAAAGGAAAGGAGAAAGTCATTTAAAAAATAGAGTTTGAACTACTTGAAGGAAAATTTAGGTTAGATAATCATTAAATTGCAATTATAAAGAAGGAGGCAAGGAAACATAATGTCCAAAAGGCTCAGTTTGAAAATATGAAAGAGGTTTGGGAAGAGCAGGTTGACATTGTATCAAAGACCCTAGACAACACACAAAAATTAATCAAATGGATTATGCCATTAAATAAAGAGGTGAAACATGTCAGAAGAATGAACCTACACTTGAAATATACAAATAGAAAGCTAAAGTATCAAGTTAAAGACCTCCATGAACAACTAGAATTGATCCATGAGGAGCTGGAGAAGAAAGGTCTAAAAATGATACTAGTTGAGGAGCCAATAGCTCAACTCATCATTAATGAAGAAGAAACACCTCAAGACTCTTAGTTTGAGATGATTTCTATTTTGAAAGGTCAATGGAATGTTTAAAACCAAATTATTTCAGCTCGAAGGTACATTTTTTAGAATAGGAAAAAATCTGGAATTTACACAGTTTTCCACAGTTTCGTATTGTTTCCTAGGCTTGAAGCTAAGAAAACACTACGAAACCACCTGTAGCTTTATTTTTGCATTTAAAATAACTTCAGCTAGATTCTAAGGAGATAAAATGATATGGATGATGTTTCAGGGCATGATGAACACAATGGAGAAGGAAAGAAACAGAAAATTTGATTGCAAAGGTCATTTTTTGTACGCTACGAAACTGTCATACTTTCATAGCGAGCTATTTTGAAGGTTTCGTAGCCATTTTTTGGGAATTTTTGGACAAGTGGACACTTTAAAAGGGTCAAGGTAATTTTCCATCAATCATCCATGACTTGAATACTATGAAATGAAGACAATCTATTAGCTAAATCATGCGTTGAAGATAAGGACCTGTTTTCCTGAAAAATTGGGTTTGTTTCCAGATTTTGAGGAGGGTCATCAAGATGTCAAGTAGTGATGAGTTTTGTGATAGCTCATTCAAATATCTAAAGCATTATTTTTCATATATGTAATTGTTTTATGAGATAAGGTAGTTGATGTAACAATTAATAGTTTGGGTCCTATTAGGAAAAGGACTTTTTTGTAGTGTAGCTATCATTTTCTCATTAAAGCACATGTTTTCGTGTTATGCAAGGTGTCATTAGGAAATATTCGATGAATATAGCCAAGAGGCAGATCATCTCTCATATAACAAGGTATATTAAAGGGTATATATTCGAATTTGTAAAGGGTTGGAGATTTTTTGGCAATGCTGCAGCTTTATGTAATTTGACTGATATCAGTAATACACAGGACTTTTTCTTGACCAACCTGCTCATGGATTTTTTAGTACTTATCTGATTTATATTTTCTATGTGTACCATTTGTATTGGTTTTCATATATAATACTCAAAATCCATAGGTGTATGTTATGACTTCCTTTATTGATGAAATGGTTGTGTTATTTCTTGTTTCATGTGTGATTTACCGCTGCCAAAAACTCTTACCTGCCTCAGCTTCCAAGTCAAGATAAATTTCCATTGAACTAATAAATTTGTTGACTCCATAAGCCCAATGATTGCAGAATTGTACTCTTTTCAACCTACACACATCACAATCAAGTTATTTTCGAAGTAAAGTTAGCCATCTAGTTTCATCATTATCAAATATCATTAACCCCTTTGACAGAGCCCTCTCAAACTGAAGAGGCCAAGCTTCATTTTCAAGTTTGTTTGACACGGTTACATGAATTTTCCTGATTAGCAGCCAATTAAGTACAATTTTGTGATAACAAGTTCAATAGGCAGTATAGACAAAAAAAAATAGATAATATAATATATACATATATAAAGAACCGTCTATTGAACAATGTGTTCCATTTATATGGAATATGTTCAAATGACTATATTGAGCGTATATAATACATGATTTTTAATCATGAAAAAAAATGTTCTCTTTACATTTCTTTACTTATTCAAATAAATGTCCAATTAACACCATTGAGCTAAATATATTTGTATAATTTGAAGGATCATTAAACTCTTGCATCAATGTGCTTTTCAACCTACTGCATCACAATAAATAATAATGCAATTTCTCAACAAATACATCATCTTCTCTAACCATAATAGAAAAATGATCATAATATGTCAATCATAGCCATTTCATTTTCCATGTCCACATATGTCAAATTTACAAATGGGTTATGTAGAAACTATGCAAGCAATATGTATACCAATGGATTCAATCCGATCATGCGATATGCTAAAGAAATATACTGAATCCTTCTTCAAATTAATTGCGGAAAATAAACATGATTGCACAATCACACCAGGTAAAAGAAAGAAGCAAATCAATCCACAACACATATATTTTTCCTACGGAAATCTTGCTGCTCAAAACCTCTCTATATTCTATTGTATATTCAACCAAAGAATCATGAAACAATACAATGCACTCTTCTCACAAGATTTTGTTGCACTCTACCAACTGTCTCACACTCATAGAGGCAAAATTGACCAACACTTAAAAAAATTTCTACCTCTGCTTAGCCTGCCTTTCTTGCACAATTCCTATAGAATTAAATCCCTATTATTTAGGAGTTTCATATTTCCAAAGCTGCACAATTCTCATGGGAGATCATATGGGTGTATTAGTGCATTTGGATAGTTTTCTAATAATAAAAATGACAGTTAACATCCCTTTAACCTCTCTCTCAACTGGGTCTTCATCTGAACTGAAATGCATGCATCTATTAATAGTAAATCATTAGTCACTTGACAAATCATTGTAGGTGAATTAAATCTGATTTAATTCACTTGACCTTTCACTAGTGCAACATCAATTACAACTAGTTAAACTTATTTTAGCTCAATTAATTGAGTTAATTGATTTATCATGCATTAAACTAATACACTAACTACAAGTTGGACTCTAAAACAAATATAATCACTCTACATGCCTCACCAACCAACCTCAACTTGAATTATATGAGGTAACTGAGTCTATCACACTTAGTTAGCTATTACATGTGATTATGAGATAAGATTACAATTTATTGTCAAATTTATTTAACGGAAAATTAAATTAGACACACATTTATTGTTGAATTTTCAACAGTCCCTCTCAACAGGAATGAGATTATCAACTACCCCAATCTAGCCTCTACAATATTCAAATTTTCTCTTGGAAAGCACCTTCATCAAAGTATCTGCATCTGGATCCTTTGTGGGAATGTAGTGAAGTAACATAATGCATATCTAAACATAATCTCTGAGATGGTGGTACTGGATCTCAATATTCTTGGACCTATCATGGAATACAGGATTAACCGAGAGTTTTATATAACTCTTGTTATCACAATGTATCACTGTCAAATCTATCTTGTGAAAAACAAACCAACAAGTGTCTTCCTCATCCAGATGGCCTCAAATGCCACCTGACTATATTCCATGTACTCTGATTCCTGATGTACCAAGAAACTGTTGTCAATCCAATGCTGAAGATCCCTCCTAATGTGATCTTTCTGTCTAATCGACAGCCTGCCCAATCTGCATCGGTGAAGCCTTGAAGCTTCACTCCCTCTATTTGTATGTACCATAATCTATACTTTGTAGTGCCCCTGAGATATCTCAAGACATGTTTCCCCGCCTTCCAAAAGAGCTTGGTTGGATTAACCATAGCTTCACTAAGCTGGTTAACTATCTAACATATGTTTGGTCGTGTGTTCACAAAGTACATGAGTGAACTGAAAATTTGTCTGTAAATAGTAGCATACACTACCTGACCTGAAGTAGCATCCTTCTTCCTCTAGTTTCTTGCAAGAGGATTCTCTATGGGTTTACAACTCTCCATGTGGAACTTCCTCAAAATCTCTTTGGAATACTTGCCTTGAGAAACAAATATATCCCCATCATGCTTCCATATCTCCAAACTAAGGAAATAGTGGAGTCCCATGTCCTTCATCTCAAACTCTCTTGCAAGATCCTCTTTGTAATAATTTATGAGCTACTCATCACCTATCAGAATAATATCGTCAACATAAAGTATGATAATCAAAATCTTAACATCAACCACAATCTGGTACATGTTCACATTCGATTCACTCTTCATGAAGCCCAACCTGGTGAAATAGTTGTCAATCCTGGTGTACCAAGCACGAGGTTCTTGCTTCCACCGATACAGTGCTCTCTTGAGTCTGCACACATGCGACTCACTGTCAAAGGTCTCAAAATTTTTTGGCTACTCAATGTAATTCTTCCTCAATACCTCCATTGAGAAATGTAGTCTTCACATCCATCTAATGTATCTGCCACCCCATCTACACTGAGAGTGAAAGGATAGATCTAATCGATGAGTACCTTGCAACTAGTGAAAAATTCTCCTCATAGTCAATCCCCTCAACTTGTGAGAATCCCCGGGCTAAAAATATAGCTTTGTACTTATGTACACTCCCATATTCTACTTATCTCACCTAACAGATCCATCTAGATCCAACCATTGACTTCCCGAATGGTCTTGGGAAAACTTCCCATGCACTGTTCCTAATGATGGAGTCATACTCCTCAACCATGACGTCAACCCAAATTGGCTCCTGCATTTCTTCCTCAAAATAGGATGGTTCCGTCACAATACACTTGCTCATAAGAGCCATGTATGCAATAAACATGTCTGGTGTTTGTCTCTATTTGCACAATGATGTAGGTGCTTCTACATGTTCTTCTGCGTCAAGTCTCAATATGTTAGCTTCTATGGTACACCTTTGTTGGCTCGAGGGGTCCTGAACTAGGTTCAGAGGTTAATTTTTACCAACAAACCCCTATACTACTGGCCCTTATGGCAGTGACCTGCTTGCGCAGGCCAAAGTCTCACTCGAAGCAGTATGAGAGGGTGCTAGAACCAGGTTTCTGCACCCTGAGAGAGAGCAGGTAAGTCAAGCAGAGCTGTGTTCCTAGCTTACCAGCTTCATATTTAATAGATCTAGTTACAGACTTATGTCGCAGTGATCCTAGCTACTAATTACCTTCACATCCACGTGTGTAACACCAAGCTACCAGTACAACAACTATACTCGTAGATATAGATTCATATATCAGAAACAAGGATACTCTCACAGCTATAAACAAATCTATTTGTAGGTTCAATAACCATTATAGTCCACAGTTAACAGAGCTACTATTAGTCATGGATCTAATCAGCACTTCCGCATCAACATTATCACAGGTAATCTTATAACGCATGACAATAGATCACCATAATACTCCGTATCATAATAAAGACATACCTATCGCAACAACGAATAACCAATAGTAAGTGTAACATATTCAACAGTTCACATCAACAGTAATACATAAACTCAAATAACGCAGAGGTACTCTAACCAGATCCGCATATATTAGCCCCAAAAACCAAATACAATCCAACAAAACCTATGCACACATCCAGCAGGGTCCACAGACAGTAGGACCGAGGATCTATGTGCACACGGCCAGTAGGAGTCCCTACCCTAGCAACCCAAACATATTTAACAATTCACAACTATCATCAATCTCTATCTTTTCTTCTACCTAAGATTCAAAAAGGTTCATCTATTTATAGCGATTTAGCCTACGCATCCAATGGTCTGCAAACCGTGTTTTACAGACTCTTGGTATACCCTTGACCCGTTACAATGCGTTAGGGGCTTTGACCCACCCCAAAACCCCTGCATTAGACTAAATATTACAAAAATATACAAAAATGGACAAAATTCACAGCTGTAGGAGACCCTATTCCAACAGCCTCCTACCATGTCTGGTGGATGGCTCTGCATGAGTGGTTTCTACCACTCCATGATCCTTCGAATGCGGTTTCTCCACATCTTAAGGTTCATCCTTTGGAACCAAGAGTTCCTCATCTGCATGCAAATAAAGCTCCCTCTCAAGGGACAATTGCATGGCTTTCTCCTCATCAAATTTTACATCCCGACTGATAACTTTCATCCTGTTATTCAGAAAATACACCCGATAGTTGTGGGGAGTATCAGTGTACCCCAAAAATATCCCAATATCTATTTTTGGTTCTAGCTTCTTCCAGGTATCTTTGGTCACATTGAAATAGAAAAATGAGCCAAAAATTTTAAAATATGAAACATCAGGTTTCTTACCAGAAAAATCCTCCTCTAGTGTACTCATTCCAAGTATCCGATGAGGACTATGGTTCTGCAAAAATACTATTGTTTTTCATTCCTCTGCCCACAAATGCAATGGTAGGCCCTGATCATGTAACATAATTTGTGCCGCACACACAATTTTTTTGTTCTTTCTTTCTACAACCCCATTCTGTTGTGGATTATGAGGCATATTCAACTCTCTCTGAATTACTTCTTTCCTACAGAAGATCTTGAATTCATTGGAGATGTACTCACCACCATTGTTTCTCCTTAGAACCTTAACATGCTTCCGTGTATCTTTATCAACTAGTTCTTTTAACTCACAAAATCTTGAGAATGTCTAATCTTTCTTCTGCATGAAGTAGATCCAACACTTTCTAGAAAAATCATCAACAAAAATCACATAATACATGTGCTTTGCTATAGAAGCCATAGAGAATGGTCCACACACATCTGAGTGAACTCTCTCAAGGATTTTCATTGCCCGGTTCTCCTTCTTTTGAAAAGTGTTCTTTTCAAAATTCCCCATGGTACATCCCTTGCATGTGTCTATCTGTGCAAGAGTACCCTTTGGAATCCCCATAGAAATCTGTTGCATGAGCTTCAAAGCACCATGGTGTAGATGGCCCAATTTCTTGTGCCATAACTCACCCTCATCCCGACTCACCACTCTATTTTCTTTACCCATCAATGTTGCGCAACCATCTACATCAAGTTTGTAGAGGTTCTTCACACAAATCCAAACCTTCTTAATGTGTCCTGTGGCTTTGTAATGAAGGAATTCTTTCCCTTGACTAAAAACCCCATCATATCTTCTACCCTCCAACATAGCAACTGAAAAAAAATTATTTTTCAATCTGGGTACAACCATGACATATTTTAATAAGAAAGGTTTACCTAATTGTCTCTCCAAAGTAACTATACCAATCCTGGTAGCACTATACCTCCCGTCATAACCCATCTCCATGTGCATCTAAATTTCCTTCTCCTCCAAGCTACTAAAGAGTTCTTTGACTCCCGTCATGTGGAAATATGCACCACTATCCAAGTACCAAATTGACCCCATCACACTAGACACCATGCATGCAATGAGTGAGAATTCCAACTCGAACTATGATGCCAAAGCATCATCCGTTGAAAATCATGAAGCCTTATTTTTGTTCTTCTTCTTCTGTGGACAACTAGTGGCATAATGTCCATGCTCCTGATAGTGAAAACATTTCACTCTGGACATGTCACGCTTCTTTCCTTCTTTCTTGGATGAGGATCCATCCCTAGTATTCCGCCTGAATTCTTCTTGTACCAAATCCGACCAAAGTCGCTCCCAATATGATAGCTTCTCCCTCCCATTGATAGAGTCCTGATAACCATGCCAGCTATTAGGAAGGCCTATAAGTGCTAGGCTCACCAAGTCATCATATTTTATAGTAATCCCTACACTTCCAATCTCATCTCAACATTGCATGAAATTGGTCAAGTATTTCAGAATAGTGTCGCCTTTCTCCATTTTGATTTTCCTGAGCTTGTACTCCAGTGCCAATTTTCTGTGGTCACCAGTGTTTTGAAATAGATCTGTCAAAGCCTTCCACATTGTATATGGAGTTGCCTTGCCATGGATACTCGAGACAATGTGATCCCGAACTCCCTCTAATAAGATCCTCCTCGCCTTTGCAACCTTCTTTTTCCAAGCATCAAGAAGAGTTTCGTCTACTATTGTAGGCTTTGGAATATCAGTGTCGATAAATTATTTCAACCCATTTTCCTCTAGAATTTCCTCCATTCTGTCTTTCCATGCAATATAATTAGAACTACCCTCGATCACATATTCTAATCTTAATCCATTGAAATCCATCTTGATCAGTCTGTCACACCAAAGAATAGTTTTTTCAAATTCGAATGCTATTCAACACAAACTCAATTCCTTCTCCACTATAATGGTTTTATGCACTCTAATACCATGTAGAAATTATAAAAAAAATATGTATACCAATGGATTCAATTTTATCATGCGATATGCTAAATCAAGGTATTGAATCCTTCTACAAATTAATTGCGGAAATAAACAGGATCGCACAATCACACCAAGTAAAATAAAGGAGAAAATCAATCCACAACACATATATTTTTCCTGTGGAAATCTTGCTACTCAAAACCCCTCTATATTCTATTGTATATTCAACCAAGGAATCATGAAACAATACAATGCACTCTTCTCACAAGAGTCTACTGCACTCTACCAACTGTCTCACACTAATCCGGAGAAAATCGACCAATACTTAGTCAATTTCCTGCCTCTTCTCTACCTATCTTGCTTGCACAATTCATGTAGAATAAAATCATTATTTTTTAGGAATTTAAACCTTCCAAAAATACGCAATGCTCATGGGAAATCCTATGGGTGTATTACTGCATCTGGGTAGTATGCTATTAATACAGATGATAGTTAACATCCCTTTAACCTCTGTCTCAACTGGGTCTTCATCAAAACTGACATGCATGCAAATATTAATATTAAATCATCAGTCCTTGACATATCACTGCATGTGAATTAAATCTAATTTAATTCACTTGACCTCTCACTAGTACAACAATCAGTTACAACTAGTTAAACTGATTTTAACTCAATTAATTGAGTTAACTGATTTCTCGTGCATTAAACTAATACTCTAACTGCAACTTGGAATCTAAAAAAAATAGAATCACTCTACATGCCTCACCAACCACCCTTGAATACAATTTCATGAGCTAACTGATTCTATCACACTCAGTTAACTATTACAAGTGATTATCAGATAAGATTACAACTTATTGTCCAATTTAGTTAAGGGAAAATTAATTTAGACATACATTTCTTGTTGAATTTTCAACAGGGGAAATAGTCATTTCATTTTCCATATCCACATAATTCAAATTTCCAAATGGGGGAAATGTTCATTTCATTGTCAATATCCACATAAGTAAAATTTCCAAATGGCAGAAATAGTCATTTCATTGCCCTTATTCACATAGGTCAAATTTCCAAATGGGAGAAATGGTCTCAATTCTTCATGTATCCATGGTTTGACATATTTTTAATTATTTCTTATGCACTCATTGATGGACTCTGTCTCATGAATACCCATCAAAATATTCCAAAAGTACTCACTGGATAAAAATCTCATGTAAGTAAAATTTCGTGAAATAAATATATTTTTGGTAGAAAAACACACACACACACATTTATGTACACCTATATTCTTACTTGGGCACATGAGCCATCCTTGGATTCAATACATGCCTTCAATTTTATTTGAACCGGTTAACAACATCATATGAATCTACAAGTCAGGAAGTAGAGTGATTCAATCAATGGTTCCTAAGTGCATGTTTTACGCATCCCCCAACGCCATTGTGCTCTCCTTTGGCATGCCCTGTCTCAAAGAAATTTCATGTATAACAAATGAAAATTTTATTATTAAGAGGAGAAAATCATAATAATGATCATGTTGATTTAAATTGACTAGAATAACCATTTGACCATACCCAATTTTCGTTAAATGTGATCTCTTATCTCGATAATTTATTATAAATAACATTTAAACAATGTTAAACAAAACATGAATCATAATCATGTGCATGATCATCATTGATGTATAAATGATTCTCTTTAATCACGTCATGATTATTTTCATTACTATCAAATCCATGGATACTAAGCTTTGCATGCTTGTACAAAATATGCACAAGTATAGAGACCTACTCTTAATATTCACTTTGTATTTCCTTTTGTGGAGTTAATTTGTAATTATTAACAAAATAAAGCACCAATAATATTGTTCCCTTTGGGAATACATCAGGAGATTACTTGAATTGTAATCCATGCCATTAATATATTTATATATTTTCTCCCTAAACTCTTCATAAAGGATTTCATGGAAATGTTATCTTCAAGTAAACGAATAGTTGTTAATGTTGTCACAAAATCTATAACAGGAGTGTACGTAAAGTATTCATATATTTTTCACTTGATATTGGTGATTTTACAATCATGAATCATTTGGAACAATGGAATTGTTAGCATTAAAGAGTTCCAAATAACCTTTGCCTTTTCTTCCACCAACACATAAAACAAATCATTTATACATCAAATTTTCTTTAAAAAAATTTCAATTCTAAACTAAAGTGAATTTGTATTAACAAATCCCTGTTTTAAAAATAATTACTTATATATATTATAGTAGTTCTCACTTGAATAATATTTCAATTTAACATTTAATTATTTACTAATAAAGTTATTTTACTTAGTATGGAGTGCAATAATTTTGTAATCAAATAATAGAAGAAAAAATATTCACAATAGAATTTATTTGAATAAATAGATGTGTGTAAAATATTTCAATAAGAAACTAGATTTGTAATTATAAAATATAAAAATATAACTCAAATTTGTGAATTTACTTTGTGTTTTTTTTTCTTATGTATATAGAGAAATACTAAACCAAGCTTGGATTTAAGAAAATAAACCATAACATAAAGAACAACATCTCCTTCCGAAAATGTCTCCATATTAAAATGGCATTCACTTTCTTGTAAATTAAATATAATACATAGACTATATTTATGGTTCAATAGGTAATATAGACAAAAAAAAAATATAATACAATACATACATATATAAAGGACCATATAATGAACAATGTGTTCAATTTATATGGAATGTGTTAGTGACAAATTTTTGAGAATGGCATCATGATTTTTATCAATATTTTCCGTTGTCATCTCTTATTTCTACTTTTTCGTTGTTTCAACTATAACCAAGTTGATATGATCAAATGAATATATTGGGAATATATAATATATGGTTGGTAATCATGAAAAAAAATGTGTTCTTTACATTTCTTTTCTTCTTCAAAGAAATTCCCAATTAACACCACTGCACTAAATGGATTTGTATAATTTGAAGGATCATTAAACTCTTGCATCAATGTGATTTTCAACCTAGTGCATCACAATAAATAATAATGCACTTTCTCTGGATTATTTTCTGGTGCAAGTACAACAAATACATCATCTTCTCTAACCATATTAGAAAAATGATCATAATCTCTGTCAATCAAAGTCATTTCATTGTCCATATCCACATAAGTCAAATTTCCAAATGGGTGAAATGGTCTCAATTCGTTGTGTGTCCATGGTTTGACATATTTTTTATTATTTCTTATGCACTCATTTATAGACTCTATATCATGAATACCCATCAAAATATTCCAAAGGTACTCAAAAACAAATATCATGTAAGTAAAATTTCATGAAATAAATATATTTTTGATAGAAAAACAAGAACACACACACACACATATATTTATGTACATCTATATTCTTACCTAGGTACATGAGCCATCCTTGGATTCGATACATGCATTAAATTTTGATTGAAAAACTTATCAACATCATTGAATCTATAAGTTAGGAAGTAGAGTGTGGTTTCTAAGTGCATGTTCTATGAATTCCCTAATGCCATAGTGCTCTCCTTTTCCATGCCCTGTCTCAAAGAAATTTCATGTATAACGAATGCAAATTTTCTCATGAAGATGAGACAATCATAAGAATGATCGTGTTGATTTAAATTGACTAGCAAAACCATTTGACCATACCTAATTTTCTTCAAATGTTATCTCTTGTCTTGATAATTTATTATAAATAACATTTAAAAAATGTTGAACAAAACATTAATCATCATCATGTGTACAATCATCACTAATGTATAAATGGTACATGCTTTAATCACTTCATGATTATTTTCATTACTATTAGAGCCATCGATACTAACCTTTGCATGCTTGTACAAACTATGCACAAGTATAGAGACCTACTCGTAATGATAATACTCACTTTGCATTTCCTTTTGTGGAGTTAACTTGTAATTCTCAACAAAATCAACCACCAATAATATCATTCCCTTTGGGAATACATCACGCAATTACTTGAATTGTAATCCATGCCATCATTTTATGTGAGTGTCATTAATATATTTATATATTTTCTTGCTAAACTTCATCATAAAGGATTTAATGGAAATGTTGTCTTCAAATAAATAAATATTTGTTGATGTCGTCACAGATCTATAACAGGAGTGTACCTAAAGTATTCATATATTTTTCACTTCATAGTGGGATTTGAAAATCATGAATCATTTGTAACAATGTAATTATTCGCATTAAATAGTTCCACATAACATCGTTCTTTACATTTTCTTCCACCAACATATAAAACAAATAATTTATCAATCAAATTTTCTATTAAAATATTTCAATCCTGAACTAAAGTGAATTTGTATTAAAAATTCTCTGTTAAAAAAAAAGCAATCACTTCTATATAGCATAGTAGTTCTCACTTGAGTAATATTTCAATTTGGAATTAAATTATTTATTAATAAAGTCATTTTACTTAGTAGGGAGTACAATAATTTTGTAATCAAATAATAGAAGAAAACATATTCACAATAGAATTTATTTGAATAAATAGATGTGCGTAAAATATTTTAATAAGAAACTAGATTTGTAATTATAAAATATAAAACTATAACTAAAATTTGTGAATTTACTGTGTGTGTGTGTGTGTGTGTGTGTGTGTGTGTTTTAATGTGTATAGAGAAAGATTAAACCAAGCTTGGAGTTAAGAAAATAAACCATAACATAAAGAACAATATCTCCTTCCAAAAATGTCTCCATATTAAAATGGCATTCATTGTCTTGTAAATTCAATATAATGCATATAATATATAATAAAGATAATATAAGACAAGGGCTATAAATTTATGGTTCAATAGGTAGTATAGACAAAAAAAATAGATAATATAATACATAAATATATAAAGAACCATCTATTGAACAATGTGTTCCATTTATATGGAATGTGTTAGTGACAATTTTTTAAGAATGGTATCATGTTTTTTTATCGATAATTTCCATTATCATCACTTATTTCTACTTTTTCATTGCTTCAGCTACAACCTATTTGATATGATCAAATGAATATATTGGGCATATATAATATATGGTTGGTAGTCGCGAAAAAAAATGTGTTCTTTACTTCTTTAAAGAAATGTCCAATTAACACCTTTAAACAAAATGGATTTGTATAATTTGAAGGATCATTAAACGCTCGCATCAATATGCTTTTTCAACCTAGTGAATCACAATAAATAATAATGCACTTTCTCTAGATTATTTTCTGGTGAAATTACAACAAATACATCATCTTCTCTGACCATATTAGAAAAATGATCATAATCTTTGTCAATCAAATTCATTTCATTGTCCATATCCACATAAGTCAAATTTCCAAATGGGGGAAATGGTCTCAATTGTTTGTGTATCCATGGTTTGAAATATTTTTTATTATTGCTTACACGCTCATTGATGGACTCTATATCATGAATAGCCATCAAAATATTTCAAAAGTATTCACTTGACAAAAAATATCATGTAAGTAAAATTTCGTGAAATAAATATATTTTTTATAGAAAACACACACACACACACACACACAAACACACATATATTTATGTACATATATATTATTACCTAGGCACATGAGCCATCCTTGGATTTGATATATGCCTTAAATTTTGTTTTAACAGGTTAACAACATCATATGAATCTACAAGCCAAGAATTAGAGTGATTCAATCAATGGTTTCTAATTGCATGTTTTATGCATCCCCCAATGTCATCATGCTCTCCTTTTCCATGCCATGTCTCAAATAAATTTCATGTATAATGAATGAAAATTTTCTTATAAATATGAGACAATCATAAGAATCATCGTGTTGATTTAAATTGACTAGAAAAACCATTTGAACATACCCAATTTTATAGGAAAGTGATAACCTTCAATAACCCACAAAGACAAGAGAAAAGGCCTAACCTTGCACCTTCGTGTTGAACCCTTAGTTAATCTGAGAGGGGGGGTGAATCAGTTTAACACATTCATGGAATTTTAAAACTTTCCTTTAAACTTATTTACACCTTCACTTCATGATCAACTTATTACATAATGTAACAACAATCTTAATATGTTAGCAAAAAGTATTAAGAAGATTAGATACACCATATCAACACATAAACATCATGCACATAGACAACAAATATAAGTGGAAACCCATAAGGGAGAAAACCACATCTTATTATTGTTGTGATGCAAAGGCAAGCTCCAAATCCCTCTCACCACTGATTTTCTATAGGCTCCAACCTACAGGAGGCTACTACCTCAATTCTGCAAGCTACAACTTGCAAGGAAGCTCCAACTCCCATCTATTTTCTACAAGCTACAACCCACAGGAGGCTCCTACCTCAGCCAGCTACCACTGGACATCTATCAAGCTACAACTTGAAATGGAAGCACAAACTCCCATGTATTTTCTATAGGCCACAACCCACAAGAGGCTCCTACCTCAACTAGCTACAATTGGACATCTATCAAGCTACAACTTGATATGGAAGCACCAACTTCCTCACTGTACAATAAAATCATATGCTAATTTACCTGGATATCAGCTCTGTTTTTCTCCTTCCTTACTGCTGTCCTTCCAGCCTTCAAATTTTCTTTATATCATATTTGGATCTTCACAACTCCTGTCTATGCTCCTTCTTCTTCTTACACTCTCTCACCTTTGGCTGATTTCTCTAACCTCATGTTGTTCTGTCTTATAATCTTTTGCTCTCTTCCATTCTACAGCTTTCTAAAATATTTAGCTCTCTTCACTTCTGCTGCATACTCCCTCTCTCTATATATATATTTTCATAACCTTCTACACATGGATATTACCTGTTTTATACAAATAACTTCATGGTTGTTTTCATTGTACAGGGAATATGAAGTGAATAGGCACGGTTCTTGCCTTTCACCCACTCATTCCCTCACTCAGTATATTTCGAATGTTACAACAATATATACAATCATTACAGTATTAGGTTGGAGTTTTGCTTTGCCTATGGAGACTTTCCTTCGCATCACATACAATAAGAATAACTAATTCATTTACATTTTCAGTTACAAAAAATATATTTCACTCAACCTTTTCAGCTCTTGGTTCAGCGTATATTTGTCTTTTCTGCTGCTGTCACTGTATTTTTAGTTTCTTTTGTTATATTCTAGCTCTGCTGCATAACTTCTTTATTTCTTCTATTACCCGTGTCTTTTTTGTTGCATTCACCCACACTTTGCTTGCACATCAACCTTTTATCAATCGAATGGTCATCGCACTCCGCCTTTTCTTAACTTCCCAATCCGATGGAATTCGCACACCAAGTTGCATGTTATTTAATTGTTCCCAACCTACGCAAAATATGTGGTTTTATAATGCCACGCGTCGCCCTCTTAAAGCTATCGCGTTCATTTCACCTTTTATCAATTATCCTCCAAAAGCCGTATGAAACAACACTTTACCAGTTTTCTAATCCTTTCTTCACTGTTCCATGGATTTTCCATTTCTGGTTCCAAGTATCGTTTGACCATTGTCGATGATTTACATGCCTTGCACATATCTCCAACGACTATCGCATTTCGGCATTCCAACATTCTTTGCTATATGGATCATTAGCTCTCTGATGTGATTTAACAAAAGAAAACCTCATACTTCCGGACTTGAAAACCTTTAGGATTCTTCTTTGATCTGTATCGCGTCTCCTCCCTTTATCGCATTTCTCATTTCGGTGACTCAACCTTGCTCTTACGATCTTCACCCTTCCGATCTTGCGATTTGTGATATGCGGGCCAGGTCCATGTCATCTACATGTCATCATGCCACGTCACCTTGCCAAGTCATCACCACTTCACTGCCACATCAGCTTGCCACATCATCTTGATTTATTTTTGATTTGTGGGGTCAGGTCTACGTCAACTGCCATGTCACTTTCCACGTCATCGCCACATCATCATATCACACTTCTCATTTTCTATGACCACTGTGTTTGTGCGACTTTTCTCCTGCCCTGATTGCGATATGCGATGGTAATATCGTATCTCAATATTGGCTATTGCAATATCGCAATATCGGCTATCGCATATAATTTACCATACCGTGCAAACTCATATCATATGCGATATGCGATATGCGATCGCATCGTAAATTAAAAAAATTACCTTGTGACTTTCAATTTTGATCTCCACCAATGTGATCGTCACCATTGATCTGCCCAGATCTACGGTCCTTGCTGCTGCTGGCACTTCCGATTGGTTTCTACCCTGCTTATCTTGCGATGAATATTATCCATTCATTTATTGCCTTTGCTGTTGCGATCTAATCATGACCGTGCATTCACCTCACTTGGAATTCTTCTGCCCTAGTCTATTTTCCGTTTGTTTACACTGTCGCCGCTCTGCAACATTGGTTCCTCCATGCTACTCCTCTTGAGATTGTTTTGTATTCTTCAACGTGATTCTCTCTTGAGCTTTATATTGTCGCCAATCTGCAACATCAGTTCCTCCACGCTACTTCTCCCTAAGCTTTATTTATTTTCTAAGTACGTTGATCTCTCCTGATCTTGTTCTTCTATTCGATATTCACTCTGACTTGGGATTATTTCTCCTGTTGCACGCCTTTGCTGCTTCTTTGCTGCCTTCGGTGCCTCTGATGCATGCCTTTGCCTTCGTTGTCTATGCTACTTCTGCATATCTCTCCTGGGCTGCCTATGCTTCTTATTTCACTTGCTGCATGCGCCGATCTCTCCTGAGCTCCTTTTGCTGTCTTTGCTCCTTTTCTTCCTTAACTGCCTCTCTACTACCTCTGCTTCTTTCTGCTGCCTTTGGTGCCTAGCTACATTCGCTGCCTCTGGTGCTTTCCAGTGTTCTAGTGTTGTTCCTTTGTGCTCCTTTGCCTTTGTTGATGGTCTAATGTTGCTCCTTGCCTCTCTTTTATGCTTTCATACTGCATTATTACTCCACTTCTTCATTGCCTTATTGTTGTTGATTCTCTGCTCCTTTTCCTTAATGATAGTTCTATTGGTGCTCCTTTGTGCTCCTCTGCCATCAATGACAATATTTCCAATAGTCTCCCCCTTTGACATTGATAGTAACACATCCACCAATACTCCAATGCTTCTTCCAAGGCTTCCTCCCCCTTTCATTCTGAGAAGTGTCTTTCTTCCTTTGATTCACACAGTTTTATGAATGGTCTTAAGAAAGAGGCCTTGAAGATATATCTGTACTGACTTGAGGAAGGAATGTAGTTATATCTAGAAATAAATACTGCTTCAATGCTCAATATACTATTTCAAGTGTAAACAAGATAATGATCCTTTTTCCCCTTCATTGACCCTTTTATGCTTTAATAATGCAGATAACGTTGGGTATACTACCTTGATGTACTTTTGCCATAATCCTTTGATCCTGAGGACCTGTACCATACTGCTACTCCACTGATAACAATTGGTATTATGTTGATAGGCATGTTTCTTGTACCAAATACCAATTGATACTACTTTGATAAACCATGCAGAGATTTCACTTCAGCTCGCACATGAACCCATAGTTAAGAAAACCTTCATAGTTTCTACTATTGAGCTTTCCACTGTTCACACCAACAATCATCAATATACTGAATTTTATCTTGGCATCATTAACCATTTTTCTTATTCTATCATTCTGTTCAAAGGAATTCCATTGCATGTTCCTTTCTACGACTGCTCCAGAATCATTGTTGCTTTATATTCAATTCAACTATTCTAACATAATGATCTTCGGGAAGACATCTTCAATTTCTATACTAGGAATCTTCATGGGCAGATCACTCAGAGATTTATCACTCACTTAACTGCATTCCTCCAAGGGGAATTTTCATAGATGAATGACGTAATGATATAATGATGATAGGAACTTCTCTTATTCATCCTTCTTAATGTGATTCATTGTTAATTCTAGCAGTATGATGCACAATGTGATCATCCAATATGGGTATTTCCAGTTCTGGAGCTCGAAACATAATTCTTGTGATTTTAACCTTTTATCACTTAATGCGTTGATGTCTTCTTAGCTTACATGTTCATGGCTGATGTTCCCTCTACCATCATGGCTTCTTGCTGCCTTCTATCCTTCCATCAACATGTTGGCTATTGTGTGCTTCAGGTCTTCTTCTTCCTCTATAATTATCTGTTAGAGAAATTTTCCTTTCCCTTCCTGATCTTATAGCTGTTCTAATTCCAAGGAGCTCTTCTTAGACTAATTTCATGGGGACTATTTATGGGCTGCTCTCCCTCTAGAATGTTTCTTCTTAGAGTAGCTCCCCCTGAGACTATGATGGATTCATTATGTTATTGAGTTAACAAGCTCCCCCTTTCTCTTTTCCTTCCAAAATTTATTAGGGTTCTTCATAATGTCTGCACTTCTTTTTGATTCACAGTTTTGTCGGATTGGATTGGATTCCATCATATGTCTAGAGTTCTTTAATGTATATGGTATTTTACAGTATTTTTCTTTGTGACCAAGCTTGAGGCATACATAACATGTTATTTTACCACGGTACGTTTGAGATGATGTATAATATTTTGTTCCCATTTTTTAACACAATTTACATTCAACAGATTTATGTCCAAATTCATTGCATGGAAAACAGTAGCCATGGAATCGATTAGTGTACCTGTGAAAGGTTGTCCTCTCCATTTTTCTGCTTTAGGTAGCCTTTTCGTTTTTCGCATCCTTTACTGGTTGGACTGGATTTGCTTTGTCTTACAATATGCTATAGTATGTCCCAGTTTGTGATAGGCAAAACAAGTGACATTTCTCATACGAGGAAAGAATCTCCTTTCAGGTCTTTCGAACATGTTCAATTGATCTTCAGGAACATTTGAACTTTTTGCAACTGATTTCTTCTTCCTCTCATTCTTTGTCTCTTGATGTTGCTGCTTGTTTCATCACACATCAAGTTCTTGCTCGCTTCTGCTTCTATGGTTTCTTTTTGAGCTACTTCATCATTCCTTTCAATTTCTACCTTCTCTGAGCTCTCCATGGAGGCAATCTCATCTTTGAGCTGCTTACACCCCCTGCTCCTTTCTTCTATCAATCTTCTAGCTGCAATAATCTCAGATTTATGAGAGTTAATTTTTTCTTTTACAACTTTTACAAAAATGATATTCTTGTTATCTTCTACCTTGGACTTCCTGGTTTCTCCTTCATATCCTATCCCAGCCTTTATGAGAAGAGACCTTTGAGCATTTAGAATCTTGTCCAACTGTTCAGAGCTTGTCATTTGAGGAGTATTCATTAGTAATTCTCTTTGGGATTTTTCTAATTTCTTTCTCAGGCACACTACTTCTTCTTCCAATTTCTCTTGCTTCTGAATTTTATCATTTATTTGCTTTAGTAGAGTGTCTTCTACTTTCCTTGCTTCTTCAAGTTGTATCTTTAGGCCAACAATTTCTTTCTTATCTTCATATTCTTTCTCATCACATATTTGCACCAATTTCTTCAGGTCTTTGTTTTCATTCTTCAATCTTCCTATTTCAGTCAAGGCAATGTCAAGTTTGGTTTTTTCTTTCACTATAATTTCTTCATGTAACTTACTTCCATTCACACTAGTAGGTACCTCATTTGATTGAACATTTTCCTTTTGACATGAATTTTTCTCCTTCTTGATTCTCTTCTCCTTCTTGACAATGCAACCCCTAGTGTCTACTTCATACATGAAATGCAATATATCCCAGATTTATTTTGCAGAGGTTAGATCCATTATTAAATCAAGATCCTTGTTATGAAGACTGTTATATATCACACATTTTTCCTTGGAATTCCACTATTTTTCTTGCAAAGAGGTAGATTCTGTGCAATAACCTTCACATTCAAGCTTCCATACCACAGGTTCACAAGCCATTAAATCTATTTTAACCTTATCTCTCCATTCAGGAAGGTTTGTTGTATTTAGCATGAGTACATTTTGATATTCCATGACTCAACCATATCTCCTTCAAGCTATAAGGCTTACACCAAAGGAACTTGGCTCTCATGCCAATTGTTGAACCCTTAGTTAAACTGAGAGTGGGGGTGAATCAGTTTAACACATTCATGGAATTTTAAAATTTTCCTTTAAACTTATTTACACCTTCATTTCATGATCAAATTATTGCATATTGTAACAGAAATATTAATATGTTAGCAGAAAGTATTAAGTAGATTAGATACACCATATCAACACATAAACATCATGCACATAGAAAACAGATATAAGTGGAAACCCATAAGGGAGAAAACCACATCTTATTATTGTTGTGATGCAAAGGCAAACTCCAACTCCCTCTCACCACTGATTTTTTGTAGGCACCAACTAACAAGAGGCTACTACATCAATTCTGCAAGCTACAACTTGCAAGAAAGCTCTAACTCCCATATATTTTCTGCAGGCTACAACCCACAGGAGGCTCCTACCTCAACCAGCTACCACTGGACATCTATCAAGCTACAACTTGAAATAGAAGCACCAACTCCCATGTATTTTATGTAGGCTACAACCCACAGGAGGCTCCTACCTCAACCAGCTACAACTGGACATCTATCAAGCTACAACTTGATATGGAAGCACCAACTTCCTCACTGTACAATAAAATCATATGCTAATTTACCTGGATATCAGCTCTTTTTTTCTCCTTCTTTACTGCTATCCTTCCAGCCTTCAAATTTTCTTTATATCATCTCTGGATCTTCACAACTCCTCTGTATACTCCTTCTCCTTCTTACACTCTCTCACCTTTTGCTTCTTTCTCTAACCTCATGTTGTTCTGTCTTATAATCTTCTGCTCTCTTCCATTCTGCGGCTTTCTAAAATCTTTAGCTCTCTTCAATTCTGTTGCATACTCCCTCTCTCTCTATATATATTTTCGTAACCTTCTACACATGGATATTACCTATTTTATACAAATAACTTCATGGTTGTTTGCATTCTATAGGGAATATGAAGTGAACAGACACGGTTCTTGCCTTTCACCCACTCATTTCCTCACTTAGCATATTCCGAATGTTACAACAATATATACAATCATTACAGTATCAAATTGGAGCTTTTCTTTGCCTACGAAGACTTGCCTTTGCATCACATACAATAAGAATAATTAATTCATTTACATTTACATTTATATCAAATATATTTCACTCAACCCTTTCAGCTCTTGGTTAGCCGTATATTTTTCTTTTCTGCTACTGTCACCGTCTTTTCAGTTTCTGCTATTATATTCTAGCTCTGTTGCATAATAGGTCTGTTTCTTCTGTTTCATGTGTCTTTTGTGTTGCATTCACCCACACTTTGCTTGCATATCAACATTTTATCAATCGAATGGTCATCGCACTCCGCCTTTTCTTAACTTCCCAATCCGATGGAATTCGCACACCAAGTTGCATGTTATTTAATTGTTCCCAACCTACGTGAAATAGGTGGTTTTAGAATGCCACGTGTCACCCTCTTAACGTTATCACGTTTGTTTCACCTTTTACCACTTATCCTCCAAAAAAGGTGCGAAACAACACTTTACCATTTTTCTAATCTTGTCGTCACTGTTCTGCGGATTTTCTGTTTCTGGTTCCAAGTATCGTTTGACCATTGCCGATGATTTACATGCCTTGCATGTATCTCCAGCGGTTATCAAATTTTGGCATTCCAACGTTCTTTGCTATATGGATCCTTAGCTCTCTGATGCGATTTAACAAAAGAAAACCTCATACTTCCAGACTTGAAAACCTTTAGGCTTCTTCTTTGATCTGTATCGTGTCAGCTCTCTTTATCGCATTTCAAATTTCGGTGACTCAACCTTACCCTTATGATCTTCACCCTTTCGATCTTGCGATTTGCGATATGCAGGCCAGGTCCACGTTATCTCCTTGTCATCATGCCATGTCACCTTGCCACGTCATCGCCACGTCACTACCACGTCATCTTGCCATGTCATCTTGATTTATTTGTGATTTTTGGGGTCAAGTCCATGTCAGCTGCCACGTCACTTGCCACGTCATCACCACGTCATCATATCGCACTTCGCATTTTCTGTGACCACTGTGTTTGTGGATTTTTCTCCTGTCTCAATTGTGATATGCAATGGTAATATCATATCGCAATATCGACTATTGCAATATTGCAATATTGGCTATCACATATAATTTACCATACTGTGCAAACTCATATCATATGTGATATGCGATATGTGATCACATCGCAAATTAAAACAATTACCTTGTGACTTGCGATTTTGATCTCTGCCGATGTGATTGTCACCATTGATCTACCCAGATCTACGGTCCTTGTTGGTGTTGGCACTTCCGATTGGTTTCTACCCTGCTTATCTTGCAATGAATCTTATCCATTAATTTCTTGCCTTTGCTGTTGCGATCTAATCATGGTCTTCCATTCACCTCACTTGGAATTCTTCCACCTTAGTCTATTTTCCATTTGTTTACGCTGTCACCACTCTGCAACATCGGTTCCTCAATGCTACTCCTCTTCAGCTTGTTCTGTATTATTCAACGTGATTCTTGTTGAACCTTTAGTTAAACTGAGAGGGGGGGGGTGAATCAGTTTAACACATTCCTGATCTTTTAAAACTTTTCATTAAGATTATTTGCACCTTCATTTCATGTCCAATTTAGTGTGTGAGTAACCTTAGAATGTAAGTAGCAAGTATTAATATAATATAACAGTAGACTTAATATTAGAGCAGCAGGTATTAAGCAGATGATACATATCAGATCAATACATAAATATCAAGCACAGAGACACCAGATATAAGTGGAAACCCATAAAGGGAGAAAACCACATCTTATTATTGTTGTGATGCAAAGGCAAGCTCCAACTCCCTCTCACCACTGTTTTTCTGCAGGCACCTACCTACAGAAGGCTCCTACCTCAATTCTGCAAGCTACAACTTGCAAGGAAGCACCAACTCCCTTCAATTTTCTACAGGCACCAACCTGCAGGAGGCTTCAACCTCAGTTAGCTACTACTGACAGCTATCAAGCTGCAACTTGATAGGGGAGCTCCAACTTCCTGAATTCATAAAACTGAATGTTTGCTGATTTACTTCAGATATCAGCTCTGTTCTGTAGCTTCTCTTTCTGCTCTTCTTCTCTTAATCTTCTCTGCTTTATTCTTCTATATTCTGCATTCTCTATATTTTCTCTCTCTCTCTCTCTCTCTCTCTCTCTCTCTCTCTCTCTCTCTCTCTCTCTCTCTCTTATAGGGTTCATCACATGACTCTTTACATTCCTCAGAGAATTTGAAGTGAATAGTCGTGACCTTTTGACTTCTGTCTTCTCATTCCTTTATCCAACTCAATTATAATAATAATATGTACAAATTTCCGTGCTACAGTGGGATTTTGTCTTTTCCTTAGGATACTTTCCTTTGCATCACAAAAAAAATAAAAATTAAATTACATCATTTACATTCACATTTTTAATAACATATTTCAATATCACTCAGCTCCTTTTCTGGATTTTGGCTTTACTGGATTTGTCTTTTCCTGCTGCTGTTAAGAACCAGTTCTGCATGCTCTTTGTTCACTTTCATCTGCATATTCCCTGTTTTCTGTGCTTATTCCTGTTCTCGGGCTGCCTGTCTACATTCTCTGTTCATATATGAGTTAAACATAATGGTTTGAAACTCACATTACATTTTCAGTTCATCCAACCTTATTCTCTTTTTCATTTTTCAATATTTCACTTGACTGTGTGTAAATGCATCCCAAAATTTCATTGCCCAATAATTTTCCCAATCCGGGCTATCTCCCACTTCTCTTTAATTCCACGCTGGCAAATTCAATTAAATAAACAAGTCTGGTTTATCTAAATTCAAAGGATTTAGATATTAATTCCATACTCCTGTATAATTATAACCCGACAATCTCTTATATGTACATATGCACTAACTTCGCATTACAACCCTCATACGCAACATAATAGTTGACTATTGAACCATATAATTTAACCCTCTGTAAACACATGTAGTAAACCCAAATAATAATGCTTCCACACTATGCGTATTAAACCTTCAGTCTTTTTTTTTTTCTCGTTTAGACTAATCCTAATCTTTCCATTTTTTCTCCTTCCATCCCACCCATGGGTTTCGAACCGGTGACCTTACAGAACAGAGTTCCTTAACAGTGCACCCCATCATCGACTGTTCTACACCACATGGGCAAACCTTCGGTCTTTTAACTACGCATATAAATCTTAATTCATATGGTACCCACTTGGCAAATTTAAACATTATATGAAATACTTTCGTATATATTCCCTCGGACCTCATAAAGCGTCGAATAACATTAATAAACCAAATTCATATATATATATGACTCTGCCGAGGCCCGCAATTCAGTCAAACGAATGCATTCATACCTGGATTAACCTCCGCACACCTTAGTTAAACTTCGAGAAAGTTCTGCGAATGATTGTCGTCGGATATCGAGCCTCCAGATCAACTGTGTGTATCGATTTCGCTCGATGTCTTCAGTCGATGTATAACGCGCGAAGGCGCACTTTAAAGGGCGGTTTTGAAACGGGTCCCTTGCCACGTGTCTATTCCTGTATGGAATCACTCAAATTCAGAAAATACCGTCTGCTCTGGAAAAGAGGTGCGAAATGGCAGGGTGGTTTTCGGCAATCCACGTTCACTGTTCATCTGGTCCTGGTTCCATTCTCTACTCCAGGTTCCGGTCCAACACTTTTACTCCGGTTTCCGGTCTTTTATAAGTGGCCCTACAATATGTATAACACACAGCTCCATTACCACTACACATCTAATTCTGGTTCCACCTTTATTTAGTTTAACATCATCGTGTTTTTGCTCCGTTAGTGTTATGGATAACTTCACTGTATTATCGCCACCATCAACACAGTTCACAGACTTTGTTTATATATATATATATATATATAAATAACGCCCGGCTTGGAATCTTATAACGGCTCTTCCCTGGCACTGCCTCTGCTGCTTTTGTCGTTCTGCCTCTGCCTCTGCCTCTGATAACGGTTCTGTCTCTTATTATATTCACTTCCTCTCCCTTCTCATGTCTCCTTTATTTCCTTAATTTGCTTCTTTGCTGTCTTTATTGCCATGATAACAGCTCTGTCTCTGTAGCTATTTGTCTTACGCTCTCTCTTTTATTTCATTTGCTCGTTGACTGATGCTACTCCTTAATTCTCCTTTTGCTACCTCTGCTTCTTTAAATGAACCTATCTCTAATGCTCGACCCTCTCTACATCTTATTGCTTTGCTGCTTTCTTTGCCTTGTTGCTGCCTCAGGTGTTCCTCCTTTGCCATCTCTTTTGCCATCAATGACAACATTTCCAACAGTCTCCCCCTTTGGCATTGATGGAAAAACCTCTCCTTTTTCTTTTCCTCCCCCTTTGTCATCAATGGCAAAGGGTTGCTTTTTGCATTTCCTCTCTCTGAGTTATGTTTAGGCCCTCTTCTGCTGAATTTGTACCATGCTGCTCCATAGTGATGTATAAGACTTGTTGAGAGAACACTTTGAGGATTATCGACTTTGAATATACACTGTAAATTGATACAGTTCTTTCACTTCTATAGAGCTAAAAGTGAGAATAATGATACTTCATAGAATACATTGTATCAGCTTTATCTAGTCAGAGATGTATGATTGGATTCAGCAACTAAAATGCTGATAGGCTTCAAATGATAATCACTACTCGTCTTTTATGTTTCAAATTCTTAATATAATGTTTCAGAACACAATACTGATCCTTTTGCTCTGTAATTGACCTTTTGATTCTTGAATAATGCAGACAACTCTAGGATAATAGCTTGGTGTTCTTTTGCCTTAATCCTTTGATCCTGAGGACCTGATTCATGCTTTCCTTGCTGGTTGTTCTCCCCCTGGAATGATATTTTCGTTTTGTTCTCCCCCTGAAATTGTGCTTTCTCTTTATATCAGAAAGCAACATCTGCAGATACTACCCCTAGTTTATCTCTCAAATATTGAAATGGTTCTCTAGCAAGAGGTTTGGTAAATATATCAGCTGTCTGCTATTTTGTTGGTACATATTCCAGCTTTACTATCTTTTGAGCCACTTGTTCTCGGAGGAAATGATACTTGATTAGAATATGTTTAGTTTTTGAGTGAAGTACAGGATTTTTGGATATAATTATAGCACTTATATTATCACATTTGATTGAAATAGGTTCATCAGTGCTTACCTTCATGTCTTGAAGAGTTTGCTTCATCCACATGACTTGTGTACAACATGCTACTACTGCTATATATTTTGCTTCAGCTGTAGATAGAGAGATGGATGTTTGTTTCTTGCTTAACCATGCCACTAGGCTTTCTCCTAGATAGAAAGCACCTCCACTCGTACTTTTCCTGTCATCAACACAACTGGCCCAATCTGCATCTGTGTATGTTGATAAAGTGAATTTTTTGGTTTTAGGATACCAAAGTCCGTATAGTGCTGTTCCTTGTAGATATTTGAGTATTCTTTTTACTGCCAAAAGATGGTTTTGTTTAGGTGTTGCTTGATATCTTGCCACTAGTACTACTGCTAGCATGATGTCTGGTCTTGATGTAGTAAGATACAATAGACTTCCAATCATGGATTTGTAGAGTTTTTGATCTATATCAGCAGACCCATTCTCAGCGCATAGCTTGCAGTCTGTGGTCATGAGAGTTGACACAGGTTTGTATTCCTCTATTTTGAACTTTTTCAGCATTTCCTTTAAGTATTTTTCTTGAGAGATGAAGGTGCCTGTGTTCTTTTGTTGAATTTGTAGTCCCAAGTAGAAACTGAGCTCTCCAATCATAGAAATTTCAAACTCTTTTTTCATCTCATCAGCAAACCCTTTTGCTAGTTCATCCTTTTTGCTTCCAAACATAATGTCATCAACATACACTACAACAATCAAAAGTTAATTTTCATGGGCTTTAATGTATAGATTGTTGTCTACTCCACCTCTCTTAAAACCCTGTTTTTGCAAATATTTATCCAGTCTTGAGTACCAAGCATGAGGAGTCTGTTTCAGTCCATATAGGGCTTTCTTCAGTCTGCATACATAGTCTTCTTTTTCTGTCAGTGAGAAGCCTTCTGGTTGTTCCATGTACACTTCTTCTTCTAGATCTCCATTAAGAAAAGAAAACTTTACATCCATTTGATATACCTTGAAGTCTTGGTAGCATGCAAATGCCAGGAACATTCTGATAGCTTCCATTCTGGCTACAGGGGCAAATGTTTCTTCATAATCAAGTCCTTCAATTTGTGAGTATCCTTTGCAGACCAGCCTGGCTTTATTCCTGATTACTTGTCCTTGCTCATTCATTTTGTTTTTGAATACCCATTTTGAACCAATGATATTCTTCTCAGTGGGTCTAGGAAATAGTTCCCAAGTATTTTTTTTCTCAATTTGATCCAATTCTTCATTCATAGTATTCACCCAAGACTTGTCCTTGCTATCTTCTTCAAATTTCTTTGGCTCTATTGTGACAACATGGCTATGTATACCTCTTCAGTTTGTTCTGTCAGATGCCTTCTTGTTTGGACTCCTACACTCTTGTCTCCAATGATTTGATCTTCTGGATGGTTCTTTTGAGTGTATCTTGAGGGGGTTTTCGAGTTTAGTTCGGTATCTTCTGAAGTCTTGCTTGCTCCATCATCATCTTGGTCCTCTTCTTCATGATTTTCTAAATAGCTACTGCAGTCTGTATCTCTTGTCTTGTTTCGGAGTTCTTCATCAAATCTTACATCAATACTTTCTACAATTTTTCGAATAGTCTTGTTGTAGCATCTGTATCCTTTACTCTTGGATGCATATCCTAAGAGTATTCCTTCATCTGCTCTTACATCAAATTTCCCTAGATTTTCATCATTGTTCTTTATGTAGCACTTGCTGCCAAAGACTCTAAAGTGCTTGATTGATGCAGGTTTACCATGCCATAGCTCATAAGGTGTCTTGTCACTGTTAGGTCTTAAATGAGCTTTGTTTAGAATATGTATTGCTGTGTGTACAGCTTCTACCCAAAAGGTTTGAGTAATGTTACTCTCTTGCATCATAGCTCTGGCCATTTGTTGTACAGACCTGTTTTGTCTCTCTGCTACTCCATTCTGCTGAGGTGTCCCTGCAATGGTAAATTGTTGTTTTATTCCATGTTCATTACATAGGTCTGCAAAGTCATAATCTGTGAATTCTCCTCCTCTATATGATCTGATACATTTTAGCTTGCATCCAGTTTGATTTTCTGCTAATGCTTTGAATGTCTTAAACTTTTCTAGTGCTTCTGATTTGTTCTTGAGAAAATCAACCCATGTCATTCTGGAGAAATCATCTATTATCAGCATGAAGTAGGATTCTCCACTTGGTGTCTTAGTTCTAGCAGGTCCACACAGGTCCATGTGCACAAGCTGGAGTGGTCTTCTTGTTGATAGCTCATCTTTAGATTTAAAGGATGTGTGAGTATGTTTCCCCAATTGAAAAGATTTTCATATGGTATTTGAAGGTCTTTTTATTTATGGCATATCTCTGACAGCTTTGTTCTTTCTCAGTCTGATGATATGGTCGAAACTGAGGTGTCCCAATATCCTATGCCATAACCATGACTCCTCAAGTTTGCTAAGGTGGCAGGCTTCATCTTCCTCTTTCTCTATGTACACATTACTCTCTGTTCGAATACCTTTGAGCAGAGTCTTTCCTGTTGTGTTTGACCTGACTACACAATCTTGTGCTCTAAAAATAACTTCACACCCTTTGTCACACATCTGACTCACACTCAGTAAATTTTCTTTCATTCCATCCACAAATAGTACATCTTGGGCCTTTCCTCTACCATTGTTTATGCTGACTGAGCCTTTTCCCTTGATCTTTCCTGATTTATCATTGCCAAAATTAACATTGCCAGATTTCTTTTCATCAAGAGTTATAAACTTGTTTCTATCTCCAGTCATGTGTTTAGAGCAGCCACTGTCCAAATACCACTGGCTTTTTAGGTCTTGAGCAGTTAGAGCTAGGTCACACTTATTCTCATTCTTTTTCCATTGGAGGCATCCTTTTGTTTTATGTCTTTTGTGAGATGATGAATTACTCTCTTTCAAAGGAAATTTGAAAGGCATATGTCCAGCTTGATTGCATATAACGCATTTGATCATAGTTTTTGCAGAATTGTGAGTATGAGCAGACTTTCTTTGATTCATAAACATCCTTGAAGTGTTGAAAATCAATATTTGTCCATACTTTCTACACTCAATGATTTTATGGCCAAATTCTTTACAATAAAAGCAGTAACCATAGAAACAACTTGCATACCTGATGTGAGGTTGTCTTCTCCAGTTGTTTATTTGAGACAGTCTCTTTACTGTTTGCATCTTTATCTGGTTTGAATTTCTCCTCCTTGCATGACAATATGCAGCAATGTGTCCCAGCTTGTGGCAGACATAACAGGTGGCATTCTTCATAGGAGGCAAGAATCTCCTTTGATGGTTTCCAAATTTGATATAATTAGGAGTATATGATCCTTTCTCTATTGTCTTAGTATTTGTTGCAATATTTGTTATTAGAGGTTTCTTCTGGTCTCCGTCTTTCTCATTACATGTTTCTTCCTTTCTAGGAATTATTTGACCTGCTTCATCACCCTTCTTTGCTTTCACAAAAATTATATTTTTGATTTCCTTTTCTTTGCCTTTACTTGATTCTCCTTCATAGCCTATCCCAGTTTTTATTAGAGGAGATCTTTGAGCATCCAAGATTTCATTCAACTTACCAGAGCTTGTCATTTGAGAAGGGTATATATACACTTTCTGTTGGGCACTTTCTAATTTCTTCCTCAGACATACAATTTCTTCTTCCAGATTCTCTTGTTCTCGAGTTTTATCCTTGATTTGCTGAAGTAACATATCTTCTATCTTCTTAGCTTCTTCAAGATTTACCTTCAGCTGCATGAGGACTTCTGAATTTTTTTCTTCTTTCACACATTTGAGGAGAATCTCTTTTTGTTTTCTACATTTTAGTTTGAGTCTGTCAATCTCCTCCAGAGCACTTCTTAGCTCCCCCTCAAGATCGACTTCCCCTTCTTCTTCTTCATCTTCTAGTAAGAGTCCTTCAAAATCTTCTATGGCCATCAGTAAAAATTTAGAGGTTCCCTCTTCTCCGGAGGATTCATCTGAGTCTTCAGATGTACTGCTATCTTGTTGAGCATAGAAGGATTTTCTGCTGAATTTCTTTCCTTTCTACCAGTTCTTTGATGTGTTTTTCTCTGATTCTTGAGCCTGATTCCTTACTTTCTTGTGAGGACACTTAGTAGCATAATGTCCTACTCTTCCACAGTTAAAGCATTTGAAGGGAAGTTTACCTTTGTATCTACCTGAGCCTCTATCCAGTTTCTTGACAAATTTAGCTTCTTCTTCATTAGAGCAAGAGCATATGCCTTCTTTTTCTTCTTTCTTCTTTTCTGTTTTAAAAGCTACTTCCCTCGTACTTGGCTTCTTCTGTGGGAGCCTCATCTCATATGCTGTTAGATTTCCAAGTAGCTGGTTCATGGTCAAGGTCTCCCAATCAACTGTCTCTTCTATTGCAGACACCTTGGGATTAAATCTGGATGGGAGTGATCTTAGAATATTTTGCACAACTATACTTTCTGGCATGGTTTCTCCAAGAGCTTTCATATTGTTAACAATTTCTGCAACTTTTAAGAAGAAGCTGCCAATATCTTCATCATCATTCATTTTTAAATTTTCAAATTGGGCTCTATATACTTGAAGTTTGGCAGTCTTTACCTTTTTATTTCCCTCATGGATATTCTCTAGAGTGTCCCACATATCTTTGGCAGTCTTACTGTGCATTATTTTGATAAACTCAACTTCACATAGTCCATTTAAGATTGCATTCATTGCTTTTGCATTAGCTACAAAGTTTTGTTTAGCTTCTTTCTTTGAATCAGTTGACTTTGTGGAGTATCCAAATTCCACAACATCCCAAACTTCTAATCCTAAAGACATTATGTATGCTCTCATCCTGATTTTCCAGAAGGCATAATTAGCACCAGTGAAGAAATGTGCTTTATTGGTTGAGCTTCCTTCTTGACTAGCCATTTAGGGGACTTAGGATCTCCTTTCAATTGTTAGACTGATACACAAGGAACCTGCTTTGATACCAATTGTTGAACCTTTAATTAAACTGAGAAGGGGGGGGGGGGGTGAATCAGTTTAACACATTCCTGATCTTTTAAAATTTTTCATTAATCTTATTTACACCTTCATTTCATATCGAATATAATGTGTGAGTAACCTTAGAATGTAAGCAGCAAGCATTAATATAATATAGCAGTAGACTTAATATGAGAGTAGCAGGTATTAAGAAGATGATAGAAATCAGATCAACACATAAATATCATGCACAGAGACATCAGATATAAGTGGAAACCCATAAAGGGAGAAAACCACATCTTATTATTGTTGTGATGCAAAGGAAAGCTCCAACTCCCTTTCACCACTGTTTTTCTGCAGGCACCAACTTACAGGAGGCTCCAACCTTAATTCTGCAAGCTACAACTTGCAAGGAAGCACCAACTCCCTTCAATTTCCTATAGGCACCAACCTACAGGAGGCTTCAACCTCAGTCAACTACAACTGATAGCTATCAGGCTGCAACTTGATAGGGAAGCTCCAACTTCCTCAATTTATCAAACTGAATATTTGCTGATTTACTTCAGATATCAACTCTGTTCTGTAGCTTCTCTTTTCTGCTCTTCTTCTCTTAATCTTCTCTACTTTATTCTTCTATATTCTGCATTCTCTATATTTTCTCTCTCTCGCTCTCTCTCTTCCCATTTTTTTTTTTCATATCAATGTGATATTCTATATATAGGGTTCATCACATGACACTTTACATTCCTCAGAGAATTTGAAGTGAATAGTCCTGACCTTTTGACTTCTGTCTTCTCATTCCTTTATCCAACTCAATTATAATAATAATATGTACAAATTTCCATGCTATAGTGGGATTTTGTCTTTACCTTAAGATACTTGCCTTTGCATCACAAACAACAAAAAAATTAAATTACATCATTTACATTCAAATTTTTAATAACATATTTCAATATCACTCAGCTCCTTTTCTGGATTTTGGCTTTACTGGATTTGTCTTTTCCTACTGCTGTTAAGAACCTGTTTTGCATGCTCTTTGTTCACTTTCATCTACATATTCCCTATTTTCTGTGCTTATTCATGTTCTCGGGCTGCCTGTCTATATTCTCTGTTCATATATGAGTTAAACATAATGGTTTGAAACTCACATTACATTTTCAGTTCATCCAACCTTATTCTCTTTTTCATTTTTCAATATTTCACTTGACTGTGTGTAAATGCATCCCAAAATTTCATTGCCCAATAATTTTCCCAATCCGGGCAATCTCCCACTTCTCTTTGATTCCATGTTGGAAAATTCAATTAAATAAACAAGTCTGGTTTATCTAAATTCAAAGGATTTAGATATTAATTCCATACTCCTGTATAATTATAACCCGACAATCTCTTATATGTACATATGCGCTAACTTCGCATTACAACCCTCATACGCAACATAATAGTTGACTATTGAACCATATAATTTAACCCTCTGTAAACACATGTAGTAAACCCAAATAATAAGGCTTCCACGCTATGCGTATTAAACCTTCGGTCTTTTAACTACACATATAAATCTCAATTCATATGGTACCCACTTGGAAATTTAAACATTATATGAAATATTTTCGTATATATTCCCTCGGACCTCATAAAGCGTCGAATAACATTAATAAACCAAATTCATATATATATGACTCCGCCGGGGCCCGCAATTCAATCAAACGAACGCATCCGTACCTGGCTTAACCTCCGCACACCTTAGTTAAACTTCGAGCAAGTTCTGCGAATGATCGTCGTCGGATATCGAGCCTCCAGATCAACGGTGTGTATCGATTTCGCTCGATGTCTTCAGTCGATGTATAACGCGCGAAGGCGCACTTTAAACGGCAGTTTTGAAATGGGTCCCTTGCCACGTGTCGATTCCTGTATGGAATCGCTCCAATTCAGAAAATACCACCTGCTCCGGAAAAGCGGTGCGAAATGGAAGGGTGGTTTTCGGCAATCCGTGTTCACTGTTCATCTGGTCGTGGTTCCGTTCTCTACTCCAGGTTCCGGTCCAACACTTTTACTCTGGGTTCCGGTCTTTTATAAGTGGCCCTACGATATGTATAACACACAGCTCCATTACCACTGCACATCTAATTCTGGTTCCACCTCTATTTAGTTTAACATCGTCGTGTTTTTGCTCCGTTAGTGTTATGGATAACTTCACTGTTTTATCGCCACCATCAACATAGTTCACAGACTTTCTTTATATATATATAAATAACGCCCGGCTTGGAATCTTATAACGGCTCTGCCCTGGCACTGCCTCTGCTGCTTCTGTCATTTTTCCTCTGCCTCTGCCTCTGATAACGGTTCTGTCTCTTATTATATTCGCTTCCTCTGCCTCTGCATGTCTCCTTTATTTCCTTCATTTGCTTCTTTGCTCTCTTTATGGCCATGATAACAGCTCTGTCTCTATAGCTATTTGTCTTACGCTCTCTCTTTTATTTCATCTGCTCCTTGACTAATTCTACTCCTTAATTCTCCTTTTGCTGCCTCTGCTTCTTTAAATGAACCTGTATCTACTGCTCGACCCTCTCTACATCTTACTGCTTTGCTACTTTCTTAGCCTTGTTGCTGCCTCAGGTGTTCCTCCTTTGCCATCTCTTTTGCCATCAATGACAACATTTCCAACAATTCTCTCATGAGCTTTATATTTTCACCGCTCTGCAACACCAGTTCCTCCACGCTGCTCCTCCCTGAGCTTTATTCATTTTCTAAGTGTGTTGATCTCTCCTGAGCTTGTTCTTCTATTCGATATTCACTCTGACTTGGGATTATTTCGTTTGATGCATGCCTTTGCTTCTTCTTTGCTACCTTCGCTACCTCTGCTGCATGCCTTTGCCTTCGTTGTCTATGGTGCTTCTATGTGTCTCTCTTGGGCTGCCTATGCTTCTTATTGCACTTGTTGCACGCGCCAATCTCTCCTGAACTGTTTTTTTTGCCTTTTCTCCTTTTCTTCCTTAACTGCCTCGCTACTGCCTCTGCTTCTTTCTGTTGCCTTTGGTGCCTAGCTGCATTCACTGCCTTTGGTGCTTTCCAGTGTTCTAGTGTTGTTCCTTTATGCTCCTTTGCCTTTGTTGATGGTCTAATGTTGCTCCTTGCCTCTCTTTTATTCTTTCATACTGCATTATTACTCCACTTCTTCTTTGCCTTATTGTTGTTGCTTCTCTACTCCTTTTCCTTAATGATAGTTCTGTTGGTGCTCCTTTGTGCTCCTTTTCCATCAATGACAATATTTCCAATAGTCTCCCTCTTTGGCATTGATGGCAACACATCCACCAATACTCCAATGCTTCCTCCCCCTTTCATTCTCAGAATTGTCTTTCTTCCTCTGCTTGCTTTCTAGAAGAGCCTTTCTTTTTCTGCTTAATTTTCCTCCCCCTTTGACATCAATGGCAAAGGGTTGCACATATCTCAGTGTAGATTCTATCTTTGCATTTCCTCTCTCTGAGTTGTGTTTAGGCCCTTCTTATTTTGACTTTATACCTTGTTGCTCCAGACTGGTGTACACGAGTTATTGGGAGAACACTTTTGAGAATTACTGAACTTGTATATACACAGTAAGTTGATACCATCCCAAATCACAGACTCCTTGCACTTGTATAGAGTGTAGGTGATGATAGAACAACCATATATAATTAGAACTATATAATCAGAGATGCATCATTGGACCAAAATTAAAATACTGAGAATGCTTCAAATATACTTTAGTCTCTCGTATGATCTTCATCATAAATACATATATGTTGAGGAATATTCTAGATGGAATATGTCTTCTTCTACAATACACATCTGCAGTACAACATCTGTTCAATTATGATGATGCCAATATATCTTTTATAGCTATGTTTCACCTTTACTGCCTGTTGGTGGTGATATGAGCTAGGATGCTGACAAGGATGTTACACTTAATAGTTGAAAGGTCCTTGCTACTGATGTGAACAATGAATCAACCCAGAGCTTACAACTTATTATGAGATTAGATGATATCTTTCAATCTAAGAGGCCAAATGACTTTACTGCTTGTATAATGTTCTTTCAAAACAAACCCTTGAGGCTAGATACATTCAATGTATTAGTCAGTCTCACTTATCAACCATGAAATTTTATTTATGACATAAGGGGGTTTGTATGTCAATGATCAATCTCTCTTTAATGGTGAATTACCAGCAAATCCTTTATGCTGAATTAGGATTTAGATGAATTAATAAAAGACATTTGAGCTTCAAATGGTTATCACAACTAGTCATTCATACTTCAGATACATTAACTATTCTTTCATGATGATTTTCAACAAAAACATCTTCAAGTTGTTTAATTGATATCTTAGCCAACAGACTTCACACAGTTTGATGAATGATCTTAAGAAAGAGGCCTTGAAGATATATCTGTACTGACTTGAGGAAGGCATGCAGTTATATCTAGAAATAGATACTGCTTCAATGCTCAATATACTACTTCAAGTGTAAACAAGATAATGATCCATTTGCCCTTTCATTGACCCTTTTATGCTTTAATAATGCAGATAACGATGGGTATACTACCTTGATGTTCTTTTGCCATAATCCTTTGATCCTGAGGACCTGTACCATACCGCTGCTCCATTAATAACACTTGTTATTCTGTTGATAGGCATGTTTCTTGTATCAAATACCAATTGATACTACTTTGATAAACCATGCAGAGATTTCACTTCAGCTCACACATGAACCCATAGTTAAGACAACCTTCATAGTTTATACTATTGAGATTTCCACTGTTCACACCAACAATCATCAACATACTGAATTTGATCTTGGAATCATTAACCATTTTTCTTATTCTATCATTCTGTTCAAAGGAATTCCATTGCATGTTCCTTTCTAGGACTGCTCCAGAATCATTGTTGCTTTATATTCAATTCAACTATTCTCACATAATGATCTTCGGGAAGACATCTTCAATTTCTATACTAGGAATCTTCATGGGTAGATCACTCAGAGATTTATCACTCACTTAACTACATTCCTCCAAGGGGAATTTTCATAGATGAATGATGTAATGATATAATGATTATAGGCACTTCTCTTATTCATCCTTCTTAATGTGATTCATTGTTAATTCTAGCAGTATGATTCACAATGTGATCATCCTTTATGGGTCTTTCCAGTTTTGTAGCTCGAAACATATTTTTTGTGATTTTAACCATTTATCACTTAATGTGTTGATGTCTTCTTAGCTTACATGTTCATGGCTGATGTTCCCTCTACCATCATGGCTGCTTGTTGCCTTCTCTACTTCCATCAACTTGTTGGCTATTGTGTGCTTTAGGTCTTCTTCTTCCTCTATAGTTCTATGTTAGAGAAATTTTCCTTTCCCTTCCTGATCTTATACTTATTCTCATTCGAAGGAGCTCTTCTTAGACTACTTTCATGGGGACTATTTATGGACTACTCTCTCCCTGGGATGTTTCTTCTTAGAGCAGCTCCCCCTGACACTGTGATGGCTTCATTATGTTATTGAGTTAACAGACTCCCCCTTTCTCTTTTCCTTCCAAACTTTATTAGGGTTCTTCATAATGTCTGCACTTCTTTTTGATTCACAGTTTTGTTGGATTGGATTGGATTCCATCATCTGTCTAGAGTTCTTTAATTTATATGGTAGTTTACAGTCTTTTTCTTTGTGACCAAGATTGAGGCATGCATAACATCTTATTTTACCATGGTACGTTTTAGCTGATGTATAATATTTTGTTCCCCTTTTTTAACACAATTTACATTCAACAGATCTATGTCCAAATTCATTGCATGAAAAGCAGTAGCCATGGAATTGATTAGTGTACCTCGTGAAAGGTTGTCCTCTCCATTTTTTTGCTTGAGGTAGCCTTTTCATTTTCTACATCCTTTGCTCATTGGACTGGATTTTCTTTGTCTTAAAATATGCTGTAGTATGTCCCAGTTTGTGATAGGAAAAACAAGTGACATTTCTCATACGAGGGAAGAATCTCCTTTGAGGTCTTCCGAACTTGTTCAATTGATCTTCAGGAACATTTGAAATTTTTGCAATTGCTTGCTTCTTCCTCTCATTCTTTGTCTCTTGATGTTTCTGCTTGTTTCTATTTATTTCATCACACATCAAGTTCTTGCTCGCTTCTGCTTCTGTGGTTCCTTTTTGAGCTGCTTCATCATTCCTTTCAATGTCTACCTTCTTTGAGGTCTCCATGGAGGAAATCTCATCTCCGAGCTGCTTACACCCCCTACTCCTTTCTTCTATCAGTCTTCTAGCTGTAATAATCTCAGATTGCTGAGAGTTAATTTTTCTTTTACAACTTTTACAAAAATGATATTCTTGTTATCTTCTACCTTGGACTTCCTGGTTTCTCCTTCATATCCTATCCTAGCCTTTATGAGAGTAGACCTTTGAGCATTTATAATATTTTCCAACTGTTCAGAGCTTTTCATTTAAGGAGTATTCATTAATAATTCTCTTTGGGATTTTTCTAATTTCTTTGTTAGGCACACTACTTCTTCTTCCAATTTCTCTTGCTTAGGAATTGTATCCTTTATTTGCTTTAGTAGAGTGTCTTCTACTTTCCTTGCTTCTTCAATTTGTGTCTTTAGGCCAACAATTTCTTTCTTATCTTCATATTCTTTCTTATCACATATTTGCACCAATTTCTTCGGGTCTTTGTTTTCATTCTTCAATCTTCCTATTTCAGTCAAGGCAATGTCAAGTTTGGTTTTTTCTTTCACTATAATTTCTTCATGGAACTTACTTCCATTCACACTAGCAGGTACCTCATTTGATTGAACATTTTCCTTTTGACATGAATTTTTCTTCTTCTTGATTCTCTTCTCCTTCTTGACAATGCAGCCCCTTGTGTCTACTTCATGCATGAAATGAAATATATCCCAGATTTCTTTTGCAGAGGTTAGATCCATTATTAAATCAATATCCTTTTTATGAACACTGTTATATATCACACATTTTGCCTTGGAATTCCACTGTTTTTCTTGCAAAGAGGTAGATTCTGTGTAATAACCATCACATTCAAGCTTCCATACCTCAACTTCATAAGCCATTAAATCTGCTTTAACCTTATCTCTCCATTTAGGAAATTTTGTTGTATTTAGCATGGCTACATTTTGATAGTCCATGACTCAACCAGATATCCTTCAAGCTATAAGGCTTACACCAAAGGAACTTGGCTCTGATACCAATTGTTTAACCCCTAATTAAACTGAGAAGGGGAATGAATCATTTTAACACATTCATGGACTTTTAAAACTTTCCTTTAAACTTATTTACACCTTCATTTCATGATCAACTTATTACATAATGTAACAACAATCTTAATATGTGAGAAGCAAGTATTAAGCAAATTAGATACACCATATCAACACATAAACATCATGCATATAGACAACAGATATAAGTGGAAACCCATAAGGGAGAAAACCACATCTTATTATTGTTGTGATGCAAAGGCAAGCTCCAACTCCCTCTCACCACTGATTTTCTATAGGCTCCAACCTACAGGAGGCTACTACCTCAATTCTGCAAGCTACAACTTGCAAGGAAGCTCCAACTCCCATCTATTTTCTGCAGGCTACAACCCACATGAGGCTCCTACTTTAGCCATCTACCACTGGACATCTATCAAGCTACAACTTGAAATGGAAGCGCCAACTCCCATGTATTTTCTATAGGCTACAACCCACAAGAGGCTCCTACCTCAACCAGCTACAACTGGACATCTATCAAGCTACAACTTGATATGGAAGCACCAACTTCCTCACTGTACAATAAAATCATATGCTGATTTACCTGGATATCAGCTCTATTTTTCTCCTTCTTTAATGTTGTCCTTCCAGCCTTCAAATTTTTTTTATATCATCTCTGGATCTTCACAACTCCTCTCTCTGCTCCTTCTTCTTCTTACACTCTCTCACCTTTTGTTTCTTTCTCTAACCTCATGTTGTTTTGTCTTATAATCTCCTGCTCTCTTCCATTCTAGAGCTTTCTAAAATCTTCAGCTCTCTTCAATTCTGTTGCATACTCCCTGTCTCTCTCTCTATATATATATATATATATATTTTCATAACCTTCTACACATGGATATTACCTATTTTATACAAATAAATTCATGGCTATTTGCATTCTACATGGAATATGAAGTGAACAGGCACGGTTTTTTCCTTTCACCCACTCATTTCCTCACTCAGCATATTCCAAATGTTACAACAATATATACAATCGTTACAGTATCAAATTGGAGTTTTTCTTTACCTACGGAGACTTGCCTTTACATCACATACAATAATAATAATTAATTCATTTACATTTACAGTTACAACAAATATATTTCACTCAACCATTTCAGCTCTTGGTTCGCCGTATATTTGTCTTTTCTGCTGCTGTCACTGTATTTTTAGTTTATGCTATTATATTCTAGCTCTGTTGCATAACTGCTCTATTTCTTCCGTTAACTGTGTCTTTTGTACTGCGTTCACTCACACTTAGCTTGCATATCAACCTTTTATCATTCAAACGGTCATCGCACTCCACCTTTTATTAACTTCCCAATCCGACGAAATTCACACACCAAGTTGCATGTTATTTAATTGTTCCCAACCTACGCGAAATAGGTGGTTTTAGAATGCCATGCATCGCCCTCTTAACGCTATTGCGTTCGTTTCACCTTTTACCACTTATCCTCCAAAAGCAGTTTGAAACAACACTTTATCAGTTTTATAATCATGCCTTCACTGTTCCGCGGATTTTCCGTTTCTGGTTCCAAGTATCTTTTGACCATTGCCGATGATTTACATGCCTTGCACGTATCTCCAACGGCTATCGCATTTCGGCATTCCAACGTTCTTTTCTATTTGGATCCTTAGCTCTCCGATGCGATTTAACAAAAGAAAACCTCATACTTTCGGACTTGAAAACCTTTAGGCTTCTGCTTTGATCTGTATCGCATCGTCTCTCTTTATCACATTTCGCATTTCGGTGACTCAACCTTTCTCTTACGATCTTCACCCTTCCAATTTTTCGATTTGCGATATGCGGTCCAGGTCCATGTCATCATGCTATACCACCTTGCCACATCACTGCCACGTCATCTTGCCATGTTATCTTGATTTATTTGTGATTTGTGGGGTCAGGTCCACGTCAATTGCCACGTCACTTGCCACATCATCGCCACGTCATCATATCGCACTTCGCATTTTTTGTGACCACTGTGTTTTTGCTATTTTTCTCCTACCCCGATTGCGATATGCGATGGTAATATCATATCACAATATCGGCTATTGCAATATCGCAATATCGGATATCGCATAATTTACCATATCGTACGAACTCATATCATATGCGATATGCGATATGCAATCGCATCGCAAATTAAAACAATTACCTTGTGACTTGCGATTTCCATCTTCACTAATGTGATCGTCACCGTTGATCTACCCAGATCTATGGTCTTTGCTGCTGCTAGCACTTTCGATTGGTTTCTACCCTGCTTATCTTGCAATGAATCTTATCCATTCATTTCTTTCCTTTGTTGTTGCGATCTAATCGTGACCATCCATTCACCTCACTTGGAATTCTTCTGCCTTAGTCTATTTTTCGTTTTTTTACGTTGTCAACGCTCTGCAACATCAGTTCCTCCACTCTACTCCTCTTGATCTTGTTCTGTATTCTTCAATGCGATTCTCTCCTGAGCTTTATATTGTCACCGTTCTGCAACACCGGTTCCTCCACGTTGCTCCTCCCTAAGCTTTTTTTAGTTTCTAAGTGCACTGATCTCTCCTGAGATTTTTCTTCTATTCGATATTCAATCAGACTTGGGATTATTTCGCTTGCTTCACGCCTTTGCTGCTTCTCTACTGCCCTCGCTGCCTCTGCTACACGCCTTTTCCTTCGCTGTCTATGCTGCTTCTGTGTATCTATCATGGGCTGCATATGCTTCTTATTGCACTTGTTGCACGCGCTGATCTCTCTTGAGCTCCTTTTGCTACCTTTTCTCCTTTTCTTCCTTAACTGCCTCTCTGCTACCTTTGTTTCTTTCTGCTGCCTTTAGTGCCTAGCTGCATTCGCTGCCTCTGGTGCTTGCCAGTGTTCTGGTGTTGTTCCTTTGTGCTCCTTTTCCTTTGCTGATGGTCTAATGCTGCTCCTTGCCTCTCTTTTATGCTTTCATACTACATTATTACTCCACTTCTTCTTTTCCTTATTGTTGTTGCTTCTATGCTCCTTTTCCTTAATGATAGTTCTGTTGGTGCTCCTTTGTGCTCCTTTGCCATCAATGACAATATTTCCAACACTTCGGTCTAAAGCAAGAGAATAACCTTGATTGTGGAGTTATGTCTTTCATTAACGTATATAGATATCAAGAGATATGACCTTTCAATGAGCCAAGTGATACAGATTCCTTCCTTCAATATCCAACATTAGCTTGACAGGCTACTCAAGCCCTTATTCAATTGACTTGATGGTACATATCCAGCTATGGTACATCTATAGCTAATGAAATATACATTAATTGTCTGAGTAATGTGATCTCTTATCTCAATAATTTATTATAAAGAAAATTTAAAAAATGTTGAACAAAACATGAGTCGTAATCATGTGTGCGATCATCACTGATGTATAAATGGTACTCTTTAATCACTTCATGATTATTTTCATTACTGTCAGAGCCATCGATACTAAGAATTGCATACTTGTACAAAATATGCACAAGTATAGAGACTTACTCTTAATGATAATACTCACTTTGTATTTCCTTTTGTGGATTTAATTTGTAACTCTCAACGAAATCAACCACTGATAATATTATTCCTTTTGGGAATACATCACACAATTACTTGAATTGTAATCCATGTCATCATGCTATTTTAGAGTCATTACTATATTTATATATTTTCTCCCTAAACTTCTTCATAAAGGATTTCATGGAAGTGTTGTCTTCAAGTAAATCAATATTTGTTGACGTCACTCACAGATCTATAACAGGTGTGTACCTAAATTATTCATATATTTTCACTTCATAGTGGCATTTGACAATCATGAATCATTTGGAACAATGGAATTCTTAGCATTAAATAGTTCCAAATGACATCATTCTTTGCATTTTCTTCCACCAACACATAAAAATAATAATTAATCAATAATTTTTTCTTTAAAAATGTTTCAATAATGAACTAAAGTGAATTTGTATTAAAAAATCTATGTTTTAAAAAAACAATCACTTCTATATATTATAGTAGTTCTCACTTGAGTAATCTTTCAATTTGGCATTCAATTCTTTATTAATAAAGTTGTTTTACTTAGTACAGAGTACAAAAATTTTGTAATCAAATAATAGAAGAAAAAATATTAGCAATAGAATTTATTTGAATAAATATATGTTTTTAAAATATTTTAATAAAAAAACTAGATTTGTAATTATAAAGTATAAAATTATAACTTAAATTTGTGAATTTAATTAGTTTTTTTTTTCTTATGTATATAGAGAAAGACTAAACCAAGCTTGGATTAAAAAGTAAACCATAACATAAAGAACAATATCTCTTTCCAAAAACATCTCCATATTAAAATGACATTCACTTTCTTGTATACCAAGACTATTGTTCTTCATATACAATTTCTCAAAAGCAGGAAATTAGCACACGGGTATGTAGATGAACTTGGAGTAAACTTTATTTTTGTTAGTAAACATTCTCTTTATTTACATCAATGCTAGATAGATTGTACATGAATGCATTTAAAATGGTTCAATATTTTTGTTAGTGTCATGAATGAAGAAGTGATCTATCTTATTTGAGTTACATGCTCATTTCATGCTTGTTTCGGAGGATTATTATATGTGTATTTATGATATTTTGGTGATACAGGAGGGTTAATCCCTTGGAATTACCTCTTCCATGCATCTTCCCAACATTTTTGAAGTGTCTACTTGCTGATCACTCTTATCATCAATATCTTTGAAACCTCCACAACCTGGTTCCATGGAAGCATAATTTTCCTTTCGTTCCTTCACGATGGCTCCTTGAATTTTCCTTTCATTCTTTCACGATGGTTCCTTTTCTACAACATCTTCTTTTTTCTATGCTACTCTTTCTTATGCTACTGCCTTACAACGTTTCTTTTGCAACATGTGGTGCAATTGCAAGTTATTATTTTTTGAGGATGTCACATACATACACATCGGGGTCATGTTGGGATGTAGAGTGGGCATCTCATCTATAATTATAATTCTTATTTTTGTTTATTTTATTTTTATTTTTATGCAATTTTAAGTAATCAAAATGTTTTAATTAATAATTATAATTATTGATTTTACTTTTATATTTTATTTTATTTTTTAATTATATTTTATTTTTATTTTTATTGCTATGTAATTTGAAAGTCAAAATATTAACATAACATAATATTGTAGACTACCCTTTCAGATTAATCACATCATTGGATTAGGGTCAAAGTTTCTAATCATGTAATGTGGTTCATCAGTAACATAACATCACATAATATAATATAATCTTACAACATCTTTTCCATATTAAGCTATATGCTAGAGAGAAACTCTCAGCTCAATCATATTATTTCAAATGATTTATTGATAATTTACAACAAATATATTTTCACTTTCATCTACATTAAGGATCACAAAAGTCTTCGATTTAAAATTTATATAATTAATTTATGCTTCAATATTTAAAAAACATGATTTCTTAATAAATTAAAAAATTTCAAATCTTTCTCTAATTAAAAAAAATAAATTTGACCTAAATATTATTCCTAGAAATAATCATTATAATCATCACCAAAACTACCTCCATTAATATTATATACATTTTAAAAACACACTACCTCATTTTTTTTAATAGGTTACATGTGCAAAAATTAAAAATATGTGCTTCCTCTCCATTTTTATTTTAAGGTTACATGTCCAAAAATTAAAGAGCGTATAAACTTGGTTTTCAAAATCGTTGTCCACTAATATTATATACATTTAAAAAACACACTACCTCATTTTTTTTAATTAGATTACTTGTCCAAAACTGAAAAATATGTGCTTCCTCTCTTTTTTAAGGTTACATGTCCAAAAATTAAAGAGTGTAGAGACTTAGTTTTCAAAATCGTTGTCCATTAATACTATATACATTTTAAAAACACACTACCTCATTTTTTAAATAGGTTACATGTCCAAAACTTAAAAGTATGTGATTCCTCTCGTTTTTTTAGGGTTACATGTCCAAAAATTAAAGAGCGTAGAGACTTAATTTTCAAAATCGTTGTCTTTTATTTATAAATTTAATGCATGAGTAAAAGTCCTTTTGAAACAAAACAAAACAGAAAAAAAAAAAAAAAAAAATCTTTTGAATGCATTCCCATTTGAGTTAACTGGAACGTATTGACCCAAAAAAAATACAGATTATTACGAAGTCGCCAAGCCTGTTAAGTCAACTCGCAAAGTCAGAGTGAACGGTTTTATAACGACACCGTTAACGATATTTAGTTTCAGAGTCAAAAGTCTGAGATGGCAGCTTTACTCATGGCCGTCATGAGTAAAAGTCCTTTTGAAACAAAACAAAACAGAAAAAGAAAAAGAAAAAAAAAAAAATCTTTTGAATGCATTCCCATTTGAGTTAACTGGAACGTATTGACCCAAAAAAAAATACAGATTATTACGAAGTCGCCAAGCCTGTTAAGTCAACTCGCAAAGTCAGAGTGAACGGTTTTATAACGACACCGTTAACGATATTTAGTTTCAGAGTCAAAAGTCTGAGATGGCAGCTTTACTCATGGCCGTCATGTAGAAAAAGTTTGCCGGTTGGAAAATTAATCAAAACACGCACCCTTCGTTTCTGGCGATGAATTAATGAAAGGGATTTGGGGTTGTTATAACTTACCTTTCAACGTCAAAAAAAAAAATTGATACACACACAATGAAACGGAACCTCAGCTTCCAGTGAGATGGCCGAAAAGCAATTTGTTTAACTCGTTTAATCAAACGCCGCTTTATAAGACCAATCCATTCCATGAATTCGTCAAACAAATCCCCAAAGTCACCCCACGTTTCCTCTCTTCTTTACCACGCATGCTCGGCCTAGGTACTTACTCGTTCTCTCTCTCTATATATATATATGAATGGAAGACCCTTTCCTTATTCTGTGGGAGAATTCTGGTGGTTGCAGCGCCATGGATATGCGAATAGCAGCGCGACTGGTGATACTGATTACCATGCTTATGGTGGTCACCATGGTTAGTGAAAGTTCTGCTAGCAGGCCACTTAAATTGAAATTCATATTTCACGGAGATCAAGTGGAAAATAATAATAATAATTTTATTAATATGAAGAATGGTTTGTTGGTATCATTTAGGGGTTCTGTAACTCCAACAGGGCCTTCTAAGTGTCAAAACTATAGGTCTCCGAGCAAGGGAGGTTCGTGTTAAGAGGAACAGGTCGGTCCTCTGGAATCACAAGAGCGGTTGATACTTATTATCAGATCCTGAGCGATAATTATACATATAGGGTATAATGATGAGTGTGGAGATTTGGTTCTCACAAACTTAGTGGTTCAATACCTAACAAAACTAAGTACACTTGAGAATTGTTCATTCCAAACCCTATTTCTTCTGTTAAAAAATATATACATAATAGATGCAGCTGCACCATGAGGAGGCGGCGGACAATAATTATCTGTGTCAATTCTGTACAGCTGAGAGTTTGTTCAAATATTCTTTATTTATTGATGCCATCCAATATGTGGCTCTAAGCATTTGATTTTTTTATAATAAGGATGTTTAAGCCTTATATTGGCTCTGGTGTACCTTCACATGAATCTACGTTTCATACCATAATTTGTTGTATAGAATGCTCTCTAATCCCACTTTAGCCAGATCGGAATGTTATCGTAAATTCGGATGCGTTAATCCCACTATATAGCTTTATTTGAATGTTATGATAAATTCGAATGGGATGATATGGATTGGCAATCAAATATATTCTCGTTTGAGCTTTGTACTGATGCATTTTAATACTGTATGAAAGATCAAACCTTTTGCGTTGATAGGGAGAAGGAATGCATTGTTGAAACTCAAGCTCAAAACAATCATGTGAAACGTTTAAAAGACTTAAAACTCAAGATTAAACGTTTAAAAGACTTAAAACTCAAGATTAAAACAATCCTTTGAAACTTTTAAAGGACCTCACTTTTTTTTAGAGTAGTCATAGATAAAAAATGGTTTTAAAAATTAAAAAATGCTTAAAAAAATTCTTTGAAACTTTTTAAATTACCCTTTTTTTTTTTTTGTCAAAGATATCATAAATTAAAAATGGTTGTGAAAATTTGAAAATTATTAAAAAAATTCTTTTCCCTTACGGTGAAATATCAACGAGAACGTTATTTTCGAAAAACAAAAATTGTTTATTTCTTTTAATGTAACACCCTTATATATTAGTTTTTATCTTTCTACGTTATTGAATAATTGGTGAACTAACCAATTAGGTATGCTTAAATACCAAAAATATATTTTAAGTATCATGGTTTGTTAAACATTAAAAGAAAATTACCTTGGAATTTTTCATGGGAAGATCTTAGATACAGTATCAACTACAAGATTGTTAGAGTCACTTCCTACTTTTCTTCTCATCTTAGAGATAGAGGATCTCAGTGGGAAGAGGGGAAAGGAAGAAAAGAATGGCATGATGTTTCTTAGGGTTGACTCTTGAGCTGGACGAAGAGCCAATGGAATCCCTATGGCTAGTGAAGGCTGTTAGAAGTAAGCTGGACCGGACCGGGGTGGTCTTGATGTTTGTAGACTCTCGCTACGCCTAGTGAAGACTATCAAACACAGGCTGAAACGGGGTGCTCTTGATATCTGTGGTCTCTGGCTAAGAAAGGAAGATAGTCTAAGAATTGTTTTGGTAGTGAAATGCACAGGGAAGACTCGATGTCATAGCGAATCTCAAGGTCGGGAGAGTGAAAATTCTAGGGCGGATGTGAAATAGATAAGTAACCTCTAGGAAAAACTATGCATTTATTACTTTTTGTTGAATGACAATGTGTAGTGTAGTTGTTAATGTAGTTATTTGAAATGATTTTCCTAAATAAATGGAAAACTACTTTTTTTGTTTCTATTTTGAAAGAAAGGCTAAGTACAACGGTTTCAGGAAAAGGTAAGTCAGATTGGTAAATATGTTAGAGAAAACTATTTAGTATTCATAAGGAACTGTGTTATAGATTTACATTAACCCTGTCAAGGAAAAGCAAATGGGAAAACTAGTCGAAAGACCTAATCAGCATAAAGATAGTAAGAAAAACAGGAGGGTGGTTTTGCGAGGATACCAGTTTAGACCCTGTTCGGGCTAGGCTAACCAACAACCTAGGGTCCTATCTGGAATACCCGGCAGAACACCCTCAGGTAACAACAACTGGAAGTATAAACCCCAAACATATGTAACAAACCTACATCTTTATTAACAATAAATACACAGTTTTGCAAATGATAACATGTTGAAACAGTTATAACCAAGATTTAAACCGTAAAGATAATTTCTTGTAATAATCTAAGTAATAGTATATATATAAATATGATAACCGTGTATTCACATTTCGAACGTTTTGACACACAACAAATTAATTTCGTCCAACATTTAACTTTTGTAATATTCATAGTTAGGCAGAAAAATAATCAGAGAGTGAGCTTTTTGACACATCAGACCCAACTCTAATTTACACAAAATGTACATACTGATTTCTTCTTTATCAAAATTCATCTTTCCTTTTACAACATTCATAATTTTTATAGAGAACAAACACGCTAAGGAAGAAGGCTTGTACTTATCTGTATTAGTTGTCAAACTTTCAATAAAACCAACTCTGGAAAAGACCACTCCACCATTCCAATGAGACTAGAAATTATGTCGAGTCTCTCCCCGAGCTTCTCACTTTCCAGAAAATTATTTGGAAGAAATCCTTTTCAAGTTGGTTCACAGGCATCAAGACCTTCTTAGTCCAACCTAGAACTAGCAGACCTTCGTATGTCTTGGAATTTTCCACTAGCTCAAGTCCAGCTCAAGAAACCCTCTTTCAAGTAGTGTTATGTCTTAACCTCACAACGTCCTATATTTGGCAATAGTTTCCTCCTCTCTTCCAAGGTGGTTATGCTTCCTTCTAATTGCTAACCCCTTTTTTTCCCCACTAAGCTCTCTTTAAATCTAGATATATGAGAGTAATAACTGCCCCTAACAATCTGTAAGTTGAACATTCGTTTTTGGGTCAATTTTTTATTAACCAAAATAATAACATAACTTCTAACATTTAAAGTGTTCATTAGGATTTTCCTCTAAGCCAGTAACAAAGTAAATGACAACAAATGTAAATAATTGTAATAATTGAAGGTGTTACATCTCCTCCTCCTTATGGGAAACATTATCTCATTGTTCATTCTTTCTCTCAGAACACGTAAGGATGTGTTTTTCACATAAATATCGCATCTTCTCATGTGGCCTCTTCTGGACTAAAGTGCCTCCATTGCACTTTAACCAATGTGATAGCTCACCTTTTTAACATTTTTTCTCTCTGATCAATTATATGGAGAGGATCTACTAGGATTTCTCTTCCTGGTTTGACCATTTCCAGCATCAATACATATCATTAGCTAGTGTTTTTTTTTACATGATCTGAAATATGCATAATCAGAAAAGAATCTTGCATCTACATGTAGATCCTGTTAGTTAATGATATTCCTGGAGTCATATACATAGTTTAGTAATGAAACATGAAATACATTGTGGACTTTTATATGAATTGGTAATGCTGGTTCGTATGCGATGATCCCACCCTTTCCAAAATCTGGAAAGACCCAAAATATTGAAGTGGTAGTTTTTCACAACCACCCCATGTGAAGTCATTTTTATTAGGTTTTATTCACACACAAACATGTCCCCCTACATGAAAGACTATATGTGCTCTTTTTATCAACATATGATTTTTTTCAACCTTGAGAGAATTTAAAATTTTGTCACACCCTTTTTACTGTTTGCTCCATTTTCATTAGCATATGAGGCCCTAGAATCAACTTATCTTCGGGGTTACTCCAATTAACAAGTTTTCTACATCTCTTTAAATACAACACCTCGAAAGGAATCCTTTTCAATGACTCATGGTAGATGTTATATACAAAAATTCAACTAAGTGGAGATGCTTCTCCCACTTGGTTGGCTGTTGCATTACGTACATTCTCAACATATGCTCGAGTACTTGATTCACCTATTCAGTTTTCCCATCAAATTGTGGGTGATAAGCAATATTGAATTGGACTTGAATACCCAATCGAGTAAAGAGGGCCTTCCAAAATGCAGAAGTAAACTTTACGTCTTGGTTTGAAATTATCAGTTTTGGCATACCATGTAGCTAAAATATCTCTCTCATAAATATATCGACAACTTAAACAATCTGGAAAGTAGATTTAATAGGGATAAAATGATTTTCCTTGATCAATTTATCAACTACCACCATAATTGAATCGTTCCACTTCTTAGATCATGGTAAGTCGGTTATAAAATCTAATGTAATCATATCTTATTTCCATTCAGGAAAGGGAAGATGGTGAAGTAAACCAAGATGGTGTTGATGTTTAGCTTTAACTTGCTCACTTTCCAAGCACTTGGCTAAATATGCAACAATATCCCTTCTCACACCTAGAGAAAAGTAGTACTTTTTAATTGAAGAAAATAACTTGTCATATTCGGGATGAGTAGCATAGGGGCTTCAGTGAAATTCATCTAACATAATTATTTTGACCATTAACTGATTAGGAATATATACTCTTCCTTTAAAGGTTAACAAATTATCACTATTTATACCATAATCAGATGGATTTTCAGAATTTTGCACTTTTTTGGCTTGCTTCCTCAAGAATTCATACTCTCGATCCCTTAGAGAATCTTCTTTGGTGTGCTCTGAAAATTCAACTTTTACTGGGCTATAGGAAACTTCATATACACAGTGTAGTTTCCTTCTTAGCACATCAACCACACAATTTTCTTTTCCTTTGAGATGTTTAATGTCAAATTAAAACTCATTGAGAAATGAAATCCATCTTGCTTTGTGTGCATTCAAGTTGGTTTGCTTAAAAAAATTGTTAAACTCTTATGATGAGTCATCAAAACGAAATTGTTTCCTAACAGATAATGCTGCCTACTTTTAAAGCGTGCACCACTGTCGTTAGCTCCATATAATAAGAGAAATATATTTTCTCATGATCCTTTAACTTAAGCAATTGATAAGCTACCACCCTCCCCTATTGCATCAAAAATCCTCCTACACCTTCTTCACGTGCATCTCTGCATACAATAAATTCTTTTTCCTGGGTCTGCAACTTTTAAAATTGGTGATGTATTCAATCGGTGTTTCAATTGTTTGAAATTAGATTGGAACTATGATATCAATGCAATCCTTCAATGAATCATCAGTATTATATAGGATTAGAAATTCTAGATAATCCTTCAATTAATCGTCGGTATTATCACGCCAACCCCATGAAGGATCATTCCAGTAAAATTTCTCGGTACTTTCCATTCCATGATAGTTTTAATATTCTTTGGGTCTATAACTATGCCTTCATATGAGAATATATGTCTGAATTGAATTTGGTCCTTACAAATTCGCATTTACTATATTTATCATATAGTTGATTTTCCCTTAAATTTTTCAACACTATTCATAGGTGCTATTTATTCTCCTCTAAATTTATTGAATAGACCAACATATCATCAATAAAAATTAGGACAAATTTTTCCAAGTAGGGATGAAAGATATCATTAATCAGACTCATATATGTTATTGTGTGTTTGTAAGCTCTAATGGCAAAAAAAAAAAATCATAATTCCCATAGCGAGTATTGAATGTTGTTTTACAAATGTCTTCCTCCTTTATTCTTATTTGATGATACCCTAATCGTAGATAAATTTTAGAGAACACGGTAGCACCCTTGAATTAGTCTAATAGATCATCAATCCTTGGTAGCAGGTGTTTATTCTTTATAGTTAAATTATTCATTTACTTTTAATTGATGCACAACCTCAAAGTGGCATCTTTTTTTCTTACGAACAATACCAGGGCTCCCCAAGGTGACACACTTGGGAAAATGTATCCCTTGTCCAAAAATTAATATAATTACATTTTAAGCTCTATTATATTTGGTATACTCATTCGATAAGGAGATTTTGACACATGGGTTTCTCCCGGAATTATTTCTATGGTGAAATCAATATCATTTTTGAAGGAAATCCTAAAACTTTTTCCAGAAAAATGTCACCAAATTCTTGAATTACTGGTATATTTTATAGGGTGGCTATATTATTCTTAGAATTAGTATAACCCACCTGCACGGAATATATTTCACATCCTTTTCAAATACACTTTCCCAATTGGTTGGTTGTAATGGGTCGTAACTTGATATCTCTCCTAATTCCATATATCTCTTGTCTAACACCCTCATCAGTAAGGAAAATAATGGTTTTGACTTTGCAATTCACTAAAGACCATTGATTTTCTAACGAATCCATTCCAATTAAAAAATCATAGAATCCGAAGGGAAACACATTTAGATTCACCTTAATATGATGTCCCGCTAGCTCAAGAGGATAGCCTTCCACCCTTGCAATCACTCTCCTTTTAGCTTTCGTTGCTAGTTGTACTAACTAGGGTTTTTCAAACTTGGCATATTGAAAATGACCCAACTCTACTAATTTAGGGTTGATATAACTTAGGCTTGCACCTAGGTCTATTAGAATGTAAAAAAAATGTTTAGCTATTTTACCTTCGAACTCCACCATCGCAGGTTGATACTCAACTTGGTGATAATCAAGTGCAACATTGGTCTTCAGTATATTCCTCGTTCCATCCCCGTTAATAGAGGCTTCTTGAATGTGAGCAGTCGGTTTCATATGGGTATGTTGTGGGAAATTTTTTTAATAGTGGGGTTCTCCATACCCCCAACACCTCAAAGGAGGTTTTTGCATTTGCGTATATTCAGGCTTGCTTGATACTTCACCTTGCCTGGTCTCACCATGCAGTCTGGTATTTTTTTTTATTCTTACCTAGACATCCATTTTTTGCTTCCTGGATGCATTCCTAGTACCAAGAACTTAAATATTTTTAGTATTCTAGAAACCTTTCTATTCCTTTTTGTTTGGACAACCTTAACCACTTTCTCCTTTTTACTTCATTTGCTGGTACAAAATTCGAGCCTTTCGATTAGCTACATCCATTGAGTTACGATTATCAAATTATAATATTTCATTCATGGAAGCTAGTAAATTACTAATAAAACGCTTCACCTTCACTTTTTTATCACATATAGAGTCGTGGGTATGTGTTATATTCTTTCCACGACTAGCTCCAAAAATTGTATGTTAAGATAGGCTTAGCGTGGTGGTCACAAGGGGGGTGGCATCCCCCCCTGTCGGAGGGTTTGCAGGGGGCGGTATCCCCTATGCACGGGGTGCAAGGGAGTGCCCCAATAAAAAAAAATTATGCGGACCCAATAATAGTTAAACGAACACAAGGATGTGTGTTAGACCCAAGCATGGTTGGCGAACATACCCATGGTTTTGGGCATGATAGTTTTCTTCCCATGGTATTTTGTAGATCCAGTCAAGGGAACTATGGTTATGTTCTAACCTAGGGTTACTCTATTGGATTTTATGAATTCTTTGACATGTGTATATATATATTGTAACATGAAAGTAATATAATGAAAAATAAATCTAGTAGTCCTAGTTTTGGGATCAAGGGGAAAATATGTGTGTATATTTGTTTTATTTTCTTTCCATAATATATTTTATGTTTTAAGAATTCGTTTGCAGGTAATTTATGTATAGGGTTAAAACCTACATTTCGTATCAAAATTGGTTCATCTTCAAGGGGATGACTTTGCTACTGAAGGGTTGTGCTCGAGTCCATTATATACCTTGTTCAATGGGAGATATGTGAGATCAATTCTTTCGGTGAAATAATATGGCAAAAAATTGAAAGATAGAGATCAAGAAATTCAATGGACAAATTTTTGAGTTGTAGAAGCTCAATATGGAGGATCTCTTGGTGGATAAAGATCAGTGGATCACAATAGATCTGGGTACTAAATGAATGGAAATGACAACATAAGACTAGGCAAAGTTGGATCAGAAGGAAAATAGCACAATACAATTGTGTACCTTAGATTTAGTATTGTTGAATGTGTCATGGAAAGCTACGATGAAGTAATTATGGGTCAGGTTAGGGACTTTGTACCAATCTAAGTATTTGGTGAACAAAGTATTCCTGTGAAATAAAGTTGTATAATCTAAGGAGGAAGGATGGAGACTCAATGAAAAAGCATATGAATGCCTTTAATACTGTGATAATCCAATTGTTATCTTTTGATATAAAAAATTTCACATGAAGATAAATGCATTATTTTGATATGTTCTCTACCAAATTCATGGGATAGTCTCGTTGTTGCAATAGGTAGCAATACAACTACCTTGAATTTTGATGAAATAGTCTCATCCTTGTTGTCATAGTAGATGAGACATAAAAAATATGGAGAGCCGGAAAGGAGATGCCGTGTTTCTATGAGGATGATCCCATAATGGAAACAAAAATAAGTCCTTGGGTGGGAGATCTAAATCTAGAGGGAGATATAAATATCCAAGAACACCTGTAAAGGTGTGCTGGAAATGCAAAAAGGAAGGGCACTCCAAAAAGGATTTTAGAAATAAATGTTTTGGTGATAATCACATGAGACTGAACTTTTTCGACACGTTTCAAAAAAACCAGTGTGGTTCATATTTAGGATGAGATTATAGAACAAATCCAGCCATTAAGCTTAAATAGACACAAAGAAGGGAAAATAGCCCTTGGAAAATAACGGCTAGTCTTACTAAAACAATATAGAGGTAATTATTTAATTATAAAGATGAATATTGGTGTATTAACATGTTTTGGATTCTCACTCTTTATTCTTAGCTGGTGTTTTTTCCTACTTTGATTTTTGGTCCCATTCCTTTTTAACCCTTTCCTTTCTTTGTAAATATCTATACTGTTCCCTTATAAAATTTGTTTCATTAAATTCAGACAATAATTTAAAAAATGATTTTTAAACATTTAGTTTAAATAGTAATTTTCTTTTATGACCTGAGAATTTTACCCTTTAACTTAATCCTAGGAATTTTATCTATAATAATTACAAACTAAAAAAATAATCTAAATTAAGTAATTAATTAAATAATGAAAATATACATGAAACAAATATTTTTAGATTAAATATAATTAAATAAATACCTCATATATTATTTTAGTCAAACTAGTCATTATTTTCCAATGATTATTTTCCCTTCTCTGCATCTATTTAAGCTTAATGATTATATATGTTCCATCATATCATCCTAAAGATGAACCACACTGGCTGGCTTGAAACACATTGACAAAGTTCAGTCTCATGTGATTATCACCAAAATATTTTTGTAAAATATCTATGGATCACAAAAGCCAAAATTCAAAAAAAGATATAAATCTCCTGAGAAAGGAAATGGATTTGATGATGCTCCTTCTGCAAAGGTGAAAAAAATGTCAGATGAAGCTAGGGATGTGTACTTAGCCTCTTATTCAAGTACACATGTCGATCACGAGGCATGGTTGATTGACTAGGGTAAATCCTTTCACTTCACTCCCCACACGGAGTGGTTCTACGAGTACAATAAATATGATGGTGGTGATGTCTTCTTAGGGGATGAGAGGAATTCCAGAATCATTATGTGGGAAAAATTCAAGCTGAAGTTGCAAGGTGGAAGGATTAGAACACTTCTCAGTGTTCTTCATATTCCTGCATTGGCCAGAAATCTAATTTCTATAAGCAAGATGGATGATGCATGTGTAAAAATAGTTTTCAAGAAATATAGTTGTAAGATCATTCACAAAGAATTTGTATTGATGCAAGGAGATCAGATTGGAACTCTGTACAAGCTTCTGGGTAGCACTATTATTTATGGGTGCAAAATTTCTGTGGTTTCTAAAAGTGGAGCAGAAAACCTAGTGGCCTCTGGAGAAAATACCATGTTATGGCATCAAATACTTGGACATATTCGAGAGAAGGGCCTTCAAATATTTCATGGTAATGGTATGTAGAAGTTATGTCTAGTTTCTTTCTAGATTTCAATTTATGTAAACATTGTGTATATGGGAAGCAGAATCGGGTGAGTTTTCCCTCTAGTGCTAAGAGGGCGAAAATGATATTAGAGCTTGTGCATAATGATGTGTTTGGACCTTTGTCTGTTCCATCACTGGGTAATTTTATGTACTATGTATCATCTATAGATGAATTCTCAAGTAGTACATGGAAATATTTCCTCATGAAAAAATATGAAGTCTTTGGCATGTTTAAATAATTTAAGGCTGTGATGGAAAATTAGACATAGAAGAAGATCAAGGTGCTGAGGACAGATAATGGAGGAGAGTTCTGCAAGAAGGAATTTGAAGAGCTTTGTAAAACAACTTTTATAGCACGGTAGAAGGCTACTCCATACATACCTTGTAAAAATGGATTTGTAGAAAAAATGAATAGGGCGTTGATAGAAAAGGCAAGAATCATTCTCAGTGGTGTCAAGTTAGGACAGGAATTCTGGGTAGAGGAAATAGATACTCCATGTTACCTGGTTAACAAATAACCTTCATCAGAATTGGAGGATAAGACTCCACATGAGGTATGGATTCGAAAGAAACCCTCGCTTTAACATTTGAGGGTATTTATTTGTGATGCATATGTACATGTTCTAAAGGATAAAATAAACAAGTTGGATAGTAAATCTAAAAGGTGCATTTTTATTGGATATAAGGATGGTTTAAAAGGTTATAATATTTGGAACCCAGAAACAAGGAAGGTTGTGTATAAACCATATTTGGTGTTTAGAGATGTGAAGGATGTTATCACACAAGAAGTCCTACAAAAGGAACCTGAAAAGATAGAGTTTGAACTGAAAGAGGAAGCACAAGACTCTACAACAGAACATGAATAAGAATAAGAAGAGCCACAGACTCCAATTTCGAGAAGATCGGTTCATGAGAGAAGGTAACCATAGAGGTATTGTCCATATTATTTCTATTCAAATATTGATTGATCTATTATTGATGATGATCCCATAACTATCAGGGAGGCAGTGGATTCAGATGGTGGAAAACTATGGAAAGAGGCCATGGTTAATGATATGGCATATGTGGACAAAAATGAGGTTTGGGATCTAGTGAAGTTATTAGCTAGAAGGGAACCCATTGGTAGAAAATGCGTTTTTAAGAAGAAGATTAATGAATAAGGAAAGGTGGAGAAATACAAAGCTCGGTTGCCATCAAAAGGTTATTCCCATGTGTCGAGAATTTATTTCGGTGATATTTTTTTTCTCAAGTTTCCAAGTTAGCTTCTATTATATTATTATTTTGAGGTAGAATAGATAGATGTGAAGACAACATTTCTTCATGGGGATATAGAAGAAGAGATATATATGAAGCAACTAGAAGGATTTGTGGCGAAGGGTAAGAAATAACTAGTATGAAGGTTAAAAAGTTCTCTATATGGGTTAAAACTGTCACCAAGGACGTGGTATCAACAATTGGATACATATATATGGGGGCATGGCTTCAAAAGAAGCAAATAATATCACTGTGTTTTTTAAATTAGTTGGTGACTATGTTATTTATTTGTTCTTGTATGTGGATGATATGTTGTTGATTGGAAATGGCAAAGAAATTATCTAGGATTTGATGACCCAATTGTCCAAATTCGACATGCAGGATCTTGGTGCTGCAAAATATATTTTTGGGCATGGAAATTAAACAAGATCGAGTAAAGAAGAATCTCTAGTTCAACTAGAGGAATTATGTCGAGACAATATTGAAAAGGGTTAATATGGAGGATAGTAAACCAGTGAAGGTTCCTATTCTTGTAGGTGTAAATTTATCTGTTGAAAAATATCCCAAGACAGAAGAAGACGAGGAGGACATGTCCAGTGTTCCATATTCAAGTGCATTCGGTAGCCTAATGTATGCAATGGTTTGTACTATACCAGACATTGCACATGTAGTGGGAGTATTGAGCAGTTTTATGTCAAATGAAGGGAAGGAGCATTTTACATTAGTGAAGCAGGTTTCAATGAATTTACATGGCACTAATGATTATGGTCTGTGCTACCAAGGAAGACCAGGATTGGACAAATTTTTGGAAATTTGTGGCTTTGTTGATGTAGACTCGGATGGAGATATAGATCATAGAAGATATACAAGTGGGTATGTGTTTAACCTATTTGGAGGAGCAGTTAGTTGGATGAGAAAAATACAGTTGGTAGTGGCTCTTTCAACTAGAAAGGATGAATACATGGAAACCACTCATGCAAGCAAGGAAGAACTTTTGTTACAGAGATTTTGTTTAAGTATGGGGTTGGTACAATGATTTATAAGGATATACTGTGACAATGAAAGTGCAATTTTCTTGGAAAAAAACCCTACTTATCATTCAAAGACAAAGCACATTGATGTTCAGTATCACTTTGTGAGGGATATTATTGAGGACAACAAGGTGTCGTTGGTAAATATGGACACTTTGAATAATGTTGCAAATAGAGAAATAATGGGCCTTGCAGGGCTAGATGAATGAGTAAGCTCTCCTCTGACCCCCTATTTGGAAAGAAAAAAACAAGAGGTATAATTTTGGGTATGTGCTATGTTATTTCCACGACTAGGGTCATGAGATGTACATTGTGCCACACATAACAGGGGGGTCATAGGAGGGGCGGAAACACCCTTTGTCTATGGGTTTGCAGGGGAGTGGTACCCCCCAGGGAAAAGACATTACACGGACCCAATAATAGTTGGGAAGACCCAAGGATGGGGAGAGACCCAAAGAAGGTGGGAAAACATACCTATGGTTCTATGCATGAGTTTCACACATGGTTTTAGGCATGATGGTTTTCTACCCATTGTATTTTGTAGATCCGGTCAAGGGAACTACAAGTATGTTCTACTCTAGGGTTAGTGGATTGGGTTTTATGAATTCTTCTACATGTATATATATATTTATTATAAAATTTAAAGTAATATAATGAAAAATCAATATGGTAGCCTTGATTTTGGGATCCAGGGGAAAATATATGTGTATATTGTTTTATCTTCTTGCCAACGCATATTTTCTGTTTTAAGAATTCGTTTGCAGATAATTTTTGTACAGTGTTAAAACCTACATATAAGGGACATATCTTAATAGATAAGTGAAATTACTCACAAACTCATCCATTGACTGTTGTCACAATTTTGGTCATGAAACGCCCTTGCTTTTTCGTCATAAAATCACTCTATCAGATACTTATCCTTAAAAAAAATTGAAAATTATCCCAAGTTATTGCCTGCTTGTCAATTCCTTTTACAATTTTTATTTCTTCCCACCATAGGTTGGCTTTGCCTTGCAACTAATAAATTTCCGACCTAGCTTTTAGATTGTCATCCTATTTCTAAATTTGAAAATATTTATTCATATTGATTAGCCAAGCTTCTGCAATCTCTTCCACCTATCTATCAAATGTTGGTGGTTTAATATTTTTAAATTCCCCCAACAATTTCACGTTTTTCCTCTTAGACCCCTTTCCACTAGAGGCATTTTCATAATATTTTTCATGATTAATTCGGACTCCCTCGACCTTTGGTTACTCATCCCTTTGTCGTTCTACTTCCACCCTGTTTCCTTCATCTGAACCGCGATTTGGGTTCCTTTTATTTTTTCTATGTTAAATTCTCTTCATAATTTGCTCATGTTCCAATATCAATATCTCATTATCATCTCTCAAATTCATCATTTATGCTCATAGTTGTTGAATTGTTTCCAACAAAACTGCATTTGCATTATTAGGTTCTCCTCCCAGCTAAAACCACATTTCCATATTTTCTTTAGGTATGTACCCTATAGAGGGTCTCCCCGATGGAGTAATTCCATATCCTCTCCTAATGTTACATCCACTACTCTCTTTGTGCATCATTAACATTGTTTTACTCACAGTTGCGTAACAGGCCACACTTTTGCAACGTGTAGTTCAAATACCAGTTGTAACATCCACTTTGATAAAAATAGAATCAAGAAAATGATAAGTATGACAGATTAAAAAAATCAAATTGGTTGTAATTAATTATTTATTATACACACAATGATTAAAAAAATGAAAAATAGGGTACCTCACTCTTAATTCTATGCATCACATTCTTTTTACACCTTATAAACTTACACAACCTACAATTCAAGGTAAAGTTTAATTTAAATGCACTCCCATTCCCAGAGTGCTAAATGATATTTACAAACTTAATATATTGAAATAATTCCCAACATACATATGAGTTTACTGAAGGCTCGAGCACTGTACTTACACTCCTACTTAATTACACGTGTTGGTCCAATACTTTCTAGCGCACAACTAAGGGTCTCATCATTTAAAACCTATCTATATCTGGAGGGTTATCGATGCCACCTATCCTTTAAGATAATATCGAGATAGAGGGAAGGACATCCATCTAGAAAATTCACCACAGTATATTTTGCTGACATTGATTCGACGACTTGAATTCACCATATGGCAGTTAGGGTAACTGACCACCCAAAACCTTGTCGGTAGTCGGTCATTTTCACCTTGCCAATTCAGAGAAGCGATATCCAATTTAAAGGTTTCAGGATTTTTTTTTTTTTGCAACTAGTGAGAGCTATATTAATTCGTTGACAATTACAAGAGGATCTACCATTTAATGACATTAGGTTAGAGGCTACCCTCCTTTGTTAATTTATGAACTCTAACAGTTGTAACATTTCTCTGTTGCATTTTTTTTATCATTTTTATTTTAAGTTTATCTATCTCTCTGACTATATTTATCTCGTGACACTTATATGTGAGGGTTGATTTAGGGGAAGTTGTGGTCAAGATTAGGATTGTGAACCTGTTTAATTAATCCACAAATAAGAGCCTTCAAACTAATGTGGTTTTGTTATGCTAAGCAACTTTTTTCTCAAGTTACTTTCCTATTTTGTTTACGAGATTTTCTTTACACCTGTACCTTCCATTTTTGGTACCTTTTCTTGTTCACTATTGTGGTGCCGAATGTTCTTCTGTTTTGGATGCAGGTTGGTTTCGAACCAACCCCGATATGCTCTGAATGGAGTAGAAACTTCGATGCATGCTCTAATAAAGGTACTCTTGCCTTCTTGTTTTTCGTAGGTGCGGTCAATCTTCAGATCAGTTCCTTGGCCAATGTTGAAAAAAACTTTCCACAGGGCCATCTCCCCCATCAGTTTAATGTTCTATTTCACACATAGAACTATTAGGGCTTTAACCATAAAATTTGTTTCTCCACAACCTTTTCCCTTTTCCTTAGATATGATGATGTTATATATATATACACACACAAACTTGGAAGGTTTTCCCTAATTGTCAAAAGGGCCGAATTATGTTATTTGTAACAAAAAATCTTTATTTTGTTTAATCTATAACTTCAGCAAAGGTATGTGATGATTGTAATGTTATGTGATGAATGAAAATAAGCTTTTCTAATATAAAAATGTACAATGGGTTCTCTTCCTTCCATTACATACATAATGTGTATAGTTTTCTCTTTCCATTTCTTACTTTGGCATATTTTTTTTTCCAGTTTTCATGGTAGAGTTACCACATATTTGGTCTATTACAATTCAATGTGATGGTTCTGTTCAAAAAAATAATTGTTTCCAGTGCATTTGCGAGTATTGAACCCTAGGGTTTTCTGCTAAAATTCTTTTCTAGCAGTTTCAATTGTTGTTCAGAAATATGTAAATATATTTATGTTTCTTTATATAGGATTTTTTGCATAGCTAAATTATCAAGAGTCCTCGGGTGAGGCGGCACTGGGTTCCTCCAGTTTCTGCACAACCCACAAGATGTTCATTTTAATTTTAATATTTACACAAGAATAATGTCCCAGACTTCTTTCGTTAGTGGTTTTCTTTGTGTTTTCTAGAGCTAACCCCACTGAACCCTTGAAGTCTACAGTGATACTTTTATTGAAGCCTTGGTTATTATTATTTTATTTTTTTTAAATGAGTATAATATTGTTTCAGTAACTTGTGTAATCAGGCCTTCACTACACTCATGCCTGTACTGTTCCTAATTCTTTCTTACTAGGTTGTCCCACCCAAATTTGGTTCACTGATATAAATTCATTTATAAACAGATTATTTTCCCGACCACATATCATTATCTACTGCTACCTTGTTATTAGTTAATTTTGACAGGAAAAAACTTAATTTTGTCTAACAATTAACTTTCATACTCTTCATAGTTAGGCAAACAAATAATGACAAAGTGACATTTTTGACACAGTAAACCCAACTCTAATTTACACAGCATATACATACTATATTTCTTCTTTATCAAAAATACTTTGTCCTTTTACAACATTCATAACTTTTACAAAGAACATACAAGATAAGGACTAGCACTTTAACTTATTTGTATTAGTTGTCAAACATTCAAGAAAACCCAACTCTGGAAAAGAGACATCAACCCTTCCAATGAAACTGGAAATTATATCCAGACTCCCTCCGACCTTCTCACTTCCCATATAGTTAGTTGACAACAACAATTTTTAGGTAGCTTCACATGCATCAAGACCTCCTCATTCCAACCTGGAACTAGTAGAGCTTTGTTTGTCTCGGAGGTTTCCTCTAGCTCGAGCCCAACTCAAGAAACTCTCCTTCACGCAGCATCCTACCTTACCCTCACAACATCTTTTTTTTTTTAATAGTTTCCTCTTCACTTTTCCAATGTGGTTTCGCTTCCTTCCAGTTTCTAACCCCTTTATTTTCCCATTGATCTCTCTTTAAATGTAGGGAAATGAGAGATATAACTACCCATAACTATTTGGAAGTTAAAAAATTGTTTTGGTTCTTTCCATGAGTTTTCAGATTTCCACAAACTCTTTTGTTAACCAAAATAATAGCATAACTGCTAACATTTAAATTTTTCATTAGGCTTTTCCTCTAAGCCTGTAACAAAGGAAATTATAGTAATGTAATAATTACAATAGTTGAGGGTTTTACAGTTATTTTTTATTAATTATAATGTTAATATTTTCATCAATTATAATAATATATTAATTTCCAATTTCTAATTTTTAATATATAATTAATTTCCCAACACCTATTGCTTAGTGAATTTGTTTCTTTAAAACTATCACCTCTCTCTCTTTTCTCTCTCTCTCTCTTTTCTCAGTTTTTTTTATATCTTGTTTCATTTTTTTAAATGGGTGAATTATCCACTTGAAACATCAAACATTTCATAATATAACACATAGTTTCTTCCAAAAATTTCAAGCTTAATAATAAGGAGGAGGAGGAGGTCATGACCAAGCTAAAGACCAAATTGGTCATGTAGAATGAACATGTGTTTCTATTATTATATGTTGATGATTTATTTATGGCAAGTGTTGAGCCTCTCATCATTTAGTGAAACAATAAATTGGCCTCTAAGTTTGATATGAAGGATCTTGGTTTTATGAATTATTATTTGGGACTGGAAGTATGGCAGAAACATGGCGAGTTTTTTCTTGGTCAAGAAAAGTATGTTATAGAGATCCTTCATAAATTTGGGATGATGGACTGTAAGTCCATGGCTACTAACATGGTGAGTAACTTAAAGAATTTAAGAGGCTCTAAATCCATATTGGTATATCCATATATGTACTAGAAATTTATTAGCTCGTTGATGTATTTGGTTAACACCATGACATACATTTTATTTTTTGTAAACACGTTGAGCTAGTTCCAAGTGGAATTTATACATGAGATTTGGATTACAGCAAAGCATATTTTGAGATATCTATGTGGGACTGCGAAATATGGTTTGATTTATGTTGAAAAAAAGGTTGTACAACTTCGGGGATATATAGATGTTGATTGGGCAGGAAGTGTTGATGATAGAAAGAGTATTTCAAGGGTATGCTTCACCATGGCCTCTTCTATGATATCTTGGATGAGCATGAAACATAGATAATTGCACTCAACACTGTAGAAGTATAATATATTGTAGCCAATGAAGGATGTAAAAATGAATTGTGGCTTCAAAAGTTGTTTGCAAGATTTTTTAATTAAGAGCTGGAACAGACCATGAAACATTGTGATAATCAAAGTTGTGTGAAGATTTCAGCGAATCATGTGTTACATGAAAATTCATAGCATATTGAGATCAAGTACCACTAAATCTATGACATGGTACAAAGAAGAGAAATAAGTCTCGAGTATATATCCACTGATGAGAATAAAAATGATATTCTAATGAATCTATATCCTAGGGATAGGTTAATGTACTTCAAAGACAAGTTGGGGCTTGTGGATACTACCCCTCTCATTGAGATGGAGTTTTCATTTGATACCAGCATGGATGGACATTATCCTGGTAGGGAGAATGGTCTAAGAGGTCTAGTGTGCTCCCCATATAGGTTTGAGTGAGTGCCTCTCAGTGAGGAGACTTGATCACTTCCCAGGTAAGGCTTGAGTGAGGTCTTGCAACATATAGACCTAATCACCCACACGAAAAGGGTTGAGTGAGGTCTTTCAACATTTGTATCTGCTCACTCCCCAGGATAGGGTTGAGTGAGGTCTTCCAGAACCAATCACTCCCCTAGGTAGGGTTGACTGAGGTATTTTAGCATCAAGGTCGAGGGTACTCCCTAGAGGGTTGAGTGAGTGCTCCCTAGGAGGGTTGAGTGAGTGTCACTCTAGTGCTCCCTCAGAGGGTTTATTTTCAACATTTTAGCCTAGTGAGAGGCCTTGAGATCTTAGGACCGATCACTCTGAGAGAGTGAGTCCTGATATGTTGATGATAAGTCATTGGTTAGGTACCAAACAAGATATGGCTACTAGCATATGATATTGATAGATGATGATGCGAGTAATAATGATGTTGATGGTGACTTGATATAACCTTTTCCTTAGAGAAATTCTCCGTCTTGAGAACATTTATGACATTCATTATGAATACCACCCTAGTTAAGAGGGAGTGTTGAATTTTGTAACTATGGTAGGTCTTCATAATGTATATTTTTCCACTTGATGTATTTATTTTGATTATTTTAAAGTATATTTTAAATGTTAGAATAAAAATAAAATTATATTTGAGTCAAGTCCCTTTTGAAATTTTGAAAGAAGAAAATTTGAAATTTTGAATTTTAAATTTTAAATTTGAAAATTTTTGCTCCAAGTCAACTCAGCCCAGGAAAAGGACACACTCATTAGACCCAGTAGATAACTATATAAAGTTAGCTCGACACCATTATCTCACAACCAATCCACACTCGCTCAAGAAGATAGTTTATGAGCATCCTAGTGAAGATCAAGAAGGACAATACTGATGAAAAGGACAAATCAGATTTCTCTCTCTCAAGCATGTATATCTGGGTAGGCTCTCTCTCTCTCTCTTTGTAGTTCACATATTTTTGGGCATTTTCTATAGCAAGGTTTGAAATTTCTAAGCATTTACCAGGATTCGAAATTCTAAATTCTCGCGGTTGCATGAGGGTGGAAATTTTGGGTCAGATCAAATAGGGTGAAGTGTTGAATAAGGTTGAGAGGATTTACTTGGAGGTTTTGTGTAGGTTTAATCTAGTTAATGACAAGTAGGTATAGGTGTGGTTGTTATTGAACAAAATAATTTCTCTATTGAAAAGGTTGTTGTGTTTTCTCCATGTGGGTTTTCCCGGGGTAAATCTTGTCTTCTCTTATGCACTATGATCTCTACTATTCTACTATAATTATAATTTTTTCAAAAATACTATGATACTCTCTATTGCAATTAGAAAATCAACTTACCAAAAAACAATATTAGAATGATTATGGAAATTATGTATTAAAATGATCAAAATTAATCTAGTATCAATGGTTTTACAATTATTAGTTATTATTAAAATTAATTTAATAATCAATAATTTTTTTAAAATTATTATTTTTATAATATTTAAATAAGTAAGAAAACTATCATTAATATGTATTTATTTTAGTTTATTTGTATTTAATCAATGCTATATTGTTTAAAAAACAAAACATTCAGCTTATGAAATTTATCCTACTACATAATTAATTTGATAAAATTAAGAATTATCAAATTATATATAGGGAAATGTAATTATCAAATGTTAAATTAAACAAGTTTGATTTGTTTTTAATAATATTAAAAAAAAACTAAAGTTAAATATTATAACTTGCATTGTTCAATGCTAAATTAATAGTAATCAACAAGAAAATTTATTTTTATATTGATATTTCAATTGGAGAAATTAATAATGTAGTCAAAATAATAAAAAAGGACATTTTTTTGTTTTTTTTTCTAGTTATTTTTAATCAAAATTCACTAGAAGTTTTAAAAATATAGAGTTTAAGTTGTTTAATCTTTAGAATTTGAGTGCCCTAGAGACTTTTTAGGGTGTTGAATCAATTTATGCATTATTTTTTATGGATTTATGCATTGAAAAATATATTTTAAACAATAAAAAATCAGAGTCTCCCTTGAAGTTGTATTAGGTGAAAAAACCATATCATGTATCAGTTAAATTGTCCCTTAATTAATTGTCTAGACTCTACTTAGGAACTAAGGACTTAGCACATATTTTGGTTGCTAGAAACCACTAGTAAGTATGCAACTTTACCATTTTATTGTTATTCATTAGTGTTGAGGAAAATATACATAATGGTGTGTAAAAACTAGTGGTATTATTAGGCCAATAAGCATGTTTATTTTGAAATTGAGCTTCTATAATTTTAATTTAATTATCAATAATTGTTAGGTGGATGGTATGGATTTGACCTACATAGAATATTCTAGAATATTCTTAATAATAGTCACATAAAAAAGTTGAGAATTATTTCAAAACTAGTTATGCCATTTCACCCTTTTGATTAAATTGTTTAATTAAAAAAATGTGATATCAACATGTGCCATATGAATATGAGTTATGGTTTATTTGGGCATGTTATACTAGTAAGCCATGATATTAACCCATGGTATGGTAATGAAGCCTATTTATAGGTTAAAATATCCATATTAATGCATGGCCGAAATTTTATGGTTAAAATTCTCTATACATGTTTTTTTAAATGTATATATGTTTAACTCATATATTAATTATTTTTAAAATTTAATAATAATAATTTAAAATAAATTTATAATTTAATTAATTTTATGATTTTTTTTAAATTTTGTAATGTGAAATATAAATAATGAGGTAAGTATTTTTATGCTTATCCATGTTTACCAACCATTTAAGTACTAGTTTACATCTTAAGCTTGTCTCATATATATATATATATATATATATATATATATATATATATATATATATTATAACTAATAGAAAAATGGTTTTTTGCTGGAATCATATTATATAATTTCTACCGAGATTGTGATTTCTTATTGCTTAAAATACACTTTTGAATGCATAAGTGAATTCAATGCCCTGAACACTTGATATTTGCAAATCAAAATACTTAAAATTATGATTTAGAAAAGGTTGAGATTTATTTCAAAAATAGTTATGCCCTTTCACTCTTTTGATTAAATTGATTAACTAAAAAAATGTGATATCAACTATACAATATGAATATGAGATATGGTGCTTTTGGGCAAATGATACCAGTAAGCTATGATATTAACCATGGTATTGTAACAAAACCTATTTATAGGTTATAATCTCTATGGTAATGTGGGGGGAAATATTCATGGTTAAGAATCTCATACATTTTTTTTAAATGTATATGTTTTTAAGTCAAATATTGATTATTTTTATAATTTAATGGTAATAATTTAAAATAAATTTATAATATATTTAATTATATATATAAAAAAAGTAATGTTGGTCGTGTGAGTTGTATATCATGAGGTGAGTATTTTTATGCCTATCCATGTTTACCAACCATTTAATTTATATGGTTGTACTAGTTTATTTTCATCGTAAGTCTATCCATTATGATGGGTTTTAATTGATGATAATTATGTTATTTACATCATTATGGGCTATTTTCAATGACTTTTATTTTATTTTTGGGTAGTTTTACTGCAAAGCTTAACAATAAAAAAAAAGGTACTAAATGGATTTTTGGCTCAAGTCCAATAATATAATTTCTAGCAAGATTATGATTTCCTATCGTTTAAAATGCACAAATATCTAAAAACCATGACATGAATATTACAACTATATCCACAAAGTATGGTAGAAAATTTGTGATGCAATTATCCACAGGAAATTATTTTTATTGTACTAAAAGTTGCTTTGAAAATTTATAAACTAACAATTTCACCAGATGTAAGGCATTATTGTAGGAAAAAGTAGCATTAAATTGTTACTCTTCCACATGGAAAGTGTCACCATATGTTTTGAAATGGTCTAAGTGGAATTTTGGATCTTAATTAAAAAGTATGTCTCATAGTGTAGGAAAGAGTAGCATTAAATTGTTACTCTTCCATGATGACATAGAAAGTGTCACCATGTGTTTTCAAATGGTCTAAGTGGAATTTTGGATCTTAATTAAAAAGTAGGTCTCAAGAATTTCATCATTGACATGACAAGAGTATCCACAATATTAGGTTCTATTTTTTTGGTTATATAGGGTAGTTTCTAAATAATGTACTTTAGAGATAACAAAGATCTGTATCCTTAACAATTATTGACTAGAAGACTTTGGCTAAATTCAGACTTGTATTTGTAGTTTGAGAAATCTGGTCTCTAGAATTTCTCTAGTATGTACATGTCAAGTGTAGAAACCAATACATGTATGGGTTGTTTGAGCTGATATGTTAACTCCATCCTTTGATTATGATGCTCGAGAAATTGAAATATGAGTTTCTATTGTCAAAAGGTTGAATTGACACTTATATTTGTAGTTTGAGGAATCCAATCTCTAGAATTTCTCTAGTATGTAAATGCCAACTGTAGAAACCAATACATGATCAATTGATTTTGGATAAATTATAAGAATATCAATTTGAAGACAAAATATGAATATTTTGAACTCAATAATGTTGAAAATCTAAAATTACCATATTGTACCACAAGTACGGTAAATTTGAATAATGAAGATCAACACATTTGGTCTTTGAACCTTATACATGACTATGAGCCTATAGTAGGTCCTTTTAATTGATGATATGAATAACCAAAAAATAATTATAAAAAAAAAACATCATTATTAACCAAAAATCATTATTAGGATTTCAGCTTCCAAAAATCATCTATAACCAAAACAATTATTTTCTCAACTACATTTGGTTATGCCTATGCAAGGGAGATGATACATGCTAAAAAAATCCAATGCTGGTCTAGCCCAAGCTAGGTGGTATCCCCAGGTGACTTTGTGGATTAGATGCCACCCCTCAGTGGTGGTTTCTCACACTACACGTCAAGCGTGCAGGCCCAATTTGGGTGCTATCCCCAGGTGAGTTTGATGGATTAGATGCCACCCCTAAGTGGCGGTTTCTCACACCACACGTCAAGGGTGGAGGATCTGGACTATATTTAACATAGAGCTGGAAGATCACTTCGCAGTTCTAATCGTTGTTGAGAAAGATCCATTAGCTAGTCTGGCACAAGCCGGGTGCTATCCCCAGGTGACTTTGATGGATTATATGCCACCCCTCAATGGTGGGTTCTCACACCATAGGTTAACTCGACTAAAAATTTGAAATAGACCTGGAAGATCAATTCGCAACTCCAATTATTGTTGAGAAAGAACCATTATGACCAATCAGCTAGTTGATTCACAAGTTAGTCGGCCATCCATGTTGTCTCATTTATCTCACATTTTCAATAATGATAACAATACTCACTAACTTTGGTTGTTAATATTTCTCAGGTTGAAAGAGTGCTTAAGATTGGAAGGTCATCAAGATAGCAGTACTCCCTGAATTTAGTTGTTAACTTTTCTAACGTTGAAAGAGTGTTTAATATTGGAAGGTAATCAAACATTTCAATATTTATAGTATAACTATATTTATTGGGATATTAAGTGTCAACTATAAAATAGAACCACATAGTGGAGTTCAAGGGTGTATTTTTGTGCATATTTTGTACAGTTGAACCCTATAATGGGGTATGTTAACTCTATAAATAGGGCAAGTAGTTTAATATATTTATCCTTTTTCCTCAGTGAGAAATAAATCTAATTTCAAAAGTAAAATTAAACTAACAGAAAAACTACCACAGAATAATATATGCACTCAAGAATGATTTCAAATTGTAATTCACACAAAAATGTAAAGAAAAATTCAAAGCTAACTGAAGTTATTTAGGGTTTGATGCTCAGTTCTCAAGTAGTTGAAGTTATAAAAATTACAACAACAACTCATAGCTACTTGAAGTTATTTGGTGGTAGAAGCTTTGTTTTCAATTATGATTTCAAATTTTGGATTCATATTGAAATATGAAGAAATTAAAAATGCACAAGAACTTTTTATCGTAACCAAATAATATTACACATAAATGTATGAGTAAATTATCAAGATACCAACTAATAATGTTAAAATGAGTAAATTTCCAAGATACCAACTAATATTGTCCAAATGTATGATACACGAGCAAGTTATCTTTCTTGAACGATTAACTAAGATGAAGTTACTTTAATGCACATTAAATGTTGAAAATACTTCAGATCTTTCACCAACATATCAAATATAACCTTTTTTAGTTTAGTCTTCTCTATAACAAAAAATATTTTCTCTGAGAATTTAGTTGTGTACTCACTGAATTTAGTTGTTAATATTTCTCAAGTTGAAATATTTTTTAAGACTGGAAGGTCATTAAACATTTCAATATTTATAGTAGAACTATAGTCATTGGGATACTGAGTGTCACCAGTAAAATGTAACCCCTCAGAAACACCATATAAATGGGGATTGTAAAGCCTCAAGGGTGTATTTTTGTGCATATTGTGTACAGTTAAACCTTATAATGGGGTATGTAAACTATATAAATGGGGTCTATAGTTAAATATATTAATATATTTATCCTTTTTAGTGAGTGAGAAATAAAGCTAATTTCAAAAGAAATATTAAACTAACAACAAAACTACCACAAAATAATATATGCACTCAACAATGATTTCAAATTTAATTCACACAGAAATGTAAACAACAATTCAAAGTTCCCTAAAGTTATGTAGGGTTTGAAGGTGAATTCTCAATTATGATTTCAAACTTAAATGCACATAAAATTTACAGCGGCAACTCACAGCTACTTGAAGCTATAAACATTACAACAAAAAATCAGAGCTACGTGAACTTATTTGGTGGTAAAAGATGTGTTTTCAATTATGATCTCAAATTTTAAATTCATATTAAAATTTGAATAGAAATTTAAAGAAATTAAAATGCAGAAACACTTTTTATCATAACCAAATAATATTACACATATAAATGTATGAGTAAATTCTTGTAAATTCATGAGTAAATTCCCAAGATACCAACTAATAATGTTAAAATGAGTAAATTTCCTAAATACTAAATAATATTGTTAAAATGTATAAGTAATTAAAATGATTAACCAACCAAATAAATATGGCACTTAGACGAAGTTACTATATGACATTTAGATGAAGTTAATTTTACTGCACATTATTTACCTCAAATTATGTAACTATAAAAGCATATTTGCTTCTACTTTAGATCTTTCATGAACATATCAAATATAACCTTTTTTTAGTTCAGTCTTGGCAAACCATAAAATTCCATTTAAGAAAAAGCATCAATATATTCACCACTATTAATATCTATTTAAACTTTCTGTTTTTATACATTATAATAATGTATATATGGAAAAATTATATGAAAATTTTACCTTGTGGAAAAAGTAGATAAAGGTTAACCATTAAAAATTAAATTAAAATTATAAAAACCAAAAATAGGTATTCCATCTCATATATTGCATAAAAAAATATATCATTATCATAAGTCTAAAAATCTCACACACTGTATGGGTGAGGGAATGGAGACGCTCATGTCATCAAGCACACAACTCACCAAGAAGACAACGTAACCATACAATCTCAATAGTAAAAAATAATATACATTATCATAAGTCTAAAAATCTCATACATCTCATACATGGTAAGGGAATGGAGTCACTCATGTCAGCAAGTAGCCAACGTAACCATACGATCTCATTAGAAGTATGAGACATTACCCAATACTCTGCCTCAATACTAGACCGGGACAAGGTGTCTCGCTATTACTTTTCCAGACCCCAAAAAATATAAAATCCAGTGGTGAAGCGGCGTTTAGCAGCATCAGAATATGCACATAAAACAGGGTGAGATGAAAACTAAAGAAGAGGACGTGTCAAGGTGCATGTGCCTGCTCATCCACATGCCGAAGGCTAGCCATGAATCTCATGAATCATTACTGGTAAGGTACCCCTAAGGGTTATGCTGAGGTATGTTTGGACCTTGGTGCTACGCTACTTGTAGTAGTGATGGAGGTGGTATCGAAAACTCAAAATTACTTCTAGTAATGTATATAGGGAAAAATTTAAAGCTATATAGAAAAATATTTCATGCTGGAAAAGTAGATAAAGTTATCTATTTGGAAAGAAGTAAACAAAGACTGAAGAAGAAGAGCATGTGTTAACTCCAGCAATTTATAGCCCCTGCATAGCTGATGGTGTGTCCAACTGAGGATGAGAAATTTATAGTCTCAAATCGAAAATTTTAGGTCTTATTAAAAAAAACTTAGATAAAGATTGCAACTGTGTTTGGCAGTTTAAATTCGAAAATCCCTAAAACACTTATTCTCACCACAGTTTTAATTTGCGAATGTGTGGTGAATGTTAGTGGAGCTGGTGAGGAAGTATTGATTAAACTCATAACTAAATTTAATAACTAACCTTAGTTGATGAGGGTAATTCGATTGATCCCTGTGAATCAATGCCACTAATGCCAGATTTGTTGCCGCATGGTCAATAAATAACGACTTTAAATCAACAGGCAAGGATAATTTAATCGTTTAACAAAAGATCGAACAATGCAGGTGAAAGAAAACAAGGCAACAGGGGTGTTGTTTTCAGAGAATGACGCCTTATGGCGTAAAGATTATTTTGTCACAAAATATGATAATTAGAGGAGTAGTTATATCTAATCAACAATATTTATGGAAAAAAGTTCTCTTAACTATGCCTATAGTTGTGTCTATTTTGGAATAGGGCTTCCAAATTTTTAATTTAATTCTTAATAATTATTAAGTAGATAGTAGGGATTTAACCTCTACATAATATTATAGAATTTACTTAATATTAATCACATATCAAAGGTTAAGATTTATCTCAAAAGTAGTTATGCCCTTTTTTCTTAATTAACTTGTTTAATTAAAAAAAAATCATACCACGTCATATGAATATGAGTTATGGTTTTTGGGCATGTGGTATAAGTAAAGGATGGTATTGGCCCTTTATATTGTAACAATTCATATTTCCATGTTAAGAATCTCCATATTTAATAATATTATTTCATATTATTTTTAAATGTACATTTTCTTAACTCATATATTGCCTCCTTTTATAATTTTTTTTGGTAAATGAGGCTAATCTATATTAATTAGAAAATAGAACAGTACATATGCTACAGGCTAAGTTGTTAAGTTGCGCTTAACCAATCCCAACCTTTGTTTCGCAAGTATGGGGCTGCCCCCGTGGAGGAAACCAGCTCAGAAAGAACATGAAACAAAAAATTACAAAATGTGTTGTAGCACCAGTGAAAATTGAAATTTTGTGATAATAGCAAGCATGACAAAAGGCTAGGAAGAGCTAAGTTGCAGCGCAGTTATGAGTCAGTGGCATCATCATCACTTTTTGGATATTTCTCCACTATGGGACAAGTGTACGCTTGCACGGCAACTTCCTCTTCAGCGGTGGGTAGACGCAGAGGCCTAGAGATTGATGTCAAGAGGATGGGAGCCACCGAGTACTCGGTATCTAGGACTCTCATATAGGTACCTTCTGAGTCCATTATCCAAAAATCTATGTCATCCCCATCATCTTCTTGTGTTGGAAGAGGCTCAGTCTTGTGGGGAAAGGGGTGATCCTACTGGGCAATGGTGGAATTCCTTGGTCTGCTTCTACCTCTCTGCAAAACATGAGTGGTGGCCTCCTCCTCCTAGTCGAGTTTGGGGCTCTAGGGAGCCTCTCTAACATGACTACCCGAGGAGGAGCCTTCAACAGATTCCAGGCAATTATCAGGCCCCAGGTGGTAGCGACCAGGGAGCGCACCTCTCTGGACTCCTCTGATGGTTCTTTGTCACAGCCTAAGTGCCATGCTCATCTAAAGTGGAGGATTGATGGGGTTCTAAAAGGAAGGGTGGAGAAGATCTGACCTGGGGAGGGAGGTGCAAAGCAAGGTGCTAGTGGACAGGGATGTGCGTTGAAGGGGAATGCATTGCAAGGGGTAAGGGATGATGGGAGCACCCAGGCTTATGAAACTAGCAAGGAAGATGGATCTGAGGTGAGTCACGCATTCAGGGGGGAGCGTAGCCCGGAGAATTCTACGCATCACAAAACTAGGGGGGAGGCTGCGTGGCAGACTGGGCACGCAGGAGGGCAGGAAATGATACAACAGATAAACTAGAAGGAACAGACTGTGAGTATCTTTTTGTTAAAGGTCCTTCCCTTTAATAGGCTTGTGATACATGCGAAGTTGCGGAGAATTATTGTGCCTTGCACGCAGTTGCGTGCTGTAATGGATTTCATGACTAGGCATGTGCGAAGAGTTATGGTTGAGCAGCATGTCAATCTAGGAGATCATTCAAATAATTGCGGCAGAGAGGTACCCCCAAGGGGATGATTTCTTCGAGGCGTGTCTTCATTATGCCCGATCTCTGTCATCTCATTCAGATGATTGCAAGAGTGTGGTTCTACGTCGAGTGAAGACCTGTGTTGCAGATCTTCGTCATCTCGAGCGCGGGAGAAGAAATTATCATGCGTACTTCTACTCTCACCCACATATGGGGATTAACTCCTTTTATAATTAATATAACAATAATAAAATTATAATTTAGTTATTTTTTATAGTTCTTTTTAATATTGGCAATGTGAGATTAGCATGTAAGTGTTTAATTTTTATGATTGGTTTAGTTATTATAATTAATAAAAAATAGCTATATTAGATTATGATTAAACCCCATATTATGACTTGTTCTCATCCTAAATTATTTTCTAATATGCATATATTTGGCTGTATAATGGATTATGGAAGGAATGAAATGCACTTGGCAAGAATGGTTAAAGTGGTTTTTCTAGGTATTAGTGGAAAATTTTCATTAATTTATGTTACTACCAGTAGAGATCTATCTTAACCATGGATCTAGCAAGTACTAACAGGAATCAAATATCTTTAGGTGAAAATCTCTTTTAGTGTTCAAAAAATAAAAAAAAATATTTGCACCTTGAGAACTTTGACCTCTCTCTGTGTGTACACACACTATGTGTGACTTTTCATTGTTTGAATTACATTTTTTACTGTGTAAATGAATCCCATCTCTAACATTGCATAATATATCAATTTTATGTTAATCACGGATACACACACATATATATAGCTCACACTATAATATTTTATTTATAAAACACATTATCTACATTATTTTTTAAACTTATATTTTTAAATACATGTAATACTACTTAACCTTACATATTGAAATATTTTATATATGACCTAGAGATAAAATATCTTGAGGTCAAAACCTATTTTAGAGTGTGAAATATGAATTTTTTTTTACATAGCAACAGATATTTTTTCCCTCTTGGAACTTGGAGAATCTTGGTTAAGATGGATCTATGTTAATTATATGCACACACACCACACATCATGTGTAATTTTTCATTACTTAAATTATATTCTGAATGTATAAATGAATTCAAACCTTAAATTAAATTTTTTAATACATAAATGGATTCAATTCCTTGAAAATATTTGTTGTCACTTAGATAGACTACACAACTTAAACATAAAATTCCACAAAATCTTTGTTAGATTCTAGAAAAAATTGAGTGAACAATATACTTAAAATTACATAATAATTTTTTAACGATAAGAATTTAGTTTTTTAATTGCTTTCTATAATATATACATAATTTTTTATTTTTTTAACCATATATAATATACGTAGCTGACATTGAAATATTTTGTTTAACATGGTCATTGAAAGATTTTATTATGGACCACGTTATTCTATATATAAATCAATATTATTTAAGGAGGTATATTAAAATATTTTCTTTATCATCCACATTGAATTTCATTTATTATTAAATTTTCTTTAAGATATTAATTCTAAACTTAGTATTAAATGAATTACACATATCCTTCATATTAAAAAGTAAATGATTTTTTAATCAGCCTTCAATTATGCTTTCTCTTTGAACATTAAAATATTTTATTATGGTCAACAAATAAGTAATTGTTTCTATTTTTTATCTCTATATATAGATATATATGAGGTTTATAAATATATATGAGGTTAATAGTAAAATATATTAGTTAACATGTATATAGTTTATTTAAATACTATACTTAGATATTTTAAAATATATAGGAATTATATAAATTTCTGATATTTTCTTTTTCTTTTTTTCACTTGAATTCTCTTTAAAGTTTAATATAAAATTATGTTACATAATATGGACATGAATTTTTTTTATTTATGGTTTCAAATGAGAGTGAAATTTTGTAGCTACTTTGTAATAACAACAAATAAACGAGCGTAACATAGTGAGGGGTTATTGATGTTTTGTAATGTTTTTAATTAAAACTAATAAATATTTTTATTTATTTTTATTTTTTTATTATGTCCAATATTTTTTTTTATTAGAAAATATTTTCTTTTCTATTATAGAAGACATCATTTTTCATTCAAAGAATATTTTATTTTTATTTTAAAAGGTAAATGTGTTAACATGACATTGAGTATGGAAGGAACTGCACATATCCATCCTATTGGACTATAGGTACAATTATTATATTTTTCAAAAGTCACATATTGATTTTGTCATAGAGGAGGTAAATCCTCAAAGAAAATTGTGATTTTTCAATAGGATTGATCATAGATATATACATGGAGGGAGAGAATCTTGGGCTTCATCTCCTAGTGTCTCTTCATATTCCAATTCTCCTTATTTTCTATTTACACTATTTTACATGGATTACATAATCCCAAAGATTAGGTGTCAGCATTCCCCCCCTTAATATGAAGGGATGTTGGTGAGTTCAAACATCATTCTCAATCTTTCAAACCTTTCTCTTCCAAACGCTTTGGTGAATATGTCTGCAATCTGCTCATTCGTGAACAATGGTGTAGGTGAATTATCTTGCGCTGAACATGATGTCGAATCAGATGGTATTTTGTATGTATGTTCTTTGTTAGATCATTGAACTTTGGGTTCTTGGCCAATTTTATTGCAGAAGTGTTGTGAATCATGAGAGGAGTTGAATGCATTTTTTTCTCCTGCAAATATTCCATAGTTTTCCTGAGCCAAACAAATTCCTTTATTGCTTCAATTGATGCCACATATTCTACCTTAATTGCGGAATTTTTTCGAACTGATTATTTTTGTGACCTCTAAGTGACATATTTTGATCTAAGAATCATATCATAACCTAGATTAGATGCCCCATTTTCTTTATCAACATTGAATTCTGAATCAAAGTATCCAACTAAGTTGAATTCACCCACCTGTGTATACTTAATTCCAAAGTTTTAAGTTCCCTTCAAGTACTTTAGAACTCTTTTTTCAACAAACCGATGTACCTCACAAGGATTTTGCATAAACTTGGAGAGTATTCCACCAACCAATGAAATGTTTGGTTTGGTAGTAGTCAGGTAGTTGAGACTTCCTACAAGTTGTCTATACTTTGTTGCATCGTCAAATTATTTTACTTCAATGGATGTGATATTTAAGTTTTGTTTCATTGGAGCAGTCAAAGGATTTCACTTAGCCATGCCAAAATTGTTCAACATATCTCTAATGTACTTCATCAGAGAAAGAAATATAAGCTTTGAATGTTGAGTTACTTCAATACCTAGATAGTAGTGAACATATCCCAAGTCAGTCATTTCAAAACCTTTCCTCAATGTAGAAACCTTTTCTCATTGTTCCCTGTCATCAAAATGCCATCTACATATACCATAAGATATATAAATGTTTTTCCAATTTTCTTGACAAACAGAGTTGCATCATCAAGATCATAATGTTTGAAGTTGAATTTTAGAATATCCTCAGTTAACTTATCATACCAGGCTCACGGTGCTTTCTTGAGGCCATACATGGATTTTACAAGCTTGCATACTTTGTGTTCTTGACCCTTCACAAAAAATCCTTCTGGAGGGTACATAAAAACATTCTCTTTAATATATCCATTCAAGAAATCATTTTATACACCCATTTGATGGACTTTCCAAATGTTCTGAGCTTCTAAGGCAAAGAGTATCCATATGGTAGCCCATTTTTCTGTGAGGGAAAAATTCTCCTTATAGTTGATTCCTTCCTTTTGTGAAAAACCTTTTGCCACAAGCCTAGCTTTGTGCTTGTCAAGTGAGCCATCAACTTTATAGTTGTTCTTGTAGACCCACTTGCAACCTATTGGTTTGGTTCCCAATGGAGGATCAACCAGCTTCCAGGTGCCATTATTTATCAGAGCATCACATTATTTCGACATCACTTCATTACATTCGTCATTATAAGAAACTTCTTTGAAGGAAGTTAGTTCAAAATATGTAGAAAAATTCAGCTCACAATCATAAGAAACATCCATATCAACCGATGAATCAATATTTTCTACATCACCTCCATTATGTCTGGTTGTGCTTCTTGTTCCTGTATTTCCAATCTCATCATGATGAACACTTTAAAGTGTCTTTGTCAGACATTTTGGAGGAGCTTTCTGAGATTTATAAGGATACTCAATTGACTAAATTGGGGATGAATCAAGACTTAGTCTCCGAATTCTATAAATAAAATCACTCAAAGTGTCATCAGCAGCTGGAGCTTCATGTGGGACGGAGAGTGATCAAGAGGAACATTCCAAAGATTGATCCGGTATAGGAATCCCCCTTTCAAGATGTGTAATCTCATTATCGAATTCTTGAATAGAATTTTCATGTCTAAATCTATCCAAGCGATCAAGTTTCCACTCAAAAAAAATTTCAATCTTGGAAGATTCAAGAAATATCACGTCTCTAGATACTAAAAAATTCTTATTAAATTCATCATAGAGATGATATTATTTGGAGGTATTTGAATACCCCAAGAAGATACACTTACGACTCCTTGCACCAAGTTTTTTATTTTGTTCCTTAGGTATGAAGGCCTAACATGTGGAGCCAAAGACCCTGAGATGCTTTACCAAAGGAATGTGGCCATACCACATTTCATAAAGAGTCTTGCTTCTAATAGCATTAGATGGAAACCTATTGTTTATATACACAACAAATAGAACCGCACCATCCCAAAACATCAGCTTAACATTCTTGAAAAAGATCATGGAACGTACCATATTTAAGATTGTCATGTTCATTCTTTTAGCTACTCTGTTCTATTGAGGATTATAAAGCACAATTTTTTGATGTTTGATCCCATGCTTGCAAAGATATTTTCAAATTCATTTGAAGTGTGTTATTTTCCATACTACAATTTTTAGAATGTGAGATTATTACTAACAAGAGTGAGATTATTATAATGCCTGATATCTGTCATCTCATGTGGATGATTGCAAGAGTGTGGTTCCACGTCGGGTGGAGACCTGTGTTGTAGATATTCGTCATCTCAAGCGTGGGAGAGGCAGTTATCATGCGTACTTCTACTGTCACCCACATCCGGGGATTAACTCCTTTTATAATTAATATAACAATAATAAAATTATAATTTAGTTATTTTTATAGTTCTTTTTAATATTGGCAATGTGAGATTATCATGTAAGTGTTTAATTTATATGATTGGTTTAGTTATTATAATTAATAAAAAATAGCTATATTAGATTATGATTAAACCCAATATTATGAATTGTTCTCATCCTAATTTATTTTCTAATATGCATATATTTGGTTGTATAATGGATTATAGAAGGAATGAAATGCACTTGGAAAGAAAGGTTAAAGTGGTTTTTCTAAGTATTAGTGGAAAATTTTCATTAATTTATGTTACTACCAGTAGAGATTTATCTTAACCATGGATCTAGCAAGTACTAAGAGGAATCAAATATCTTTAGGTTCAAATCTCTTTTAGTGTTCAGAAATTAAAAAAATTATTTGCACCTTGAGAGCTTTGACCTCTACACACACTATGTGTGAATTTTCATTGTTTGAATTACATTTTTTACTGTGTAAATGAATCCCATATCGAACATTGCATAATATATAAATTTTATTTTAATCACACATACACACACATATATATAGCTCACACTATAATATTTTATTTATACAACACATTATCTACATTATTTTTTAAACTTATATTTTTAAATACATGTAATACTACTTAACTTTATATATTGAAATATTTTATATATGACCTAGAGATAAAATATCTTGAGGTCAAAACCTATTTTAGAATGTGAAATATGAATTTTTTAATACATAAATGGATTCAATTCCTTGAAAATCTTTGTTGGCACTTAGATATACTACACAACTTAAACTTACAATTCCACAAATCTTTGCTAGATTCTAGAAAAAATTAGTGAACAATATACTTAAAAATAGGTACTAATTTTTTAACGATAAGAATTTAGTTTTTTAATTGCTTTCTGTAATATATACATAATTTTTTATTTTTTTAACCATATATAATATACATATCTGACATTGAAATATTTTGTTTAACATGGTCATTGAAAAATTTTATTATGGACCACATTATTCTATATATAAATCAATATTATTTAAGGAGGTATATTAAAATATTTTCTTTATCATCCACATTGAATTTCATTTATTATTAAATTTTCTTTAAGATATTAATTCTAAACTTAGTATTAAATTAATTACACATATCCTTCTTATTAAAAAGTAAATGATTTTTTAATCAACTTTCAATTATGCTTTCTCTTTGGACATTAAAATATTTTATTATTGTCAACAAATAAGTAATTGTTTCTATTTTTCTCTCGATATATAGATATATATGAGGTTTATAAATATATATGAGGTTAATAGTAAAATATATTAGTTAACATGTATATAGTTTATTTAAATACTATACTTAGATATTTTAAAATATATAGGAATTATATAAATTTCTAATATTTTTTTTTTCTTTTTTCACTTGAATTCTCTTTAAAGTTTAATATAAAATTATGTTACATAATATGGACATGATTTTTATTTTTTTATGGATTCAAATGAGAGTGAAATATTGGTGCTACTTTGTAATAACAACAAATAAATGAGCGTAAGGGGTTATTGACGTTTTGTAATGTTTTTAATTAAAACTAATAAACCATTTATTTTTATTTTTATTTTTTATTAAGGCCAATATTGTTCTTTATTAGAAAATATTTTCTTTTCTATTATAGAAGACATCATTTTTCATTCAAAGAATATTTTATTTTTATTTTAAAAGGTAAATGTGTTAACATAAGATTGAATATGGAAGGAATTGCACATATCCATCCTATTGGACTATAGGTACAATTATTATATTTTTCAAAAGTCACATATTGATTTTGTCATACAAGAGGTAAATCCTCGAAGAAAATTGTGATTTTTCAATAATATTGATCATAGATATATACATGGAGGGAGAGACTCTTGGGATTCATCTCCTAGTGTCTCTTCATATTCCAATTCTCCTTATTTTCTATTTACACTATTTTACATGGATTACCTAATCCCAAAGATTAGGTATCAGCATTCCCCCCCTTAATATGAAGGGATGTCGGTGAGTTCAAACATCATTCTCAATCTTTCAAACCTTTCTCTTCCAAATGCTTTGGTGAATATGTCTGCAATCCGCTCATTCGTGGAACAATGGTGTAGGTGAATTGTCTTGCACTGAACATGATGTCGAATCAGATGGCATTTTGTATTTATGTGCTTTGTTAGATCATTGATCTTTGGTTCTTAACCAATTTTACTACAGAAGTGTTGTGAATCATGAGAGGAGTTGAATGCATTTTTTTCTCCTACAAATATTCCAAAATTTTCCTAAGCCACACAAATTCCTTTATTACTTTAGTTGATGCCACATATTCTGCCTCAATTGTGGAATCTGTTTGAACTGATTATTTTTGTGACCTCTAAGAGACATCTCTTGATCTAAGAATCATATCATAACCTAGAGTATATGCCCCATTTTATTTATCTCCATCAAATTATGATTCAGAGTATCTAATTAAGCTGAATTCACCCACCTGTGTATACTTAATTCGAAAGTCTTGAGTTCCCTTCAAGTACTTTAGAATCTTTTTTCAACAAACCAATGTCCCTCACAAGGATTTTGCATAAACCTGGAGAGTATTTCACCATCAAATGAAATGTTTGGTTTGGTAGTAATCAGGTAGTTGAGACTTCCTACAAGTTGTCTATACTTTGTTACATCCTAAAATTATATTACTTCAATGGATGTGATATTTAAGTTTTGTTTCATTGGAGTAGTCAAAGGATTTCACTCAGCCATGCCAAACATGTTCAACATATCTCCAATGTACTTCTTTAGAGAGAGGAACATAAACTTTGAATGTTGAGTTACTTCAATACCAAGATAGTAGTGAACATATCCCAAGTCAGTCATTTCAAAACATTTCTTCAATGTAGAAACCTTTTCTCATTGTTCCCTGTCATCAAAACGCCATCTACATATACCATAAGATATAAAAATGTTTTTCCAATTTTCTTAACAAACATAGTTGCATCATCAATATCATAATGTTTGAAGTTGAGTTTCATAATATCCTCAGTTAACTTATCATACCAAGCTCACGGTGCTTTCTTGAGGCCGTACATGGATTTTACAAGCTTGCATACTTTGTGTTCTTGACCCTTCACAAAAAAATCCTTCTGGAGGGTACATAAAAACATTCTCTTTCATAAATCCATTCAAGAAAAAATTTTATACACCCATTTGATGGAATTTCCAACTATTTTGAGCTTCCAAGGCAAAGAGTGTCCAGATGGTAGCCCATTTTTCTATGAGGGAAAAATTCTCCTTATAGTTGATTCCTTCCTTTTGTGGAAAACCTTTTGCCACAAGCCTAGCTATGTGCTTGTCAAGTGAGACATCAACTTGATAGTTGTTCTTGTAGACCCACTTGCAACCTATTGGTTTGGTTCCCAATGGAGGATCAACCAGCTTCCAAGTGCCATTATTTATCAAGGCATCATATTATTTCGACATCGCTTCATTACGTTTTTCATGATAAGCAACTTCTTTGAAGGAATTTGGTTCAAAATATGTAGAAAAATTCAGCTCACAATCATAAGAAACATCCATATCAACTGATGAATCGGGATTTTCTGCATCACCTCCATTATGTTTGGTTGTGCTTCTTGTTCCTGTATTTCCAATCTCATCATGATGAACACTTTAAAGTGTATTTGTCAGCCATTTTGGAGGAGCTTTCTGAGATGGCCCAGGATACTCAATTGACTAAATTGGGGATGAGTAAAGACTTAGTCTCCAAATTATATAAATCACATCACTCAAAGTGCCATCAGTAGCTGGAGCTTCATGTGGGACGGAGGATGCTCAAGAGGAACATTCCACAGATTGATCCAGTATAGGAATCCCCATTTCAAGATGTGTAATCTCATTATCGAATTCTTGAATATAATTTTCATGTCTAAATCTATCCAAGCGATCAAGTTTCCACTCAAAAAAAAAATCAATCTTGGAAGATTCAAGAAATATCACATCTCTAGATACTACAAAAATATTATTAAATTCATCATAGAGATGATATTATTTGGAGGTATTTGAATACCCCAAGAAGATACACTTAGGACTCCTTGCACCAAGTTTGTTATTTTGTTGCTTAGGTATAAAGGCCTAACATGTGGAGCCAAAGACCCTGAGATGCTTTACCAAAAGAATGTGGCCATACCACATTTCATAAGGATTCTTGCTTCTAATAGCATTAGATGGACACCTATTGTTTATATACACAACAAATAGAACTGCACCATCCCAAAACATCAGTTTAACATTCTTGAAAAACAGCATGGAACGTACCGTATTTAAGATTGTCATGTTCATTATTTTAGCTACTCCATTCTGTTGGGGATTATAAAGCACAATTGTTTTATGTTTCATCCCATACTCACAAAGATATTTTCAAATTCATTTGAAGTGTGTTATTTTCCATAATACAATTGTTAGAATGTGAGATTATTAATAAGTCTTCAATTACTACAATGTTAGAATGTGCCACAACATAGCGAGCAGATTTGGTTGCTTTACCTTTCCCTTTTTCATTATTTTTATCATTACCTTCATTTATTTCCTGCTCAATTATATCCCAAAGAAACTTACATGTGGATGCATCATGTCCATCTCTATTGCATCGTATGGGATGAAGATTAGACTTTTCTCCTTCAAACTGTCTACCCCCGTACCTCTAAAATTCCTTCTTCCTCTTCCTCTTCAGCCACCTCTTCCTCCAAAGGAATATTGTGCATGATTCTTCTCTCCATGTGCAAAACACACAACTTCTTCATAATACTAAGGAGTTTTCTTCTTCCCAAAATCATTCTCTCTCTCAACAAAATTATTCTCAAGAGAGTTAAAGGTAATCTCCTTGAGGTTTCCACTTTCTTATAATGACTCAAGATAATGTGAATAAGTGGGATATAGTGCCATGACATAAGCTATGAGAGGAATGTATATTTCAACACCAATTGTTTTTATATCATGCATAATGGATCTTAATTATGATGCTAAAGCAATAGGTTCATCATTTTTCAATTCAAGATTGAACAATTTAATCATCAATTGAACACCTTTAAGTTTAGAGTGTGAGTCATAAAATTCCTTCAACTTCTTTAAGGCATCAAAAGAATTTGAGAATGGTGAAATATGGTGACTCACCTCTTCATTTACAGATGCTACAATCAAGGCATAGGCCTTACTATTCCTACTTTCCAAAATGGCAATCTCCTTATCTAAGGCAGGATTTGTAGGTGCATTATCTCCTTCTCCTTCACAAACTCCTCTCCAAAAATCATTAAAAATGAGTGTGTTTTATCTTCCTTTGCCATTCAGGATATTTCTCTTTTCTAGAGAGAAATAAATTGATATCAATAAATACATTAAAAATATGTTTAATGTGTGAAAAAAATTGCACTTCTGGTGGAAAACATTGTTTAAATTTAGAAAAAAAAAATATGAATAATATATCAAATTTATTACTCGGGAATGGGTTATATGGGGGAGTTGGTATATGGGGGAGGGTGTATACGTTGAATTGTTATATGAGGGAGGTGGTATATGACAGAGATATTAACTGTCTAGGGTTATGAACCGAGGACATATGTTATAACCGATATGTGTTAGGTGTATTATAACCAGAGTATGGAGGGTGTAGCTATAGGTGTCAGGGTCAATGTATGATCGAGAGTCGGGAGCGAGTTGGTAATGGGCCCACGAAGGGCAGTTTGTGAAGCCACAAAGAGTGGTTTCTACAACGAAATTTCACATTGTATGTGAAGTGGTAGTATGGTCTAGTGGAGCGCTGGTATGGTGTGATACCACACCATGATTCCACAACATGGGGAGGGGAAAACCGGGAGGTGTATGACTATCGGGAAAACCAAGGGTATATGACACAGACATGGGAGGACTGGTGGTATGAGTTAGAGGTGATGTCGTGGTGTAACATAGCAGAGTTAAGCGGTGGTTTGATGCCACAATGCTATAACAAAAAAAAAATTTAGCACCCATGTTTGTTGTACGCAAACATACACCATAAAAGAAAGAGATTCACCCTCACGCCAACATATAATTTTCACCATACAGAGTCAAATCCTGATGTTTAACCACTATTCGACAGGGTTAAAAAAAACGATGAAATTTTTTTTTTAATTAACATAGTCACATTGTGTGGTAATATAACCCCACTTTTTAATTAACACAGATAATTAGCACAATATATACAAACATTTCTGCCATTCAAGCACTTCTCATAAATTGTTTTGCATATAAATCCACTATTCAACCATTCATCAAACATCGAACAAAAATTCTTCTAAATATGCTTACCAAACACAAACACCATTGAGTCTAGAACAAGAATCACACAACACCTCAAGGAAGCACAACAATTCACTCTAATATTCACAGGAGGCAAATCAATTCCTCAATGCAGAAATTCTATTCTTCAATAGCTAGAATAGGATGCAGCCTCGACCAGTGCATTCAACAATAATGCACGTAATTTTGGGTGGATATGTTACTTTGCAAAAATGCATAACAAAGGTAGAGAGAGTTATAAGGGAAGAAAGGAAGCCAAAAATAGAGGTTGGGACCTGTGATCTAATACCATGTCAAGCAAGAGGTAACTCTTCATAGAAAATTTTGATTTTGCATTAAAACTAATCATAGATATATACATGGAGGGAGAGACTCTTGTGCTTCATCTCTCAGTGTCTCTTCATATTCTAATTCTCCTTATTTTCTATTTACACTATTTTACATGGATTATCTAATCCCAGATATTAAGTGTAAACAAATTTTAGATTAAAAACTTAATGAATTACACATCTCTCTCTTATTACGCTTATTAAAAAATAATAGAGTTTTTTTAAGTTTAAATTACTTTTTCTCTTAAATAATGTAATATTTTAATATGGTAAACATTAAAGTAGATCTCTCTCTCTCTCTCTCTCTCTCTCTCTCTCTCTCTCTCAAATTTGATATAAAATTATATTATTTCACATGTACAATGAAATATTTTATTTATCGCTAAGAGATCCATATTTAATCTAGATCAATCAAGCATCGAGAGGGATCAAATCTCTCAAGGTGAAAACCTCTCTTTTAGTGAAAAACTTGTGGAAATGTTTGCACCTCTAGAGATTTGATTTCTCTTGGTGCTTGATAGATCTAGAGTTAAGATGGATCTATGCCAGTTTCAGTCATGCAAAACCACACATAATTTTTCTAAAATATGATTAATCCAATCATTTTAAATATGTTAAATATGCATAATATTAGTCTAATGACTTGTGTCGCTTTTACATATGATTCATATTAGTTTGTATTTATATTAAACACCTAGATTCTAGCATATGGATCCTCACACAAATGACATATTTTAACTTGATTTGATGAATAAATCTTGTCACAAAATTTTCAAAGTGAAATATTCATATTAAGGAGACTTACACGCTGAGCTTGGGAATAGATAAATTTTAAATAATTTTTTTCATAGAATTTTCTTTTGCATATTTTACTATGCATGGGTTGGTTGAATGGTGTTTTCTTTGCTGATATTCTCTTTCTTATTCATCTATTTGTTTCCTTTATTCTTCATGCTCTTCAATTTTCATTCCCTTTTCCTTTCTTTTTCTATTTCTTCTTCATTGTGCATTTTCTTGTATTCTTTACTCTTCACACTATTCAATTGTCATTTTTTGTGTCATTATTTGTTGATATGCTCTTTGATATTATCTTTGATATGCTTTATGTTTTTTCAATTTTTTCTTCATATGTTCTTGTCACTATTCATTTTTTGTTTGTTATGACTATCTTTTTCATCTATTTTTTACTTCTCCTTTTGTTTTTTACACTTCTAAAAAAATTCCATTTCTTATGTTTGTCTCTATCAAGTTTCTCTTTGTTGTTCATTCTATTTAAGATGAATGTATGCTAATGGTTAATATTTATCTCAGCTCTTTGTTGTTCATTTCTAATTAGTATGGATCTAGGTTGATGAATACTATAACACGGGAATAAATGTACGACACCAATAATTACTTTATAGATACAGTGAAATAAATGCATTCTCACTTGTCATTTCTTATGTGTTTCTTGGTAAAATTGTTCTTTTTTGTTCATTCGTATTTAAGATGGATATAAACTAATGATTATGATAGATCTAGGCTCTTTGTTGTTGATTTCTATTTAAAACGGATCTAGGTTGATGATTACTATATCAAAAAAAAAAATAATGTGTGTCATTAATAATTACTTTATGCATACATTGAAATTAGTTCACACTATTAATCTAGTTACTTTGAAAGCAATACATGTCATTTATCTAGTTATATTAGATCAAATATTAACTACATTGAAATTAATGAATCAAGTGCAATCAATCAAATAATATTAAAAATTAACATCTACACTAAAATCAATGCAATCAATCAAATAATATTAAAAATAAACATCTACATCAAAATCAATGGATCAAGTGCAATCAATCAAATAATATTAAAAAGTAAGATCCACACTGAAATCAATGCATCTATTTTAGTAATAAAAGTAAAAATATGAATGTAAAAATAATCTAAACTCAAGTTAGGACCTTAGATATGCCTTTATACCTTTAATTTAATGAAATTTCAAGAAAAATAGTATCTTGTTATTTATCTGATTTTGAGACTTTCATGGATTTTAAATCTAAATTCTTTTTCCTTTTGTAAATGACTTACTTCCTCTATCTTTATGGTTAATAATGTTAAATATTATATAATATTAAACATAATATTATATAGTATTATGTTAAATATTATATAATATTCTATTTTTAGATATTATAATATTATATTTGAGGACCTCGGGCATCTTGTTGTACACTTCCTTGATAGCTTATTGGAGTGACCCTTCCCTATCCTTTGCTTGTTTATTTACTTCTTCTAGCTGTGCATGCACTTCTTGCAGAGCCTAATGCTCATAAGTTTGTTGGGCTAGGTCCATTGGAGAAGCTTTAGCCTGAAATTGTACCTCCTAGGAAATTGAATGTTACAAAGAATGTAAAATAGATAAGGTGATTGTGAAATAGTTAATTCCATATGGGGTAAGACATAGGATCATTGCTAGACATAAATTTCTGTAAAATGTACTCCAACCACTGGCACAATTAAAGTGTGAAGTTACGAGGAAGTAGTACATGGCTATAGTGGTCCTGACTAGATATTTGGCACAGGTTGTTGCATTGGTTGCTTCTATTGTTATTTTCAGCTCTGATGTGCTATGCATGGGATTTTCTACCTTAAAATCCTCTATCATCATATGTAGTTTCTCCAATTACTATTTTTTTTTGTCCTAAAACTCGATTTTCTCTTGGGTATCATTCTCTATAGCTGTGAGAGAGGGCGTAGTCCCATGTTCTTTCACTTCCTTTAGTTGTGTTGTTGTCTTTTCCAAGTATTCTTCTAACATAATGGGTTCAATTATAATCATCTTGCTAGCATTCACCTTCTTCCTTGCACCTTATAGTTGGCATTGCAGTGAGATTTTTTCTTTTTCTAGTGTAGCTTCTTCTTCTTCCAAGTCACATGGTGGCGTGTTGAGGTGCTCTTACCTTGTTTCCAGTGGAGGGGGCTCTAAATGTGTCTTTTTATGGGGTGGAGTTTTCCCTCCCTGTTAACCATTTTTCTCTTTTATTTCTAGGTATGTCTTTGTCTCTGTCTCCATTGATTTAATGTCTAGTTATGTGTAAATTACTATTATCCCTCATTCTTCTAGCCAGTCATTGATGATCTACAACAAAGTAATCTCATCAATATTGTATCGACATTGGAGCCACCGTTCATATAGGTCAACTTTGGCTTGAATATATATGAAGTGTGGAGTAGTGCAGAAGCATGCCATTGTAACATAAGAAATCACCATCCAAACTAGAATGTGTAGGACCTTCATAATTACATGAGTAATTTCCTTCTTCGACATATACAAAAATATATTTATCTTGTTGTTTCTTCTTGTCCACAGTAAACCATAAAGAACTAAACATTTTTGCAATGAATTTTGTCTTGTTTGAAAAAATTAAATTGACATCCTTTGGAATCTCCCACACTTTAACAGTGATTAGTATTAACAATCATGAGTAGTGAAAATTGGCATTCTTGTCCAATGCTTCAAGATAGTCCTGCAAGAACTAGTTTGGAAAGAATGTGCCCACTTCATCTTTACTCCTTACACACACTTTGTGGCAACTGCAATTGTGCTTGTGGGGCATTAGTCCTTCATGCACTCTCTTAGCATCTTGCATGCCATCATCTTGGTGGAAAATTGTATGCCATCATGTTCTACACTATCTATATATATATATATATATATATTCACTCAACACTTCTCATTCTCTATGGAAAACATTTACTTGAATTCTCGCAACACTATATTCTCATGATTCTTATCAAATAAGGGCTCTAGGTCCTTTCCATCTATGGCCAAGGTTGTAATTCTAAAAATTAATTTGGTATCAATATTTATTGGCTCATAGAGCCCAAAAAAAAATCCATTCACATAACTTAGTAGTATCTTGACACAAATATTTACTTCCATGTTTTTTCCAAAATGGAAAATATTTAACATGTTTAGGATACTAGACTTCTCTAGTCCTGATTCCCACCACTACACTTAAACCACCACTGGTTGACCTATTTTTTCAATTATTTGGGTATATACTTTCTCGGAAAATTCTAGGAACTTCTTTAGATCCCACACATCATGGTCATTACACTTCATATTATCGATCATTCCCAACATATCCCCCTCCCATATGACTGCTTTTGGAATTGGGGCCATAATTAGTTGATTCTTAGGCTCTTTAGGAAATTTCTCCAATAAAAGTGTGCCCCTTTAGAGAGAGGAAGAACCACCTCCATGGGACCCCCAAAATAAGAACCGAAGGCCCCCATGGGACCCCCAAAATAGGAACCGAAGGCCCCCATGGGACCCCCATCAGTACCCAACTAATAAGGGTACCCATATGGGACACCTAATGTTACCCTAAAGGTAATCCTAAATGGGTTCCTTTTAGAAAAAAATTTCACACATGCGGGGAATGAGACAGCAAAAAAGAGTCACCCTCCGGGGATAGAAGCCCCCACCCTAGGACTGTTACAGGTCCTAGCCCTTAGGAGGTAAGGTTGCACCCTTAGCTAGGGTCTTGAAGCAAATCAAGCGGGATCCCAGAATGGATGAACACGTTTATGTGTCTTGACTGATTGTCCTCTCTGAATGGAGTCAAACTCCAAGGCTTGGCATGGTGATTCATGGTTAGACGCCATCCATGGATGGAAATTGGCTATACTTGTAGGTAAATTTTCAATTTGGTAGAAACCTATGGAGTTGGTGCACCACCAATGACCTTAGTTCTTGAATTTTTGGGACTAATGAGGATGCCATGGTGAAAGTGCTCTAAATTTTGAAAACTAGTTCTATAAGACAAGCTCTAATCATGAAAACATGTTCTATTTTAAAATTTAGATAAGATATACACTTTGCAAAATATGAGAAAATGAAATTGAAAATAGGGGAAATATTGATGACTTATGTGTCTATAACACATTTATAACTGCAATGAATGACAGGAAATCATGACCTTACACTTCCATAACTTCCTCGATCATCACATGGTGTGGATTTCTAGACGAGAATTCCATTTTTTGTTCTGGCCAGGTTGGAATTCATGTCATAAAAATTTCTGACATATCCACCAACCTAGATTATATTTTTCCTTAATTAACTTTATTTCTTTTTTTTTCATCAATCTCCATGGTGTCCAATCCATGTGGGTGGTACATGCTTTTTCCAGAACCTTTTCCTACAATTTTATGTTCTTTGTTACTGTTAACTTATGTTAGTTATATTCCATTATTCTACTTATTTCCAATAGCATGTGTTTCTTCAACTACCAATTCCATTGACAATGTGGTGTTCTCAGTTCATATTGTTCTAACCTGCTACTATAATAGAAAATATCCACTCTACTAGGTCACTCACACTACTCCTTGAGGTATTTGCTTCACAACTCCTACCTACAACATAAATAATGTTATAAAACAAAGCTCTCTTTTTTTCTTTTTATATACAAATCATTCTTGGGTCAGGTAGTAGTTGTCTTTGTACAACTTCAGCCTACTCCCGTTAAAAAGTTCATAAAAGGGCTCTCCATTTAACTTTTCCAATTGGACTTCCCCTGCATCTGTGACATAATGAATAACATAGGGAACCAACCAGTGTTTTTGGAACCTTCCATGATCCTTCAATGATTTTTTGTCATACATAACACATGATCACTGGTTTTGAGCTATTTTGTCTTGATATGGTGATTATGTTAGGCTTTTTATCTAGCCTTTTACACATTCTATTGGAAGGCCTACCATAATTCGATTCTCTTCCAACAGGAGTAGCTCTTCTAGTATTTACTCAACTACATTGGAATCTACCAATCCTGCAGCTGCAACAATGAGGAGACTAAGGACTATGAACTCCATTAGAATTACCACTTTCTGGAAATATATGAACCAGAATGGTGTACGACCTACTAGCTTCTTTGATGTGGCCCAATAGGCCCATAAATGTACGTGAATCCTTAATTCCCAATAATCTCTATTCACATTATAGACCTTTGTTAGTGGAGTTTTCAAAATTTTCTGAAAGGCCTCAATGATTTTGTTTTCTTACGGATGATATGGCATGCTCTTTTGATGTTGTACCTGGAATTCTTATGTCATTTATTTAATATTATGGTTTAATAAATGAGTTCCCTAGTCACTCATAAAAAATTTTGGGCATCCAAAGCGAGTGAAAACATTCTCAAATAAAAATTTGGTAGTGGTCTTCGCGTTTAAATCCTTAATAGGTGTTTCTTTGCACCATCATGGTGATAATGTATTGCGCTCCACTCATCTTAGATGGAAAATTGATTTCTTTGATGAAATTGAAACCCAACTTCTTGAATAGTTATAAATTCAATTTTGGGTGGATTATAATCTCATCTCATCGCAAAGGTTCACCCACTCCTTAACACACATAATATCTATGACAAAATTCCTTCACATCACGTTGGACATATGGCCACCATAGATGCACGCAAAATATTCTGCATGGTAACTTTTCCCACATAATTCTCTCTAGCCACCACTTTGTGTGCCTATACCAGTCTGGAAATTCTCTCATGCTCTAATACACATTGTCAAAGTATCCCATTTATTCCCAATTTGTATAGGAATATCATGATGAGTTAATAATCTATGGATTTGACTACCAAATTCCTTTTCTATGTCACTTTCTAATATTTTGGTGTCCTTCTTGAAGTAAGAAACTTGAATATTTCTGCAAATTGATCATTCACCATCTCTGCATGAACTAAATTTTCATCTAATAAGCCATCATTCACATTTCCTGCCTCTTCCTCAAATTTTATCCTTGACAAATTATTTTCCCATACATTTGTCTTACTAGCTTTAACCATTACTTAAAAATCATATTATTGGAACAACAAAAACCATTTTCATATCATCCCCCCAACATTAGCTTGTTGACGAGGTATAATAATGTATAGTGATCAGTATATAGCTTGAAATGCAAACCCAACATATAATGTCTAAAATTTTGTAACGCGTACATCTTTTCCATACCTTCATGCTCCATGGTGGTGTAGACTTTCTCTATCAGAGGTATTTTCTTACTATAAAATGCAATCAGACTGTCTGTTTTAGCATCTCATAGTTGTTCTAGTACCAAACCTAGTGTTGTTTTTGATGCATCCACGTGGAGATATAATTCCTTACTCCAATTGGGAAACATTAGTATCGTCACATATACTAATTTTTCCTTCAATGTATCCGATTACTATTGACATCCTTCAGTCCCTTAAAACTTAGCATCCTTCATAAGCAACCTCTCCAACTATGTGGTGCTCTGTGCATATCAGCACATAAATTTTATATAATACCTAGTATGTTTCAATGTCACACGTAATTGTCACACCGATGTAGGAGGCAATAGCTTCACTATTAAAGTAACCTTTAACAGATATACTAGAAACCATTGTTTACAAAGCACTTTCCCATGTAGAATTCCCATTGGTGAGAAAAAAATATAGTTATTCAAGTTCAGGTAAATCCACAACTGTCTGCACCTATCTAGCATAAGTCATAGAAATTCAATATGCTTCTAGAGAAGGCTAAAAATAGTCAAATTATCTAGATAAAATAAGAGAAACCTATGAATAAAATCTTTAAAAGCTACCACCACCACTCGATAAAACATCATTGGTGCATTATTCAACATAAAGGGCATGATAGTGTATTGAAATGATCACCACTCTGTCACAAATGTTGTCTCGTGATGGTCATCCTTATAAATTTTAATTTGGTGATATCTTGAGAATCTGTCTATAAATGAATAATATTCTTTCCCTCCAACATTCTCCAAGACTTCATCTATGAAACGGGTGGGGAATGGATCATGGACACAAGCATCGTTTAGTTTCCTTAATTCAACAAAAATTTTAATTTCCCCTATCTTCTTCAACCGAAAAACCATTGGACTAATCTGATATGACACGATAGCCTCTATGATACTTATTTCCAACATCATGTCAGATGCCTCCCTAACTTCCTGCTTATAAATGGGATTGAGGCAGTAGGTTCTTTGGTGTACTAGCTTCACACCTAGTTTCAAAGTGATTTTCATCTCCCCTAACTCACCCAATATGCCCTTCATCTCTACAAAAGTGTTTGGGAATAAGTATTGGTATTTACACAGTAGGTCAGAAATCTTTCCAATAGTATCTTCATCCCTATAATCTTTGATCATTAGGAAATTAATATTTTACTTGGCACCAATATTCACTTTACATGTTTTGATAGGCTTTGCATATTCTAACATAATGGAGTCTATTTGTATTTCAGTCACCTATCTCTCCCCTTAGACTTTGGGATATTCAAATCCCCAGGATATTTTTTTTCATCAACCTCTTCTTCCACACCATAACACTTTATCAATTTCCTAGTATTCTGATAATTATAATGAAAAGCACAAAATGGGACCTCTTTGGTGCAGTCCTTGGTTTTTGCTGCAAATATTTTTTCCTTGATACAAAACCTCATTTATTAGTGGATCATCTAAATCATATTGAAAATTAAATATAAAAAATTCTCCCATTACTTCCCAGTCTATAGTACCGTGTCATAGTTTTAACGCCATGTACCTTTTTCAAGGTATATTATTTAATATGTGCACAAAATGGTGCACCCACTCCACCTATGGAATGTCTTCCTCTCTCCATCCTATGATGCACATCTCCAGATGAGCATATTTTGATTCATCAACAGTATATCTTTCTTCTTAATTTTGATCATCCAAACCAAACTTGATCTACAACAGGTGCCTACATTGTTTCCATGTCTCTTTGTGCACCTTGTGTGTTTCCCACCACCATGCGAGAGTAGATTTGAGAGAAATGTATAATCTGGGAAACCTGAGGTGGTATAGTAGTTGAAATTCAATTGATTTGAAAAACATAACAATAGATGTCAACCCTTCGGGGATTTTCCCAAACTTTTGTATGGATCCACTACAAAAAATAGTAATATGAGCACATAGTCTTGTGGAAACCTCATGTAGGTGTTGCTTCCAGTTATGTAGTGCCTCGTTTCATTTTGAAGAAAATGAATTGATGTTTCTCCAGCTTAATGTACCATTTGTGGTCAAGTTTAAAAAATCATCATGATGAGTTGTTATATTATATATATTGTTAAGGTCAACTACATAAAGGTCCTCTCTCACTGGCTTGACATAACATTCCCCCTCCTCAGGTTCCAATGGCATGACTACCCATATATATGCAGCTTCAAAATTAATCTTCCACTTATTTAAGATAATAATGTTCATATTATCGAAGTCCCATTCAATAAAAATAAATGCCCCATAAAGTTTTGTATCGTCAACAATTTCGATGACTTCAAAGTTCACCAGACTTTTTACTCTAGTTATCTTAACTTCACCGTTTGATAATCTTCCAATAGAGAATATCCAATACTGATTGGAAAGTTGCAACTAGATCGACGACCATACAATATTGGGTTTTCCCATCAACTCCCATTTCTTCTTTTGTAAAAATTTGACATTAGAAGCCAAATCAATATAGTATGTTCCATATCATAATATCTTACTTGGGCACTCAACTCCAATTCCATGTTTGTGTTCCTTCTATGCAACACTTAATTTACCATCCTTCGATGCACCTACATGGAATTAACTTCCCTATATTGTGTGTAGTGATATGTGTTTTCTTGTACATAGTGATCAATCATCATGCACGGTGTCTCTATATCCTATTAATTTTTCATCATATTTAAAAATCTCATAAAATATTTTTGGATGAGGCTCCCATAGAGTCACTTTAAGTAGATGCTCATCATATATCGAAAGACCATCATAAACTAGTGTCCCCTGTGGCTGGCCCACCAAAATCGATGTGTCCCATTCTACTACTAAGAAATATCTCCTCACCTCCTTATAAGTCTTATTTTCCTTGGCAAGGTCAAACCTTAAAGGAAGCTATGCAACCTTCCATACCCACTATAAAGGATGATCCAGAGTATTTACCACATCCATGTGTATTCTAGTTACACCTCTAGTCATTGCGCACACCTAAAGGTGATCTTGTCAAACTTTTGTTATGACCATCTATATATTTGGTTTGTTCTTCTCCTCCCTCTTTGTTAGTAACTGCATGAAATATTTAATGGCATGGTCAAGCTATCTATAGCATGTACAAATTGTGTGGGGATTCATATAGTCCCTTGCTAGATATCCTGGTTGGACATAGTTATAGAAGATCGTCGGCCCTCTTCCTCTTCCAAATCCCATTTCCCTCTTGCAGGTGGGCCTTGTCCTCAAACTAGTGCGAGATAATATTAGTATTGATATTATTGTGCACCAAAATAACCTCCCTCTACCTCCTGTATGTGTTAAGCATCAGAATCCCTTACGAGTGTCAAATACAATGCGTGGAAAGAGTGAATGCCACGCTCAATATATTTTCATAAATCACAAAAATGGATCATTGTCGAGCTCCAATACTTCTGCATCAATGGGAAGTTTGTTGATAGGTGCCCCCATGCCCAAAAACTATCACACTATAGACCTCATCCTTGGGCTAATGGGATCGCAACCACTATATCCATATAATTTTTCACCATTGGGCACTCATTCTAGTAGTGTCCCTCCCTCCTACAAATCATGCACCATACTTCCTCACACTTTCCCTTTTTTTTGCAAGTTCCTATAATTGTAGTATCAAAGCATCCAATGTTGACTACATATGTCGTTCCTACACTGATCTCCACACCTATTGGTGTATCCTCTAGTTGCATGGATATATCCAATGCCTCAGGATAAGAACCCACCCTTTGTTGTGTGAATGGGATTTGTATATGCAGAAAAAACCCTGCTGGTGTTTCTACTACAACCCCCCTCTAAAATTTTATGTATTATTCGATTTTGGGGCCTACCTTCTATCTATAAGAACTTATATTTCATAGTCATAAAGTGTTCCTCTTCATTTTCTAGTGTCATAATCACTCATTCTTTCATGCAACGCTTGTGTGATGTTTTGACTAAGTATTGTTGGCAGCAGTTGCACAAATTTTAGAAGAAAAGGAAACCCCTTGTCAAACACAAGTAGAATCATGTTCTAATATTGCATGGATTCTTGGTCTTCCCTCTTGGAACTACAAAATCCTCTACTACTAGATACTACACAAGTACATGAGGAAATAAATTTTTCAATCTTGTGAGATAGACAATCATTGCGAAAGAAAATTGTGCAATCCTCCCTTGAGAGTCAGAACTACATAATCCAATGAGCTAGTGAACTACACAATCCCTTGTCACTTGGGATTGCACAATATTTTCTGCCTGTGGACTATGCAACCTCTTGGAACAAGTCAATTATGCATCCCTAGAAAATATGTATTGCACTTTCTTCTTTGACCAAGTGACTCAAGTTTCTATTTTTTATCCCTAGACAAGTGTCACTTTTCCTTGATTTTAGGCATGCATGTCATAAATACTAACCCTAATCCCATAAGGGTAAATATATATAATGGAAGCCTGTAGATATCATTTTCACACTCAAAATTGCAGATCTAGCCATCCCCGTGAGTTCAAGGAGCTTCGAATTTGGTTTTAATGCTTTTTTGGGTAAGTTTCTAAAGTGTTTCTTTTTACATATGTTTTTGTTGCTTTTGTGTTTACAAGTGTCACTTTCCCATTTCTTCTTTAAGTTATTGGATTTTCTGTTATCATTACCTTATAAAAGTGTTAGTTTAGTTCTTTATTCCATTTTTACGTGTGTCACATCCATCCCAAGCCATTTTGCCTACCAATAGCTACTGCTATTGGGTATTTTATGCATGTATGTTCTTTCCTTCTTATGATGTTTTTTGGTTGATAACAGTGATTGATCTAACTCATTCAAAGGGTGATCTATACTTCTCTTTCCCTTAGTCCTAGATATGAGAATTTCCTTTTTCCTAGGCTAATTTGTTGGATCCCTAAGGCTTGTGGGATTCTTCCACTGTACATTGCGCAATCCCAAGAATAAAGCCTCCTCCTTGCCAGTTGTAATTATGTAACATGTTGTTTCTCCTAAATATCCCATGGGTTGAAGAGATAGCGATTCCTAGGACATATTGATGAGTTCTTGCATGATATTCTTGAATTTTTCACTTACACTCAATATTTAACTTTATTTTAGATAGAATTCATTCATAATCTTCATATATGGCTGCAAAATAATACTCATAAAATCATTAAGGTCTAGCTCTAGTGAAAAACATTACTTGAGCATGTAGTTTTATAGTCATTATAGTATATTAGAGAGAATAATTATAAAGGAATGACACCAAATACACATGGCTTAATTAAGAATATTGTGCAACAAAATTCAACATGAAATAAATGAGAGAAACATTCAAATGAAGTGCTAATTTACATGGAGCGCATATTAAGGATATCAAATTTATCATTCATAGGCATCATAGATCAGTATTAGACATAAATGAATCCATGAATTCATAAAGAACATATCCAAAAGCTACTATTACATGTAATATGAGAAGAAGAGTGAAGATATATGGGACAAACACAAAATAAAATACATATTAAGGCCTCATATGAGCCGAAATCACCAAAAGCTTCCATTAATATTCAACAGGGCATACATTTCATTCACAAATTGTAGAGCTTCCCTCTTGAAAAAAATCGGCACCCTTGGTTCTGTATTGTAAACTATTTTTATAGGGCCTTGGGAAGAGAAGCCCTTACAAAATATTCTTTCTTGATTTTGCAGTGAATCATCATAACAAAAATGTCAATGTGCTTTAGTGGCCCAACTATACTATTTGGATCCTAACTAACTGATATTGATTCTCTGAAATAAAATATTTACATGAAAAATGAAATAATAAAGTGTCATTATTGACACAATCAGAAATATCTTCAATCATGATAGACTAGTTCAGGAGGCAGCGTTATTGGGAAAATGATCTGGAGCACTGGAGGATTGATGAATTGTTCACATCTCTGCCACAACACTAGAGTTGGTAGAAGATCATGAAAAAATTGCTAATATGTAATCTTAATATTTGTGAGCTTGGTGTAGTTCAGTCTGGGAAGAAATAGGCTCTTCACGAACCTCGGCAGTTGGAAGTATATTCTCAGATCATTAACCACATTTTTACCCTTCAAGGTACAAGTCTTCTCATGAGATGAATCAACCTTGCTCTTGGCCTCTACCAACATCTAAATCTATTTCTCCTATGATATCAACACTCATATGAAATACCAATAGTTGGGAAGCCATACTCGAATTCTCTCATCAAACTCTGAGTGAAAGGCATTCATAACCTTCAAAACTAATTCTAGGCATTCTTAATCTTTGGCTCTGCCCTCCCCCTTCTGGACTACTTTGGAGATATATATGATAACAGACACCCTATCCACCACATCTATAGCCCTCAACTCACTGAGTGGCTTCTCATTCACGGACTGGATAAATTTCTTGTTAATCTCAAAATTATTTTCACCCTCTTCCTTAGCATCTAGGATGAAGAAACCATATTCCTTAATCACAATATTTTTCTCATCCATAAGAGTTATGTATTCCTAGTTTATTTTCACCTCTGTTATTATTTCTTCCCACATCAGTTGTTTAGCTTTCAAGAGGGACATATTTCCTTTCAATATGCCTTTAATCTTAGAGATCTCCTGATTCATTGCCAGCAAGGTTTTGTTCATCAATTCTACGTTGGTCTTGGAAACCTCGAGCTGATTTTCCTTTTGTGCAAGGGCTCGTTGGGCAGTTTCTAAGTCCATATACATTTTCTTGAGCTCCCCGTTTGAGATTTTTAACTCAATGAGGGTATTTGTAAGTTTTTCAGTAGGATTATGAGGGTTCTCACACACGAGCATTGCACAAATGTGAGTCTCTTATCATCTGTTGAATTTATTATATCTGCTTCTTGAGATCCCCTACCTCATTGCTTTTTTCTATCAACTATTTTTCTAGTATCTCTTTCTCTTCCTGCACCTGTGCAAGCTCTTTAGACTACACATGTTCGTTGGCTAAAATATTTAGCTTATGCCTCAACTCCTGAATCTCTACTTGTGAACTCTGGAGAAGGGTCTCAAATGCAACTTTTTCCTCTGGGTTTAATCCAAGATTCATAATAAGCTATTTCAATTTATCATTATACATGTGTAGCGCTATAAAATAAGCTCTCTCATGCTTCAGTTTGGTTTCAGCCTTCTCTAACAACTTCTCAACCTTTCTTATGGTCATAATATTTCGATTTAGCTCACTATACAACATTTATCCCACTAATTTCATGTGGAAGTTGATCTTGTTAGGTAGAGGGAAACTTTTCAAGTCCAAAGACACATCCAAAGCCTTGAACCAAGAGCCTGATGGTAGTGACTATGCCAATAGGTTGTGTACAGATAATTTCATTTGATTCCTCTCCAAGTACATGGAAACTAAGAGTCTAGTATGATATGGGATTGAATGTGATTCCATTTCCTACTGCCTCTCTTCCCTAATATTCTTATTCCTTTCTTTAATTTATTTTACAACAAGCCAACTAAGCTCATTCGTAGTTGCACTTCCTGTTGAAATCATAATGGCTACCTCTGAAGATGATGAGGCAACAATTTGCAGTGGATCTTTCAAAGTCCCCTGGAAGCCTGGTTAGTCTGGTTTGTCTCAACCAACCTAGACTCGAATTCATTAGGGGAATTTTGAGGTATAAAATGGGCCCCCTAAGGAAATTATAAAATAAGAGTGGAAATAATAAAATGAGATTTGATTTCATAGTCAAATTTTAGAGGGAAAAAAGAAAAAATTATTTTTTCAACTTGTATTTTCAACTTATCTCCAAAATGTTTTACTCAAATTTCGAGCAAGATTAGTCATTGGATGCAAAATTTAATTCCCCATCCAAGGATTACCCATGTTACATACTTTTGATGGACCCCACTACATGAAAAACGATAATACATGAAAAACATGATTGCAATCATGTTTTTCATGTATTTCTCATTTTTCGCATACCAGGGTCCATCGAAAGTATGCAACATGGGTACTCCTTGGATGAGGAATTAAATTTTACATCCAAACAGTAATCCTTCTCGAAATTTGAGTAAAAAATTTAGGATATAAGTTGGAAATACAAGTTGAAAAAGTAGTTTTATTATTTTATTATTTTTAAATATATTTACCATTTTACTTAAAAATGGTGAATCATTCCCCATGGTTGACATCATCATCTTGAATCCTATTGGTTCTTATAAAGTTTATTTTGGATGTACATTTTTCTTAGGAGGCCCATTTTAGACCTCAAAATTCCCCTAATGTCTTATTCTTTTGTCTCGTGGGTCTTGGCCTTTTTTATTGTGTGTACATCTTCCATTTCCACATCTAGTATTTCATCAATGGTCCTTTTTTGTGCCTTGTCCTTTGTGTTGGAGTCTTGATCCCCATATTTGTGCTAATGGGCCATGAATCAAGGTTAGCCTTCCACTTAATCTCAAGTCTACATTGATGATCATAAGTTGAAGCATTTACGCCTTCCCTTTTCTTTGCAATGACACCATGAGGGTCGTAATGCCAAACATCTCCCATATAAAAATTCATTTGTTTCAGTAATTCCTCAACTTATAAGAATTATTTTCTGGAGTTAATAATGAAAGGTCTTATAGGCTTACCCAACTTGAACATGTACCCTTTTTAGCGGGGCCAAAGTGGACTTGGTCCATATTGCAACTCTTTATAACAAATTTCAGGGTGAATATCCTCATTGGCATGAACACAAGAAAATGGTAAGGAGGAAACTCACACCCATAAACCCTAATCTCTATGTAATACTCAAACAAATAATAGTATCCCACCCTGGTGTCCTTGTTGAGTTGTAGGATTGCATTTTTTTGAGGGAGTATTCTTGGAGGGGAAACATTGTGAATAATTTTATAAGAAATGACCATGTAGGAATATATGAATTGGGAATAACCATCATTATCGAGTCTCCTCCTAACAACAACCCAGTCAAAAACATACTTCCTTTGATTATTTGGGGCTATAAAAGTGAGACCTAGGCACTCAAAATCATCTACATGGGTGTACACAAACAAATAAAACTATAGGGAATAATTTATAAATTAGGAAGTGGTATGAAAATGACGTAATTGGAATTTTATGGACTCAGTCAAATAAGCAAGTATGTCAAAGAGGTGGTCTTGCTCCATCATCTCCCTCAGAAATCCTAGGGAGTATTTATTGGCCACATTGGCGCTATCATCCCCAAAAAATTGAGCAATTATAGACATAATAGGTTACACAGAATTTGTAAAGATATTTATTGGGAAACTATCAGCAATGGGTAAGGATTGCAAGGCAGGGGCCAAGACAATTTGTAGAAAGGATTGTTACTCAGCAACTGAGAGGGTAGTATAATTTTAGATCATAGTGGTTTCTACGAATTGTTGGGGTTCAGGGTAGCTTGGATAAATCAGATCATTTTGGATCAATTTTTGGGTCACCTCTAGGATTTTGGCTCCATTGGAAGAGACAAAATAACTCCTTTCTTCAATGTATGCAAAAATTATCCAAGAAATAAACTCAGGGAAACAAAACATGAAGGGAGAAATTTTTTAGTATAAACCTGAGTCAAATACTTAAAATGGATCTTCTCCTTTGACATGGTGGCCATACAATTCAAACTAGTGGTTAGACAAATTGTAAGCATAAGGAGGGTCTATAATATGTGCCTTCTTGTCCATTAGCGATTCGACATTGGGGGAGG
>CM076581.1:589509017-589663556 GCA_034641835.2 Pinus albicaulis | reverse complement strand
TAACAAGACCTTTCAAAAGCTGATCTATCTCATCTTCAGACAAAGGAGACAATGCCTTTTTTTTTCTTCTGCTTAAACAGTAATTATCTTCATATGACAGGGCATTCAAACTATCATTTATTACTGAGCTATTGAAAGGAGATTTATCACTTGCACAAAGATCTCATTCTGTTTTTCATGAACTGACTGGATTGCTTCTTCATGAAGGATGTGTTCTAATGATGGACTGACAGTATGACTGAGAACATTTGGATCCATTACTGTGTCTTCTGCATTCCAGATGATTTCAACAGCAGAGTTCTCTTTTATGGGCTTCAGCACAAGATATGCTTGGTCATCACAATCTGAATCTGGATCTGATATGGCTGACTGGGCTGGATCACATTCTGAAATTGAAACTTGACTTCCCTGCATGCTGTCTTCTTCTGTGGACAGATCTGAAACCATACTTTCTCTTTCATTATTTTCAGCCATATGGCCATCTTCTACCTGCTGATCTTGATTCTGCTGCAAAATTTCCTGAGCATTTTGATGGGTATCCTCTAGGTTCTCTTCATTTTGCTGAAATGGATTCTCGTACAGAGCCTCCATGATCTCATCATCCATGAAATTATCATCTTCATAATATTTCTCAAGGCTTTCAATAAAAGTAGTAGCATGTTTGCAACAGTCATGAACTAAATTTAATGATGGATAAGATACTTGATATCTTTCAATGAACAGGGCATGAAAATCCTTTAAACAATAAATACAGGCCAGCGGAAAATTTTCATACCAAGATTGGGCTTCACCTTCCAGAGTGGCCAGGAATATCTTCATCAAGCAATCTTCAGGAAAATCCACCTTCAACTTGCGAATATGCATGTGAAATCTAACTAGATGTAAAGCAACATCCTTCTTACCATCATCGTTAAACGTAGGCAGATTCCTTGACCAATCTACCTTGGGAATCTTATTCGGAAAACCTGGAATGTGATCTCGGCTCATGGGAGCATATCTCCTTGTGATTCGGTCCATCTTGAAAATCTCACAGCTACTGATCTCCCTGCAGTGAAGTCACCATGAAGCATTGATTTCTGGATTGTTCAGTGAATGAAGTCGCCGGGTGAATGAAGTCGCCGGGTGAATGATTTCGGCCTTGCGGTGTCTGACTGTTGTCCACCATCAGCAATCAGATCTGAACTTTGTCATCCTGTACCGGGGAAGACTCCCCAGCAGAGTCGCCACTATGTTAGCGCTCGATTCTGCCTCAGGTGAAATGAGGTATAACTCAAGGCTACATCAAACCACGCTCAGCCTCGTAGCTAGCCCTACGAGGACAGGAGAGGGCTCTCTCCGAGTCTATCTCGGCAAAGGATCTTCAAAGGGGCTGAGATGACTTATGTCTCTCCGGGTCTATCTCAGCAAAGGATCTTCAATAGGGTGCGAGATGACTTATAATGAACAATGAGTACTGATTTTAGGCTAGTAAAGAGATAGGAAAGTTTGATTTTGATTTTTTGGGTTTTCGTTGGAGAAATGGGAAAAAACAATTTTGGGTTCGGGGATAAGGCCAGATCTTTGCAGAATTCGAGTTGGGGCAAGGTAGGCAATAGTCTTGATGCTTTTGATCGAGTATATGGATGGATCAGTACGGCCAAAGAAATTTGAAGGGGCAAGGGAGAACATGGGTCTCTCAGCAGAGTGAAAACATAAGGCAACGAATTCAATGGGCAAAGTCAATGATTTTACCTCATTTACTTATTCATTTAGTTTCGAAGCATAAAGAAGGGAATGGCATACATTAAACTTGTGAAAGAACTTCTGATAAACTAAGAGAAAACACCATCAAGAACTGAAAGCCACAAGAATCCCAACGAATTATTGTAAACCTCATGATCTTTCCTTATTAATATGAAAAATATGTACAATAGTGTGCCAAAAGTTTCCCGAAGTCCAACTGGCTGTGGTCCAAATCATCATAGTTAAGCATTTCCACATTATCCATATCATCGTCGACATTCTCAATATCCTTCCAGTTTGCAGGCAAATGAAGTAATTTGGCACGAATCTGGGTGAATAAGAGAAATTTCTTTGGCTCTGAGACTGTATGGGTAGCGCGCCTACCCAACGCATAGCGCGCAGCAAGTGCGTAGCGCACTTGATATTTAACACGGGCTGGGGGTGTTATACGCGTAGCGCGCCCTATATGGGTAGCACGCCTCCCTTTGCGCGTGGCCTTTTTATGTATTTTAACACTAGGTGATGCGGCCAGTCTCTCAAGCAGCACTTGAAAGATCAATCCAGTTTGACATGTAATCAGTTATGAACAAAACGATGGAACTTTTTACTTCTTGCTGAAATTCTCTGGAGCCGATTGCAAAAAATATCAATGAAATGGAGCAGAAAACACCACAGTCATTACCATTTGTCTGCTGAGGCACATCGGGAACCAAAAGAGGGATCTTTGCAATTATTTTTTCCACGTCCTGCTTGCCTTCTTCTTTATGAATATCTATGAGGAACTTTCTTATCAGGGGTTCAAGCCGATGTGGATTTGTTTCCTTCATGAATCCAAAAAAGCAACATGCATAGGTCCTTGTTGGAGTACGAAATCGTCTCAAAATGACGAGAGGGTAATAAATTCCAATGGCTCCGATTGCACACTATTGGGATGAAAACGTATTGCCTTGCAATACTTTTGCTTTCGTCCATTCAATACTTTTAAGGATAACGCCTCTTCAAGCTGCATTGAAAACCACAAGCAATCCAGTAAGACTTGTGTTTAGCCTCAGGTAGATTTTTCCGCAATCGCTCCATATATTTGTCAATGATGTTGGTATTGAGGTGCTCATCATCATCTTTACTCATCTTGGATGCATTTAGTCCATCTTCTGAGCTCTTTCCTGAAACACAAGCCATTTCTGTTGGTGCATCAAAAACCATTTCTCTGATCACTTCACCTAGTTTCCAAACTGGACCAGAGCTATTTCTGTATAGTGTTCCACCCCTTGGTCGGAGGGTAGACCTTTCCTCTTTCCAGCAATTTTATGTTCAGAGGGCGTGCGTTGACAGATAGGGCCATTTCCAGTGCCATCTATAGAAGAGTTTAAATCCTCTGAATCCTCACTAGATCGGTGCTCTAAACACTTAGGGTGGTCAGCCATGTCTTTCTGAGCAACAGGCCTTCCAATTTTCTGAATCTTATTCAAGTCATTGTTGGAAACATCTGGATTCTCCCTGGCAACAGTAAGGTCCTTCACTTCCTTTATGCAAATGGTTCTTTTCTCATCTGCATCATCGCTGGGATTAGAAAGGACTTTATCAACAACACGCCTTATTGTAGACTCATCCAGGCTACCCTCTCCTGCTGAAGACTGAAAAACTTCAATAATTACATATTGAAAACACATTTTAACGATTTCTTTTTCAAAACAGGGTTTTGAAAAAGAATCAATCTCGCATTGATAACCATCTTGAAATATAAACTCACTGAACCTTCTTCTAGCCTGTAGGCATCATTCAACATGTTTGAAGACCAACTATAAGACCTAGACTCTGAAATGACATTTTCTGGACTACAGTAACATCAATGACTGTAAATGACGAGAAATGAACTTTGGAGAATTTGATCGACAAGGGAGTGACGGAATGGGAGTCTAACAGATCCAAACATTGTTCAATAGCTTCTCTGGCTGGCCTCTATATCTACTTTTCTACCATAAACCTTCAAGTCCCAACAACGAAACCATTTTTTGGCACACATGCCTAGATACCGACATTATTACCACCCGAAAGCAGAAAAACTATTAGCTCAGTTATGTTGTTGGGTTTGCATAACCTTTGAAGGTTATGCAAGGATATAGGGTAATGGGAGATATTTTTGTCTCAAAGGAACCTAACCCAAACTATCATAGTTTCCATATGTCACAGAAACTCTCATTGAATAATCATACAGTAATAAAGCCTATTACACAAATTAAATTAATCCTAGTAATTATCAACAACATGAGTCAGGCATGATATATAGTTTATAAAGAACAATAATTTCCTGACATTTCTTCATTGAATAGACATGTAACTAATTTCGAGATAAAACTAGGAAAGGAACAAGGTTCATTCAGTATATAGTGACGATTATTTAAAGCATATAAAGTATTCACATAGAGTCAAAAATCTTGCGCAGACCCCACATTTCATAAATAGAAATCACCACAGACATAAAGCATTAAATATCCCAACCATAAATCTGGAACATAACTCCTCAATAGCTTAGAATTTTATTAAACAACAAAATACAATTGTACATTTACTCCATATGTTTGACATCATAGACTCAAAAAGTGGACAATCATATTATGCTACTAAACAACACCATACAATAAAAAGTAAACAATATCCACAGATTGACACCATGTCGGAGCCTTAGTACAATTAACTCCATAGAAATCATCCCTAGACAAGGATAGTATTAGATAATAATGACAATACAAAAACAGAAGAGAAAAAATACAATAGCGCGAAACCAAAATGTTATCAACCATTGTGCAACAAAATTAACCTTTGATCATTAATACTAATCCTTTATATAGTGGTGTTCTTCCATGTTGTGACTCAAGGAATCTCCTTCCAACTCACCTAGACAAGATGTTCTCGCATGTGCAAAGCCTCAATCGTCTACCATGCCATACCAATTTAAATCACCATCTTAGCTCATATATAACTAACCTGCACAACTGGAGAATACCATGTTGGCTGAGGATATTTCAGTTATTTCATAGTTATCTTCAGCCTCTATTTCATATATTTTTGTTCTATCGAGCATCTACGTAGCATTTTTGTGCACTGTTAACCCCTATCTATTTGGTATCCTCGTACTTAGGAAAATTTTCAAAAAAATCCCATCATTTCTACTTTACCCAAACACATCTCTCCAGTGAGCAAATGAAATTTGAAACAAATCTTCTATTACTCCAATATTTCAATGGTAAATAATATAATAACAAGATTTAGGTGCCTTTCCTTTATCCAGATATAGTGTTTTACCTATGTCTTCTTTTTGGTTCTAATTACAAGTCTTATTATATTCCATGGGATTCAAATTTTTTATGCATAATTTCCATCTTTGTTGCAAAAAATACAGTGAAGATCAAGTGTTTTTCCATGATGAAGGCTATTTTCCTTGCCTATGAAACTATTTCTTCCACATCCTCTTCTACTACTATTTCCTTTGGGAGAATAATTTGATTCAGTGTTCCTTTTCTAGGAAAATCACACTACTTCTTCAGGGGACTAGGTTATTGTCTTCTTCTTCCCAAAATATTTCTCTCATTCTACAATCTTCACCACTAGAGACTCAAAACTAATAGACTTGAGTTTCTCACTATCTTGTATGGATTCAAGATAATGAGAGTATGTAAGGTAGATGATCTTGATAATAGCTAGGAGAGGAATTTCCATCTTCACTCTAGTAGTATCTAAATCATTCATGATGAATCTAATTTTACAGGATAGGGACATGGGATTGTCATCTTTCAACACACTGTTAAGAGCTTGACCATCAGTTTAACAAGATCCAATTTTGAGTGTGATTCATATATATGGTTCAAATTTTTTAATGCACTATAAGAATTTGTAATCAAAATTATATGACAGCTCACCTCTTCACTTGCAAAAGTGGAAATTAAGCAATAAGATTTTTTCCCTTGTTCCCCCAATGGATAAATCCTTATCTTTTGTGGGATTAGTGGGTGCATTATCATCCTCTCTATCACAAATTCCTTTTCAAAAGTCATTAAAATTGAGGGTGTTCCTTATCTCGATTATTTATAGCTCTCCTTTTTATTTAGCACTAAACAAATGGTGGATATGAGAGAATGTACCTTAAGAAAATTATTAATTTTAGGCCCAAGTAATCAAAATATATGTAGAAATAATGTATGATATAAAAATATAATATATATATATACAAACAACAAGGACCAATCCTACAACTTTATTGAATATTTTATCATTATAAGGCTTAATAAAAGCCTTCAAATGTCTAAGAAAAATCTAAACTACAATGATACCGCTTGACAATGAGTGGAACTTTCAAAAAAAAAAAAATTAAGGCCTACAAAAAAATACGTAAGGTATCTAACACAACCCTAAGTTCGAATATAATGAATGAAAAAACAAAATCCTGGAAACCCCAAACCACTATATATTTCACTGACAATTGGTATTCCAATACAACCCTGCTCTACACAATGTCACCATGTTATAGTTGTGGCCTACAAGGGCTTCCACATTTGTCAGATTATTGGAAACACAATAAAATTTAGGTCTTGAAAATACAATATTGCATTGGAACTAGTTCAATTATGTCATTATGATCCATGAATTTACTGAAATTCAGAGACACACCTAGGTGGACTAAAGAGGCCTTAGAATGATTGAGGATGGAGGGGTGTGAATACAGACTCTGATTTTATGGGCTACGAGAGTAATTAAACAACCCCTACATTTATGAGTATACATTTCAAAATCTTGACTTGACACTTTGCAATGGTGAAACAAGCTTCAATATGCATGCATGAAACCAAAGAAATCATGATGTAGGGTCATGCAAATTCTAGCAAAAACCTATTTCACTAGTTTCGAAACATGCTGAGAGGTGGAGTGAAGGACGTAGATGTGAAAGAGTTAGCCCTAGGGCTTGGAGAGAAAAATAGTTATGAATATAAATGGGCAAAAGGGTAGTGGCGAAGATGGGTGCATCAATGCTCAAAAGTGTGTCAAAATAGGAAATGATAATTTGATAGGTAGAAAAGCTCTTAGCATGAAATTAGTTGAACCAAGCTCTAATACCATATTAGAGGTAACTCCTCTGGTGATAATTTTCATTAATGAGAAACCAATTTATACAATAAATGAACCTTCATTTCATCACCTCAAGGGTCATTTTATCTTCCTAATTTATTTATGTACAATTTTAATTTAAGACAAAAATATTGAAGGATTATGTCCAACCAATGTAAAATTATACAAGATTTGAAATTTGGTAACAAATAATATTTTCTATGGTTGGGATGCAATATTTATGGAGGTTAAAAATGGCCTGAAAAAGGAAAAATAATTAATAGCGGGATAATAGCATAACATGAAATTTGAGTTGGAGGATGAAGAATATAACCGAATGTGATAGGGAATAATTCCCTACTAACTATGGCCAAATCAATAATAGAGTGAGAAAAATATATTAAAACTATCTTTCAACATTAGTTATGCATGTCAATGTAAACAATAACGTATGAAGACGAATATTTGTTGCATTGAAAGGCGCTCTACAACCCGGTATAGAGGAGATGTGTAGGTGTTAGATGTTAACATTTTTTAAATGTCGAGAAAACAAAATTGGGTAATAGATATATAAAGAAACAAAATTGAATGTCCATTTGATATGTTTTAATTAATATTCAAATTAAAATGTATGTAAATGTAAAATGTAATTAAGATGTATAAATTGCTAATCAAAATTTCCTTCACCATTTGAATAAAAAATATAACCATCCTAGATCCATATTAACCCCGGATCTATCAATAATCGAGAGGGATCAAATATTTTAAGGTGCAAACCTTTCCTCAAGCTTTTCACTCAAAAAAAAGTTTTCACCTAAGGAGATTTGATCCCTGTCAGTGCTTGATAAATATGGGTTAAGATGGATGTAGAATGGTTTTTATATAAAAACATACATATATCTCCCTCTCTCTCTCTCTTCCACTCTCTCTCTTCACTTCTGCTCTACCCTCTCACTCTCTCTCCATCTCTCCCTTGTCACCCTGTCTATCTCTCCACCTTTCTCTCTTTATGTATTTCTTCTTCCCTCCCTTTCTCTCCCCCTTCAACTCCATCTCTCTCTCCCTCCATCTATCCTTATCTCTCTCAATTCCTATCTCTCCCTTTATCTCCCACCTCCCTATGTCTGCCCTCCTATCACACACACACTCTCTCTTTTCCATCCAAATCTATTACTATCTCCTTCCCTACCTCCTCCTCTCTCTACCCTTATCTCCCCCCTCCTTCTCCATGTATCCCTATCTCTCTATTTCCTTTCTATCCCTATCTCTCTCCTCTCTTTCTCTTTCTTCCCTCCTCTCCTCTCCCACTCACTCTCTCTCCATCTCTCCCTTGTCACTCCCTCTCTCTCTCTCCACCTTGATCTCTCTATTTATTTTTTCTTCCTTCTCCCTCTCTCTCTTCCCTCCAACTTCATCTCTATCTCCCTCCCTCTCTCCTCTCTCTCAAATATTCTATATCTTCCTACCTCTCTCTCCCTTTCTCTCCGACCTCCCTTTGCCTATCCCCCCCATCTCTCTCTTTATCGCTCTCTCTATCTCTCTCTACCCTCCAACTCTATCACTATCTCCCTCGCTATCCCCTTCTCTCTCTTCCCATCTCTCACCCCTCCATCTGTATGTATCCCTCTCTATTCCATTTATCTCCCTATTTCTCTCCTCTCATGTCTACTTTCTGTCCTCTCCTCTCTCCCTAACTCTCTAATTATCTCTCCCTTTTCACTCCCTCTCTCTCTACTTCTATCTCTCTATGTCTTTTTTCTTCTCTCTCTCTCTCTCTCTCTCTCTCTCTCTCTCTCTCTCTCTCCATATGATTGAGAATTGTCACTCTATATAATCAATGATATATGTAATGTCTAATATATTTTATATTTCATATTTTTATTTCGAAATGTGTTATGCTTTTTGGGCATGTGGTATTGATAATCCATGGTATTAGCACATGGTATTGTAACAAAACATATTTACAAGTTAATAATATCCATGGTAAAGTGAGGTGGATATTCATGGTTAAAAAACTTGTTATAATATAAGTTAATTGTAAGTATTAAGTTTTGGTGTGCTTATTAATTACGTCGTAATTCATTCCCCTTTGAAAATAAATCCTCGAACTCCCACTCTGTGTTGTTATGCAGCATTGGATCAAAGTGTTAGACAATTAAAAAAAGTTGGTTGTTGCATGACCACTGACTCCACCTAAATTGTAAATTGGATCCAGGCTCCTCTGGATTTTCCAACTTCTTCAACCGTCAGGGTTTTCATTTTATCTTCAACATGATATTCAATCATGCACGGAACCGGCTCCTCAGGATTTTCCATTTCTTCAATCATCCAGGTTTCCACTATTTATTTAACAGGAGGTTCAGGTCTACTTGGACCTTTGTTAACTATGTGAGGTGGGGTCTAGAGCAATGGGATTCTATAAGAGACCTAACCCTTTATGGGTTAGTCTTCTCTGTTTTACAAGATTCAATAGGTGATTAACTCCTCCTCCAGGGTTAGTTTTTGTTTTCGCTTAATTCTCTGTTTCTCTTAATTACATAAGAATTTTTTTTTACCCTTAATTTTTTGTTTCTCTTACTTCAAAAAGAATTTATAATAATATATGAGGTATGGGCCCTAAATTATAGGAATGTGAAAATCAGGACTTACAGAATAAATAACCCTTCTTTCTGGTATATTTCTCTTCATGAACCAGGAAGATATCTGCCAGCTCTAGATCCATTTACAATTAAATCTCGTGAGTGTTTTTGTATGTTTGGCCATTATTGTTTTTGGGTGGACAGTCTAGATGACGCCTCTCCCTTGACCTATATATATTATGAGTTACTCCCCCTACAAACCCCCTAAAAGCCTCAAAGTGACCTTCCAACGCTTTATGGAACACTCTAGGCTTTTAGGATATTTTCAAGATTCATCATTGCAATTCCAGGCGAAGATACTGAAACGATGAAGTTTAGGAGACAACGATGATCTTCTTGCTGCAGTGCACTATATTCCCCCTTAGCCTTCCATGGCCACAACACAAGATGAGGCCGAGCAGGTCATGTTTGGTTCCCTAGACATTTTTTTAAGAAAGCAGGGTTGAAACCCAAGGATATCAGGATTCTTGTGGTGAACTGAAATTTATTCAATCCAACTCCTTTACTCTCTGTTACGATTCTGAATAGGTATAAGTTCAAAGGGAACATCTGGAGCTTTAATTTAGGTGGAATGGGTTGTAGTGCAGGAGTTATTAACATTGATCTTACCAAGGATTTATTACAAGCTCATAGAAGCACATATGCAATAGTTGTGAGCACAAAAAAAATTACTAAGAATTGGTATTTTGGCAACATAAAGTCAATTTTTATACCCAATTACTTGTTTCATGTTGGGGGATCTACAGTTATTCTTTCAAATAAGCTCTCTGACTGTCGGCATGCAAATTACATGCTTTTCCATTTTGTGAGAACTCATAAAGGGGCAGATGATAAAGCATTCAAATGTGTTTATCGGGAATAAGATGAAGCTAGCAAGCTTGATATGTGATTATCCAAAGAACTTATGGCCATAGGAGGAGGAGCATTGAAGACTAATATCACAACTCTGGGACCTCTTGTTCTTCCATTCAGTGAGAAATTAATTTTTTTTTCCACCCTTTTTGGGAGAAAGGTCTTCAATATGCATATCAAACCCTATATTATGTATGTTAAGCTTGCATTTGAGAATTTTTGTATTCATGTTGGAGGAAGAGCAGTGATCGATGAGTTTCAATAGAACTTTCATCTCAAGCCAATACATGTGGAGGCTTCAAGGATGAATCTAAATCTCTTTGGAAACACATCTTAAATCTCAATTTGGTATGATCTCAATGACATTGAGGACAAAGGATGTATGCGAAAAGGCAATCAGATTTGGTAGATTGCATTTGGTAGTGGATTCAAGTGCAGCAATGTTGTTTGGAAAGAATTTCGAATGGTGAAATCACCGACTAATAGTCCTTGGGTTAATTGCATTGATTGATGATACAATGAGAAACAAGCGAAATGAGTTGAAACTCTAATGCATCCAGTTCAACCTCAGATCTATGTGTATCTCCTATATATGTGTGCACTTTGGAGTTCTGCAATCTTGGAATTTTTTATTGGTCCCCATTTCAAGGTATCTCACATGGTTTAGCTTTAATTTTTAATTTTCTACACTTCCATACTATTGCATCTTCAAGTTGTATATCCAGCATTTGAATTTCCAAACTATGCCACATCCCAAGATTTAAGAGGTATTTTTCATTTTTATAGATTCTCCCATTCAGACTTTGTAGGTAGGCTAGTAGTAGCATATGGAACTTTCATTATTATTTGTATAAAATTCATTTGTGAGAATTGTTTCAATGGGAAATTAATGATATTTCCACTTTACATTTCTCTCAAGAACTACCATTCTTTTCAACTCTACTGAAATAATAATTTCTTGTTTCATGTTGGGGGATATGCAATTCTTCTTTCAAATAAGCACTCTGACCGTCAGCGTGCAAAGTACAAGCTTGTCCATGTTGTGAGAACTCATAAAGGAGAAGTTGTTAAAGCATTTAGTTGTGTTTATCAGGAGTGGAAAGCTCGATGTGTGATTAACCAAATAAGTTATGGTCATAGTAGGAGGAGCGTTGAAGAATAATATCACAAATATGGGACCTCTTGTTCTTCCCATAAATGAGAAATTACTTTTGTTTTCCACCCTTGTTGGGAGAAAGGTCTTCAATATGAAGATCAAACCCTATATTCCAGATTTTAAGCTTACATCTGAGCGTTTCTGTTTTCATGCTAGAGGAAGAGCAGTGATCAATGACTTTCAGAATAAATTGCATATCAAGCCAATACATGTATAGGCTTCATGGATGACTCTACATCGCTTTGGAAGCACTTCCAGAAGTTCAATTTGGTATGAGCTCAGTTACATTGAGGCCAAAGGACGTATGCGAAAAGGAAATAAAATTTGGAGGATTGGATTTGACAGTGGATTCAAGCACAACAATTTTCTTTGGAAAGCACTTCAAATAGTGAAATCACCAGTTAATGGTCCTTGGGTTGATTGCATTGATTGATGATACAATGAGAAACCAACGAAACGACTTGAAACTCTAATACATCTAGTTCAACCTCAAATCTGTGTGTATATCCTATATATGTGTGCACTTTGGGGTTATGCAATCTTGGAATTTTTTTATTGGTCCCAATTTCATGGTATCTCAAATGGTTTAGCTTTTATTTTTAATTTTCTGCACTTTCATACTACTGCATCTTCAAGCTATATATCCAGCATTTGAATTTCCAAACCAACTGTGTTTATCAGGAGTAAGACGAAGTTGGAAAGCTTGATGTGTGATTATCCAAAGAACATATTCCCATAGCAGGAGGAGTGTTGAAGACTAATATCACAACTTTGGGACCTCTTTTTCTTCCCATCAGTGAGAAATTACTTTTCTTTTCCACCCTTGTTAGGAGAAAGTTCTTCAATATGAAGATCAAACCCGATATTCCATATTTTAAGCTTGCATTTAAGCGTTTATGTATTCATGTTAGAGTAAGAGCAGTGATCAATGAGTTTTAGAAGAACTTGCATCTCAAGCCAATGCATGTAGGGGATTCGAGGATGACTCAACATCACTTTGGAAACACGTCCTCAAGCTCAATTTCATATGAGCTCATTTACATTGAGGCCAAAGGACATATGCAAAAAGGAAATCAGATTTTGAAGATTGCATTTGGCGATGGATTCAAGTGCAATAGTGTTGTTTGGAAAGAACTTAGAACAGTGAAATCACTGGTTGATAGTCCTTGAGTTCTGCAATGTTGTTCCCCATTTCAAGTTATCTCACCTGGGTTAGCTTTGATTTTTAATTTTATGCACTTCCATACTATTGCATCTTCAATTTGTATATCCAATGTTTGAATTTCCAAACTGTGCCACATCCCAAGATTTAACATGGATTTTTCATTTTTATAGCTTTTCTCATTACTTTGTAGGTAAGCTAGTAGTAGCATCAGGAAATTTCATTGTTATTTGTTTACAATTAATTTGTGGGAATTGTTTCAATGGGAAATTCATGATATTTCCCCTTCACATTTCTCTCCAAAACTACCATTCTTTTCAACATTACTGAAATAACTAGCTGAAAAATTTGCATCGTCAAGGTGCTTGATTCTTGAACAATCATATTTAAAACTAATCATGTTTATGTGTTTTTCATTTACTTGATTTCCAAAGGTGATATAGCAGATTACTTTCTAAAATGAAGTCATGTTAATGGAGCATGTGTAGTCAACAAATGGGAATTATTCTTGTTGGCTTCCAGTGTGGTGTTTGTTTCTTTCTCATTAACACCTTTCAATTCAGAGGTCTTAGTGTAGGAAAATTGACAATCCAGCTAATGAGGAGGTTTCCTAGCAATTTTATTTGTAAGATCAATTTCCTTTTCACAATAGTGGTTTGTGGGTAGACTAGCAACGATAATAGATTATTTCCTTTATTCCCTTTCAAATAAGTTCTACTAATATATGTATCTAGAAAGCTCGCATCATGACTTTGAACAATTACGTTTTATGTGTTTTGCTCAATTGTTAAAGGTGACTTGAATTTCCATGTTATCATACTGAAATGCAATCATGTTAATGATATATTGACAGTGAACTATGTTAGAAACTTTGTCATATTTTGGTATTAGGAGGTGTGTATCTTTCAGTATTTATATATTATTTTCAGATTCTCCTCCCTCTCAAAATTTGGGAGGGTTAGAATCATAGTGTAATGTGTTTTTCTTCTACTTTTGAATCTTTTACACTATAGTTTGATTTCGTAATAAAATAAGCATTGGCCTTTTACTTTGTAGCATAGTTTGCTTGTTATCTTAATGAGGAGATGTATAATGATATGTCATTTTGGTTATGCCATATAAGACATAGCCAATGCTGGAGGTTAGATTATTTGCTTAAATAACAGTTTGTCGCTCTATACTTGAACATTCAATTTGCTATGTGGTTCATGGTTTCCAGATATTGGTGACTTGCTACATCGATAGAATATTGTTCTAGATAGAGCCACCTGGGATCACTTTCCATTAGCTCAAACACAAAGCCTGATCCCGAGAGTGTCGAGAGAAATTGAACCCGGCTTCACATATCAAAATAAAATAGGAAAGATATAGTTTCATTTATTCATCTTTTTGAACATAATAGCAATCATTGAAAAAGAGATAAAATAAATATATGCTTCCGATCATGTACGAAGCATTCAGATTTGGTATATCAAAATTTCTTTGGAGAAATGTCAACGATACCATAAGCTAAAAAAACTCCTAAGCAAATCCCTTCAAAAATCTCAAGAAGTGGCCTTCAACACTTTGTTTTCAACACTTTGTTCGTGAAGAAGAACAAGAAGCGAGAGAAACGAGAGAAGGAACAAAGTTTTTGTTATACCATTCATTTGGGCTCAAATCATCAAGCTAGAAGCTGCCCCAAACATGTCATGACAGCAAGTAAACATCGGAAAATAAATTTTGATGGTATTAACTACAAGAAGTCCTTAAAAAAGACATCGTCCTTCACTAAATACATTGGTCGACAGCCGATAATACTGACCTAGATCCATCTAACTCTAGATCTATCATGCGCCGAGAGGGATCAAATCTCTCGAGGTGCAAACCTATTTTTTGAGTGTAAAACTTGAGGAAAGGTTTGCACCTCGAGAGATTTGATCCCTCTCGGTGCATGATAGATCCAGAGTTAGATGGATCTAGGCTGGTTCCAGTCGGAGGCATCAACGTCACATTTTTCAAATTATTAAATTTTTTGTATATTTTTGAGATGTAAGATGGATCTAGGTTGGTTTCAGTCGTGTGCTGCCAAGGAAAATATATCAAAGATATGATTAATTTTATCAGTAATATGTAAATATATCAAATATTAATATAATCATTTTAAATATGCTAAATATTTCTGAGATTGACTTGGTCATTTTAATTTTAAATTTTCTTAGTTACCTCGGTTCGTTGAGATGATAATTATTGTTAATAACTATAATGATGAAAAATGATGAAATATTTTTTTTAAATGCAAAGTGAAAATAATAGTGTTGAAAGATAGAAAATGTGAATAATAAGAACGTACTCATGTTACAATCAATCTCAAACTATTTTCTTCTACTATTCTTATTTCCTCCCTTGTTAGTTTGTTATCTTTTCATATCGATTATATGAAAAAGAAAATTTAAATCGTAAACCATTTAAATCTTTAGCTCGATCTGTTGTAGTAAACATGATACCTTGTCTCTCTTGCTCTCCAATATTAATAGCTTAAATTACTATAACACAAAAATAAATCTACATTGTTAATAAATTTTTGTGCTTACACTAAAATCAATGCATATTGTTAATCCAATCACTTTAATATTAATGTACCATCATATATCCAATTACATCAAATAATAAATCAACATATACATTGAAATCAATGCATTTAATGCAAGCAATCAAATAAGATTAGAAAATAACTTCTACATTGAAATCAATGCACCTAATGCAATCAATCAAATAAGATTAGAAACCAACATCTACACTGAAATCAATGCATTTACTCAAAGCAATCAAATAGGATTATAAATCGCCATCTACACTGAAATCAATGCATTTAGCGCAAACAATCAAATAGTATTAGGAATAATCTACATTGAAATCAATGCATCTAGTGCAAGCAATCAAATATAATTATAAATCGATGTCTAAATTGAAATCAACACATCCGGTGCAAGCAATCAAATAGTATTAGGAATCATCACCTACACTGAAATCAATGCATCTAGTGCAAGTAATCATATATCATTAGAAATAAATATCTACACTAAAATCGATGCATCTAGTGCAAATAATCAAATAGTATTATAAATCACCATCTCCACTTAAATCAATCCATCTAGTGCAAAAAATATTCTTCCATCTCCACCCTCCATCCATATCTATATCCCCATCCATCTCTTTTTTTTTTGTCTCTATCTCACCCCCCTAAACACACACGGTCTCACACTCCATATATATCATTCTCTTTGTCGATCACCCTCTCTCCCCATCTCTCTCTTCTTCCCTCTCTTCCTCTTCTCTCCCTCTCCCCCGCTAATATCTCTCTTTCCTCCTTTTGTCCTCTCTCTCTCTTTCTCTCCATCTTCCTTATCACTCACTCTCTCTCTCTCTAGGAACCAACATCTACACTGAAATCAATGCATTTACTCAAAGAAATCAAATAGGATTAGAAATCGCCATCTACACTGAAATCAATGCATTTAGTGAAAACAATCAAATAGGATTAGAAATCATCTACATTGAAATTAAGTCATGTAGTGCAAGTAATCAAATATAATTATAGATCGACATCTAAATTCAAATCAACACATTCAGTGCAAGTAATCAAATTGTATTAGAAATCACCACCTACACTGAAATCAATGCATCTAGTGCAAGTAATCAACTATCATTAGAAATAAATATCTACACTAAAATCGATGCATCTAGTGCAAATAATCAAATAGGATTAGAAATCACCATCTCCACTAATATCAATCCATCTAGTGCGAGATATATTCCTCCCTCTCTCCACCCTCCATCCATATCTATATCCCCCTCCATCTATTCTTTTTTGTCTCTCTATCTCACCCCCCTAAACACACGCACTCTCGTACACCATATATATCAATATCTTTTTCAATCACCCCCTCTCCCCATCTCTCTCTTCTTCCCTCTCTTCACCTTCCATCTATATCTCTATCTTCCCCTTCTCTCCCTCTCCCCCATTAATATCTCTCTTTCCGTCTTTTCTCCTCTCTCCCTCTCTCTCCATCTTCCTTATCACTCTCTCTTTCTCTCTCTCCCTAGAAACCAATACACTGAAATCAATGCATTTAATCAATAAATCAAATAGGATTAGAAATCTCCATCTACATTGAAATCAATGCATTTAGTGCAAACAATAAAATAGGGTTAGAAATCATCTACATTGAAACCAATTCATCTAGTGCAAGTAATCAAATATAATTATAAATCAACATCTAAATTGAAATCAAAAAATTCAGTGCAAGCAATCAAATTGTATTAGAAATCACCACCTACACTAAAATCAATGCATCTAGTGCAAGTAATCAAATATCATTAGAAATAAATATCTACACTAAAATCGATGCATATAGTGCAAATAATCAAATAGGATTATAAATCACCATCTCCACTTATATCAATCCATCTAGTGTGAAAAATATTCTTCCCTCTCTCCACCCTCCATCCATATCTATATCCCCCTCCATCTCTTATTTTCTGTCTCTCTATCTCACCCCCCTAAACACACACTCTCGCAATCCATATATATCAGTCTCTTTATCAATCCCCTCCTCTCCCCATCTCTCTCTTCTTCCCTCTCTTCACCTTCCATCTATATCTCTATCTTCCCCCTCTCTCCCTCTCTCTCCATCTTCCTTATCACTCACTCACACTCTCTCTCTCTACCTTTCTCTCTCTATTTCTTTCTTCTCACCTCTCTCCTCCTCCCCCTCCAAGTCCATCTCTCTTTCCCTCCCTCTCTCCACTCTCTCACATCCTCTCTCTTCCTTCCTCTCTTTCCCTTTCTCTCCCATCTCTCTCTCCCTCTCCCTCTCTCTCTTCACCCACCAACTATGTTACTATATCCCTCCCTCTCTCCTTATATCTCCTTCTCCCCCCTTATCTCCATCTCTCCTTATTTGTCTCTTTATCTCAACCCCAAACATACATGCTCTCTCTCTGTCTCTCCCTTGTCACTCCTTCTCTCTCTCCACTTCTCACTCTCTATATTTCTTATTTCCTACATCTCTCCCCCTCCAACTCCATCTCTCTTATCGATCCCTCTCTCATCCTCTCTCTCAAGTCTTCTCTCTCATCCTTCCTCTCTCTCTCTCTCCCCTAGATCCCTTTCTCTTCCCTAATCTCTCTCTCTCTCTCTCTCCAATACTCTCTCTTCACCCATCACTCTCCTCCTCTCTCTCATCCTTCCTCTCTCTCCCTTTCTCTCCCACCTCTCTCTCTCTCTTTTCCCTCCAATCCTCTCTCTTCCCCCATATCTCTCTCTCTCTCTCTCTCTTCCCCCATCCCTTTCTTTCTCTCTCTCTTTCCACCCCTCTCTCTCTCCAACTACATTACTATATCCCTCCCTCTCTCCTTCTCACTTCTTCTCTCCCCCCTTATTTCCATACATCTTACTTTGTCTCTTTATCTCACCCCTAAACATACACACTCTCTCTCCATCTCTCCCTTATCACTCTCTCTCTCTATTTATTCTTAGTTATGTAAACTAATGAACATAAATATTCGTAAATATAAAGTAGATTATGGAGTAAATATGAAAAGAGGTTTTATTTACTTACCATACCTCTAGTTTATTTATATTTTTATTTATTTACCATACCCCTTTTCTTTACTACGGTATTTGGCCCATAGGCTTGTTATATAATTAGATTTTTATTTATAATCCTATTTGATATATTGTTATTTATTTACCTTACCTCTTTATGCCTCTTTTATATTTATTTATTTACCATACCTCTTTATATATATTTTATATTTATTTATTTATTTATCATACTTGTTTATACCTCTTTTATATTTATTTATTTACCCATGGTATTTGGCCCATGGTATCAATATTAATTTGTCCCATGGTATTCGTCCCATAGGTTTCATCTAAATAAAACCTCTTTTTAAAGTTTTTTTAAATATAAAAAGGTTTATGGAATAAATATAAAAAGAATTTTTATTTATTTACCATACATCTAGTTTATATATTTTTTTATTTATTTACCATAGCTCTGGAGTAAGTATAAATTAATTTTACAAATATTTAATTAAAATAAATATTAAAAGATTTTGGATTTTGATTGTTTGTATTGAATTAACTCTTTTCCTTTGATTTAGGAAATGGTATTGACTTTAGTAAAGAGTGAAGATGTTTAAAATTTTACTTAATTTGGAAATTCAATGTGGTAATTTTTTTTTGTTAAAGGTAAATTTATGATCCATTCAAATTCACGTATATAATTTACTATCCATTCAAATCATATAAATAATACATAATTGTAATAGAAATTGATATATGTTCTAGCACAATGCAATTTTTTTTTTTAAATTTAAAACTTAAGCCGACATTTTGTATGAGGACATGACCCACCTGACATCAGGGTCATACTGGGCTGTAGATGCACCTCTCGGCGCAAAAATGGGTTAAAGATATTAGGAATTAGTTTGCACCTATAGAAAGGTGACATATGGCACACACATTTTTAATTGTCAGGTTGAGGTATATCTACTCATTATTGGAGAATAAAAGCAATTGATTGGTTAGACTTTGGCTTTAGGAGCTTAAGATAAAGCATAATCTCCAAAAAGGGCTATTAATAAAGTATTACATGTAAAAATTCATTCCTTGACCATGATATATGTATATTACAAGGTACATGGTTGTTTAATATTTCTGAGCTCTGCATATGCCACAAGGTCCGAGAAATTCTCATATCTATTGAATACTTCAAGGCCGGAAGGGTTTTTAGTTATTAGGGATACCTATAGGAACTTGGGGGTTGTTTTTATTACAGTACATCCATCACATGTTTGAAGGTGTTTCACTCTTTTTGTGTAACCATGTACTCGAATTTATAGGCGATACTGGTTGAGGACTGGTGCTAGAGAAATTTTTGGGTTTCAATTATTTCCTAAATGAATAAATTGTGTTGATTAAGATTAGTAGTGTTAGGGAGAAGAGAGGATGCTTGGTAAAATGTCTACGCCTATTTAGAAATCATGAAACAACCTTCATTAGATGCCTAATTACCTATCTGATTTGCCACCCACCAGAGACTAGACTAAAGGTAAGCACAAGTTTTTCAATGCTCCTTGTCTCTTCATAGATTTCAATCTCAAGGGATCCACAAAGTCAAACAAGGCCAAAATACTAAATTCTCCACTCAATCTCAAGACATTTTCTAGAGTTGTGAATAGTCATTGGAATGAAAAGAGGTTAGATCCCTAGTTGAGTTATTTTGGGAAGTGAAGCGAGACAATAATGATTGGTTCTCCACATGAATTTACATATACCACCTCTCAGACTGGAATGGAGCATTCAGAGAGTTATAGTTTTGTCACATTCCATGGTCCAAAATCGACCATAAAACACATATATTCTCATTTTGATATGGATAGTAAAATTTTGTAATATCCTATTCTAAAACAAAATGAAGAGGGAATATGGAATGTTGCATTGCTACATCGCAACTATGCAAAAGTTCCAATGTTTCATGTTGTAAATTTTCTCAGTGCATGCTATCTATGCAAATGACAGTTTGGCCATAAGGAGGACATCTACATGTATAGGTCTGTTATAATGATCATACCATGTTTTATGTTAGACATTTCTCTAAAACTTGAAGAATCATATTGAATTTATTATAGTTTTCCCTTAGTCGGGCCAATGAGTTTATTTTCAATATTAATGGATTTTGTTTTCAAAAGGTATGTAAAACTTCAGTTTCAAAGCTTTCTCATATTTTTCTTGTTGATTATTGCAGACGTGACAAAGTATTTTGGAGCATGGAATTTTGTTACCAATAGATTTTGATGGATGAATACTTGGAGACATTTCTCGCTTCTACACCATCAATGTCAACTGCTTATTCTTATAGTGGATTTTTTTTTATAACCAGAACATATATGTTGCATAACATAGGAATAAGATTTGTTTGTCATCCATACTGTGTAAAATAAAAGGTGGTTTAATGTATGTGTTGTTGCATCTGAGGATTTGTAGCAAAATACATAGTCTTAGATGACATAAAAATATGTTTTTTTAATGTTGAGGAAAAGGGATGGGCTTTTCTGAAGCACACTTTTTTGGGACAAGACTTTTGTTGTCTACGAGTTTTAAGTTCTATCACAAGGTATGTACAAGGATGGGCACAACTTTAATCACTTGTTCGTGGGTTGTTGATATCATCAATTAAAAGGGCTTTGGTATCCAAGTCTAGGCTCATAGTCCTTTCTACGATTCAAAGACCAAATGTGTTGATCTTCATTATTCAAATTTACCATACTTGTGGTAGAGTATGGTAATTTCATATTTTCAACATCCTTGAGTTCAAAAGATTCATATTTTGGCTTCAATTTAATCTTCTTATAATTTATCCAAAATCATTTGATGCGGGTCATTGTGATTGATCTAGTCCACAGACTTATCAAAAAGATAATGATAGAAATGCTTGCTAGATTTTGAATTGGGGGAACAACGTAAATGAATCTGAATGAAATCTAAGAGAGCTATACCAATTTCAAGAAGTCTTGAATCCCAATTAAAGTTGGCAAATACAAATAGGGTGTGGGTAAATTCCAATCACTCCAGTAGGAAAATCATTCAAAATTTGCGAGTGCAAATACATATGGTTGCTAAGGATAGAGATCATTTATATCTCTATATTTCATGCAATGGTTGCTAAGAATAGTCTTATTCACATGATATTATATTGTGCAAAGGTTGTAATAAGAGCTTCAAGTTATGGTCCAATCAAATGTTTGAAAAATATTTATTTTTCAAATTTAAACATTATAACTTGCATTAAATGGCCAGATTTGAATTTAGCTACCAATGGCATGAGATGTTGCAAAGGAAACGTGGTGAGGTAGTAGTGTAACAAAGAGTCACATTAAATTGTTACTTTGCCATGATGACAATGAAAGTGTCACCAGATGTTACCAAAGGGATGGGGTCTCATTAATTGCATCATTGACATGACATGAGCATCCACACTTTTAGGTTTTGGTTATTTAGTGTAGTTACCAAAAAATGCACTATAGAGATAACAATCATCTAGATGTCCTACATATTTTATGTCATAATTTATGGATATGGTTGCAAAATTCATGCATGATTTATCATCACGTACTTCCCAAATAACTTATTCTCAAGTAAAAAATATATTTATCATCAATTACTTCTCATTCTTTGCATAAAAAATGAATAGGAATAAGATGTAAAAAATATAATTACTTCCCCGTTATTTAAATTGTAATAGTTACTAACCACCAAAATTGTAAATTGTAGACTTACTAATTGTTACTAACCACCAAAATTTATGCAAGTTCTGCTAGTTGAGCAAACAATTTTCCGACTTCCCATTCTTTGCATAAAAAATGGATTGGAATAAGATGTAAAAAATATAATTACTTCCTACCGTTATTTATGTTTTCTTGAACATGAGCAAAATTGTAAATTGTAATAGTTACTAACGGCCAAAATTGTAAATTGTAGACTTAATAATGGTTACTAACCACCAAAAATTATGCAAGTTCTATGGTTGAGCAAACAATTTTCCGACCATAATTTATAACTTACCACCAAAATTTATGCAAGTTATGTGATTGAGCAAACAATTTTCCGATCATAATTTATAGCTTGAGTTGGAGAGACTAAACTACTCTACAAAACAAAATTATGATATATCAAATTAAATTTTATTATTTTTTATTACATTTAACTTTTTATTAAATATTTATTTTTTAGTATTTTTTAATTAATAAACATATAAATAATAATTATTAAAATTAAATATTAAATTTTACAAACATTTACACTTACACATCTACTTTTAATATATATAGCATATAACAGAAAAATCTAAGACTTAAAAATTAAAAGGAATTCCACAAAGAAATAGGCATCTCAAACGTCCTTTTTTTCTCACCTGAAAAGTAATCCAGAGTAACCTACTTCAGAGAAAAAGAAGCCACCCTACCACTGTTAAAAATGTGACGCTTGTTAAACACCATGTTGAAGCACACACATGGTGTATGAGAGATGAGCACACACACAAGAGAACCAACACAATGAAGGATAAGCGTGAGGCTTTCCTTATTTTTCCATTATACATGATGTACATTTATAATACAATGGTGTGACTCTCGGTTTCATATTCCAAGGTCACTTGGACTCCATTGTGACTTTTCGCATTCCACACCTACCCATGTAGGATTAGGTGTTCCAACATCCCCCCTTAATCCGAAGGGGTATGTGTGAGTCCAAGAAAAGAGTTGTAATACAAATCTGCAAAGTATACATGGCAGCACTTGGCTGAATCAACTCTCTGAAATGTTGGAAAAAAAGAGGTGGTTTTAGGATGACCACAAACACTGGAACGCAATACATGTTGCAGTTCCTGGAACTCTTCCAAAACTGGCAAGAAGCTGAAGGCTTCTGCTAGAGGAATTGTCCCTCATAAAAAAGGGAGACCTTCGACCTAAAAGAAGGGAGGTCTACGACCTGTGATGGTTTTAGGTTGTCCACCAACCAAAGATGATGGTTTTAGGTTATCCACCAACCGAAAATGATGGTTTTAGGTTATCCACCAACCAAAGATGATGGTTTTAGGTTATCCACCAGCCGAAAATGATGGTTTTAGGTTATCCACCAACCGAAGGTATGCTCATGGGCATCCGTATCTCTGGCTACATCTCTGAATCCGGAATGACGAATTGTGGCTCAGGCTCGCTTGAACTGTTGGCTACAACTCTGAACATGGAATGAGAGATTGTGGCTCAGGCTCGCTTGATCTGTCATCGAAGCTTGTACATGACCACCATTTTCCCCCCTGTCAGGGACAAGGTGAGATGATGGCGAAAACTCAACTGCAAGTTTTCTCAATATCCGTGAACAAGTTCTAACATGTGTCGTAAACATCTTCTTGGCTACTGATGCCCATTGCCAAGAAGCGATCCATCCAAGATGAATCTTGGTTCTTGCAGGAGGCTTGTTTCTGAAGCATCTGTCTGAAGAATGGGTGTGCCGACCACAGTGCTTGCATGGATGAAGATCAAAATAGTGATCTTTCATATGGCCAACTCGATCACGGTGTTGGCATTTCTCAATATGTTGTGGAAGTGGAACAGGATCTGGAACAGCTGCTGGTGAACTGTCATACAAGAATCCAGCACTCTGAAATATGATGGGCTTGGTGTAGTCTGGAATATGAAAGGTCACATCCTTGTCATATCCAAGACCAGTTCGGTGCTTGTTGTGGACAAGCTCTTCCCAAGGTCTGATGATGGGCTTGAGAAGTGTAGGTTGAACTGCTGCATCTGCATGTACATCTGCTCTAGTACAATGAACTGAATGGGAATCGACTGCAACTTTATCTTCTTGCTGCTGATGGGAGTCAATCTCAATCTTCTGAACAGAAACAGGTTCAGAATGGTGACTCTTTTGCTGAAGCTCGTCTTGTTGGAGCTGAGATTCCAACTGCAAAAACTCAATCTTTTCATGTGCATCTTGCAAACAACTTTGAATGTTACAAAGAGCATCCTTGCTTATTCTTATCATATCATCAACATTTGAATGAATGAGGTTACTCAACAACTCTAATACCTCATTGATTTTAGCCATTTTCAACAACTTAGGCTCAAAAAATGAAAGGGTGTCGGCTTCAACCGAAAATGCCTGATGTGAGTTCAATACAAAATCTCTGAAAAATATGTGTAAATGTGTAGCTGAAAACACTAGTGCAGGAATCTTTTTATGGCAGCTGAATTTTCTTCTTCAAATAGTTGTTTTAAATGATGGAAAACTTGTCTTCAAATGTTAATTTCTTCAAAAAATCACCCTCTTATATATGCCACAAATCATAAAATATCAAATATGCAATATAGTCCATGCCATTTCTTCAATTCTGTTGTTCATTTTCTCTCTCTGCTCTTCTCTTTCTGCTCTTCCTCTCTCTCTGCTTTTTTTTTTTTTTTTTTTAATTAAAAATTAATTAAAAAATAACTTAATGGAAATAATTAAAAATTGGGACAATTAAAAAAAAGGGGGAGGGAAATTTATTGATAAAGGAAGGGGAGGATGGAATTTTGAATGGGCGGTATATTAAAATAAATTTAAAAATCGATTTTTTTTTAAAAACCGTATTTGAATGGGCAGTATTGAGGATAAGAGGGCCGGTATTATATTAAATGGGGTTGTATATAGTGAGAGGCGGTATGTAAAAGGGCGAGGGCGGTATTTTAAAATGAAGGGCGGTGTTAAAATGAAGAGCACAAAGAGGGAGGCGTTTGTGAGTGGGGGCTGAGCTGGTGTGAGAATTTGAGTAGGGGGCGCGGGGGCCGAGAGGATAGCTTGTGAGCGTTTGAATGGAGCATTTGAATGGCGTAAGGGAGTGCAGGTCTGCGTAGAGTGAAGCATTTTGTATGAAGCGGCGTGGGAAGGGCCGGCTAGTGGGCTGAGGTGAGAGCACAGTGAGGAAAGGGGCTGTCGTAGCTTAGGTTAAGCGTTAAGAGGTCTCGTGTGCGGAGAGCTAAGCGTTGAGAGGTCTCGTTGTGAGGGAAGGGATGAGGTAGCGCGCAGGTTGTGTGAATAGGGAGTCGAGGGTGAGGGCGTAGGGGGGAATTCGTGGGGGTGCTGTGAGAGTTGGGTGGGGGAGTTGAGCGAATAGAGAGAGTGGAGCGTTTGGTGAGGGATTATAGCGCTTGTGGCAGCGAGATTTGGAGTGATAAGGGTTTGCGTAGGGAGGGCGTAAGGTTTATGCAGTCATAGGGAATGTTTGGGAGTGCTGTTGTATGAGTTGGGGGATAGCGTAGGACGTTGGGTTTTTAGAGTGCTGTAAAAAATTGTAGGTTGTAGAGAATTTGGAGAGAGGTGGGGAAGGCCGAAAGGCAAAAAAATTTATTTGTTTTTTTTTTTTTTTTTTTTTTAATATTAAAACAGCAGAGTAGAAGAACTTTGAAACAGCAGCAGATTTTTAAGCTCTAAAATACAGGCAGCAGATTGCAGAAACGAAAGCAACAGTACAAATTTCAAGTACTGAAATGCAACAATAGATTGCCAATAAACCCAGAAATTTTTCCAATAGCTCAGCAGCAGAAAAACTCAAAATTCTTTTCCATTAAAAAGCTAGAAACTTCTACTTCAGAAACCCTCTTTAAACAATGTTTTCCAGCAACTCTTCAATGCAGAAATTAATAGAAATTGCAGGAAAAATGAGAATGAAAACCTTCAGATGGGCAGTGTTGCCTTTCTTCAAAACCACTGCTGCTCTTCTTCAAAACAAATTCTGAATGCTGCTCTTTCTTCTGAATGCTGCTCCTTCTCCAAAACCACTTTCTGAATGTGGCAAAAAGACTGCTACAAACACTTGAGTGCTGCAAAAAAACCAACAATTTTTGCAGATATACATAGGCCATAAACACAAATGGCTCACTCAAAGTGGAGCAGGGCCAGAAATCGCCCGCTCTGATACCATGTTAAACACCATGTTGAAGCACACACATGGTGTATGAGAGAAGAATACACACACACACAAGAGAACTCAACACAATGAAGGATAAGCGTGAGGCTTTCTTATTTTCCATTATACAAAGATGTACATTTATAGTACAATGGTGTGACTCTTGGTTTCATATTCCAAGGTCACTTGGACTCCATTGTGACTTTTAGCATTCCACACCTACCCATGTAGGATTAGGTGTTCCAACAACAACAAACATTGTAAATTTACTTATTACCTAATGTAGTTAGAATAACGAAATATAGTTGGAATAACAAAATAGACTAAGTTAAAAGAGGTGGCTCGAGAGGCTTGTATACACGGAAGAATCATTTAATCAATAAGAGCTTTCAAAGTGTTTTATCCTTCGGGTTTTCCAATTCGGTTACATTTCTCCTATTATCTTTCTCATTTCATTGTTTTCCCCACAACAAGTGGTATTAGAGCCGAGAATCGATTTCCACGTCTGTGCAGAGATTAGGAAGAGTCGTCATCGAGAGGGACCGTAAGCCTATGAGAGGAGTCATCGCAAAGAGGAGGTCGTTGGAGTCGTCGTGAAAGGTAGAGGTCGTTGAAGAGCCATTGAACCGAGCAAAGAGGGTGTTGTCAGAGGGCGTGTCAAGAGGCGTAACCACATAGAAGTTGAAGCCTCCGCTAGAGAGACCATGCGATACGTTCGCTGGGAGAAGAACCCGCCGACAGTTCATTCGGAATACGCTCCCATTTTCGAGTGGTTGAAATCCGATTGTTTAAGAAAAAGAATCCGTCCACCGACTTTTTGTATTGTTATCACCGTGAGGCAGAGTCTGTATCATCCACCGTAGTAAAGAGGCCATCGACCGCCTTGAGATACGTTGGGCGAGAGTCGTCATCCACAGGGAAAAAAGGATACTTTCGCCATCGCGTGCTGAAATCATTATAGAGGGTTTTCAGTCCGCCATCTACGTGGACGGACAAGCCAAGAACCCCGTCGGCCGTCGAGTAGTAGTGGTGGGAGAACCGTTGCTTTGTCTGGGCTTGGAGGAGAGTGACGTTGGGGAAAAAATTGAATGTGAATGTTGTGAACGCGTGTTGCGCTGCACAAACTACGTATCCATATAGCGCCGAAAAGCCATTGAAGGGAAGCTATCAATTGAGCATTCCGGAATCAAGCCCTATCAGCTGGAAGAAAAGCGGTAATATTTTCGGTTTATCCGAGATTTGAAATGAAGTAGGGTTTTTCGAGCAGAAATTGAAATTTGAAGGATTTTTTTATGAGATTTGAAATGAAGTAGGGTTTTTACGAGCGAAAGTGAAATTGAAGGATTTTTTTATGAGATTTGAAATGAAGTAGGGTTATGAGCAGTGAAATTGAAGGATAATGGGCTCGGTCCGTTCTTAAAATCATAGTAGTAGAAAGGGAAATATGAAAACAAGAGGGGAAACCTTGAAACCCTAGAAGAAGAGGGGAAATTAATTTGTAGAAGAAGGGAAATGCGAAATCCTAGGAGGGAGAAATGGCGAAAATGACAAACGCAAAATTTGAGGTGGAGAAATTCACCAAGAAAAACAATTTTGCTGCAGTAGAAAGCTCGAAGGTTAGGGATTTCTTTCGGGTGCAACGGGGGTTTCATAAGGCATTAGACAAGGTAACTAAAAAAAGCCTAACAAGCATGTCGAGTTTGGACTAGGAGGACTTGGATGCCCTAGAGCTCTCGATCAGCTTGGTTATGTTTAGTGAGATGAAGTACTCTTCAATATTGTTGGAGAGAGTACAACTCCGGGGAGGTTGTGCAAGAACTAGGAAACACTCTATATGAAAAAAATCTTTGACAAACGGAATCTGTTTAGAAAGACAAGCTATTTACGGCCTTCGGATGAAGGAGGGTACAAAAATTGCGAATCACTTAAATATTTTTAATACGCTTATTTTCTAGTTGTACGATATGGAAGTAAAAATGGAGGAAGAAGATAAGGCAATAACCTTGTTGTGTTCCCTGCTCGAGTCATGGGATCACTTCGTGACCTCGATCGGTTTGAGCTACTGCCGATTCATTAAAACTTGAATATGTAGTGGGTACTCTCTTATCCGAAGAGGTACGAAGAAAATCTAGCATTGAGACTTACGCACCGAAGCCATGGTAGCTAGAGGTCGGTCAAAGGAAAGGGGAAAAAGACAAGAGGTTCTTCCGGATAGAAGTCAAAGGGCGGCAAGAAGACTAAAGCAAAATGTTGGTACCGCAACAAAGCGGGACATCTCAAAAAAGGATTGTTGGAAACAGAAAGGAGTCGGAAAACAACAACAAGGAAGCACATCGGGTCGATTCGGGTATGGATGATGAGGTTTTAATTGTTGAAGCGCTCCCTATTTGTAATATCTCACAAGATGTCGACTATTAGCTATTAGAACTACGGGTGCTTCTAATCATATGAGTCCGCATCAGAAATTGGTTTTCATCATATGAAACTGCTAAATGGTAATTCTGTATTCATGGGAAATAATGCATCTTGTCGATTGTCGAGATTGGAAATTTGAAAATTAAAATGTATGATGGTACAATTAAAACATTATTTGATGTTAGGCATGTACCTGATCTAAAGAAAAACTTGATTTCCTTGGGAGTTTTGGATTCGAATGGTTATAAGTTTACTGATTTAGAATGGAGTGTTGAAAGTCTCGAAAGGAGCCTTGGTTGTTATGAACGCCGAAAAGGTCGGAAACCCTATACGGACTCAAAGAAAGCACTCAAGTTAGTGAAGCAATGATCGTGTCGGATAAAGCGAGAAGAAGGTTCTCATCTATGGCATCATCGGTTGGGTCACATAAGCAAGAAAGGTCTTCGGTCTATCGATGAACCGCAAGCTAATTCTTATTTGAAATCCTTGAGGTTGGATTTTTTGTAAATATTGTGTGTTTGGAAAAAAAATGTAAACAAAGATTCAAGTCCGGGAAATCATAATAGTAAGCAGATTTTGGACTACATTCATTACGATGCGTGGGGACCATCTTCCATTGTGTCCTATGGAGTTGCCTTATATTTTTTAACGTTTATTGATGAATTCTCCGAAAAGTTTGGGTCTATATGTTGAAAAATAAAGTCGATGTGTTTAATGTGTTTAAACAATTTAAAACAATGGTGGAAAAGAAAATAGAAAAATCAATTAAATGTTTAAGAACTGAAAATGGCGGTGAATTTACCTCTTTAGAATTTGAACAATTTTGTAAGGATGAAGGGATAGTTATACATAAAGCTGTTGTTTATACTCCTCAACGAAATGGTGTTGTCGAAAGGATGAATCGGACTCTTATGGAAAGAGCCGTGAAAGCATGATTAGTAATGCTAATACGCAAAAAGGAGTTGTAGGGCGAAGCAATATCTACTACTTGTTATTTAGTTAACGGATCACCTTTGGTTGCAATAAATTGTCAAATTCTCGAAGAAGTTTGGGATTTCGGGTCGGTCTTGTGATTATTCGCATTTGGAAGATTTTTTGGTTGTGATGCACTATGTTCTTATTCCTAGAAATCAGCTTTCAAAGTTAGATCCAAAATTGAAATGTTGTGTCTTTGTTGGATATGATTATTTAGTGAAGGGATATAAGTTGTGGGATCCTTCTTCACGCAAGATAGTCATTAGTAGAGATGTAACATTTGATGAATCATCTCTTTTAAAATCGAGATGTTGAAAAAAGTTGAACGAACGTGTATACGTCGAGTCGTGCGGATTCAATTGGAGACTGTACCTTTTCTATAAAGTCGAAAGGAAGGAGAGACTTCGAAAAGGTGGAGAAGTAGAGGAAACTCGGAGAAATTCTAGAATCCGAGCTAACTGGGTCACTCCAAGAAGGTCTACAAGGGAAATAAAAACACTAAAAAAGGTATGAAGACTCGCTCATCGTTTGCATTGATTATCGAAGATGGGGAACCATCTTGTTATCGTGAAGCAGATTGATGATGCAGGATAGCAAGATATGGAAAAAAAGCCTATGGAAGAATAAATGGAATATTTAGCCAAGAACAATACACGGGATCTTGTAGAACTTCCGAAGGGAGAAGCATTGTTGGGTGCAAAATGGGTCTTCAAGTTGAAGATAAAAGTTGATGGAAGTATTGATAGGTATAAAGCGAGAAATCGGTTGCAAAAGGGTATTCTAGGGTTGAAGGTATTGACTTTCATGAGATCTTTTCACCAGTATTTAAACTTGTTTCTATTCGTACTATGTTAGCACTAAGCGCTTTACTTGACCTTGAGTTAGAACAATTAGATGTTAAACATAACCTTTCTTCATGGTGATTTGGATGAAGAAATATATGTGGATCAGCTATAAGGTTTTGTACAAGGTCGCAGCAGAAGATTAGTTTGCAAGCTCGGGAAATCATTATATGGCCTGGTGGGTCGATCTGAGACAATGGTACAAGAAGTTTGATTCCTTCATGGTGAGCCGAAATTTTATCGAAAGTGAGTATGATCATTGTGTATACTTCCCAAAAGTTTCAATGGAATATTCATTATCTTGGTGTTGTATGTTGATGATATGCTTATATGTAAGTGAAAGCATGGAAGAAATCGGTAGGTTAAAGGCTCAGCTTTTCTGAGACGTTTGAAATGAAGGATCTTGAGCAGCAAAACATATCTTGGGTATATAGATACACAGAGCGGGAAGAATGGTAAACTTTGGTTATCACAACAAAAATATGTGGAGAAAGTACTTGAAAAGTTCGTGTATGAACAATGTGAAAACCTATTAATGTTCCATTAGCTTCCCATTTTAAGCTTTCTTCGATTTAAGTCCTAGAACTAATGAAGAAAAGTAGTATATGTCTCGTAAGTACCATATGAAAATGCGGTAGGCAACTTAATGTATGCGATGGTATCTACAAGACATAGACATTTCATATGCGATTTGGAGTTGTACAGCGAGTTCATGGCAAATCTAGGGGAAGAACATTGGCGAGCAAATAGAAATGGATGCTCGGTATTTGGGGAGGCACAAGTGACCATTGCATCAACTTTGATGGTCGTGAAGGTATGAGTATGCGGATATGTGGATGCTGATTATGCGGTGTGATTTGGACAAAAGAGGTCTACTACGAGGTTATGTTTTTTACTCTTGCAGGGTGAGTAATTAGTTAGATGTCAAAGCTTCAAGAAAACGAGTTGCTTTGTCCACTACTAAAAGCAGAGTATATAGCTACTTCAAATTTTACGTAAAGACAATACGGTTAAAAGGTACGCGTGATGAGATTGGAAGGACGCGAGGGAAAAAAGTGAATGTGTTACTCGTGACATTCAGAGACGCTATTCATTTGGCTAACAAATCCAGCCTATCACAACAAGACCAAGCACATCGATGTAAGGTATCACTTTAGCATGAGACATGTAATCGAAAGGCGACAGAAGTGGTCCTCGAAGAAGGTCCGCACACGGAGAATCATGCGGATATATTCACGAAGCCGATTCACGATGAGAAGGCGGGTGTAGAAATTCTGCTGAATAATGAATATTTATCCACACAGAGATTATCCTCGGGTCACACACTAATTCGAATTCATGCATAACACATAACCTCTTGTACGAGTTATCATCAGTATGCGGAAATAGAAACAGTTGCATGCGCACATAAACACAATATGTAATGGGGGAAAGCTTATAGCTGAAAACCGGCTATTTTTTTATAATATAATAGAAGAGAACATGTAACAATACATAGCACTAATACTCCTCACAAGTACTCGATATTATCTCCAAAAGTTACACACAGACTAGCTCGCTTTTGAACAAGTCACGGGTTCAAAACTCCTCCACTCATGTTTGCCGCCTCTCTGCGCAATCCAAGTTGGTGTAATGAGAGATCCAAGTTCGAATCCCACCGGCTTGATCTGCGCAATCCTCATTGGCAATCTCCTCCAATGCTTCGTGCAAATCTCGTGCACAACTAATGTCACAACTAATAGCAAACTCACCCTTTCATCTACCTCTTCCATCGGTCTTCACTGGATCGTTCATGCACCGTGACTCAGGCGATGTGTTCTTTAGTTGAATAATGAGTTAATATTTAGTGAATTAAATAATATTTAATTCAACCCACTCATCTCTAGTGTATTAGCCGATTCAAACTAAATATAACTAGTTCAACTAAGTTAACCCGAACACAACTCCACCAATCGTCTCATCAACTCCACCAAACTCCGCCACTTGAGTTCTAGCGAAGTCAACCATGAATGAGCTCACCAAACCCCTAGGAATAGCGTAATTCCTTTGTCGGATGCATGGGCCACATCCGTAGCTCCAACTAAAGTGTTGCAAGAGGATAAACTGAAGTTTATAGTCCAAATATTATTAAGGGTAAATAATATTTGACTTTTCTATTTTTAACTGGCGATCTAAGAAAATAGACTCGCTTAAATGTCTAAAAAATAGAGGTCCATCTATTTTTACCAACTCAACAATCATCCAAGAATAGCATACTACAACTCCCTGGACCATGCTCCATATGTCTAAAAATAGACATAGTCTAAAAATAGAACTTTGCGCCAAAAATAGCACCTGGGGCCCACTTAGTGAAGGCGACTTCATTTCACTAAGCTCCATCATCTTGTTGCATTTTCAACACTCCCTCTCAACAAGATATGGATTATTTGCAACCCCTATCACCTGCTCGTGGAATTCGAATTTTCTCCCGGTGAGCGCCTTCGTCAAGATGTCGCATCCCGATCCTCTGTGGGAATATATGAAAGTAACATGATTCTCCGTCGCACACAATCTCTCGATATGATGATACCGATGTCGATGTGTTTGGATCTATCATGAAATGCGGATTAGCGAGAGTTTAATGCAACTGCGGGCCTCACAATAAATCGGGTAGGCTCAAGTGCGACGGCAAACAATCAGCGAGGATCTTCCTCATCCAAATAGCCTTGCATGCAGCCAAGCTAGTTTGCCATGTACTCGCTCTCTGTTGAACTAAGTGCCACGGATCTCCCGCTGCGCTGTGTACCGAAACTGTTGTCGACCGATCCCTCGAAGATTCCTCCCGAGATGTGCTCTTTTGGTCCGTTGAGGCTCCCCACCTTGTCTGCATCGATGAAGTGTGACTTCGCTCCATCCTCATGTCACTGTACCGCAGACTCATATCCCGATGTGCCACTAAAGATAGCGTAATACATGCTTGCCGCTGCGAAGAGCTTGGTAGGCTTAACCATAGCTTGTGAAAGCGTGATGTAACGACATAGCATATGTCGGGATCGTGTATTGACCCGGATACATGGCGTACTTCACCAATCGTCGATGAGACAGGTGAAAGTCCACTACCCTCTCGTTGGTAGCATCCTCTTCTCAACCACGGAAGAGGAGTATCAATAGGCTTGCACCATGCATTTTGAACCTCGATTATCTCCGGGCATACTTGCCACGAGAAACAAACGAGTCCACCAACAACGTACGCAAATCTCCAATCCCGGGAAATAATGAAGGAGGCCCAAGTCCTTCATCTCAAACTCTCTAGCAAGATCCTCCTTGCATGAAAGTATCAACAAAGCTCATCACCCGTCAAAATCATATCATCTACATACAAGTACAATGATCAACACCCTCCACCACAATCTAGATACGAGTAGATCCGCCTACTCTTGGAGAATCCAAGTTCGCTGAAAATAGTTGTCTATCCGTGTGTACCAAGCACGACGTGCGCTTCAACCCGTACAAGTGCTTTCTTGAGTCGGAAAACATGTGACTCACTCGCTGAAGATCTCGAAACCTTACTGGACGCTCTATGTCACCTCCTCCCTCGATCATGCTCCGTTGAGGAATGCGGCCTTCACATCCATCCGATGGATGTGCCACCCCTATCTCTGCGCCGAAGAGCTGGGATCGTCAGTGTGGAAGAGTATCTTATGACAGTGCAAAGGTCTCCTCATAATCGATCCCCTCGATATGTGAGAAGCCACGGCAACAAATCTTGCCTTGTACTTCTCCACACTACATCAACCGCTACCGCTGTCACTTTGTAGATCCATCGCGAACCTACCACCGATTTTCCCTCGGTCGGTGGGACAATCTCCCATGCATTGACCGACAATCGAGTCATACTCTTCCACCATGGCATCTACCCATGCGGGGTCCTCCACATCTTTCGAAAGAGGATGGCTCTGTCACGACACACTTTCACAAGAGCCATGTATCCAGTGTATCGGTCAGAATGCGTTTGTCTGCATGCCTGTTGTCTTGTGGGTGGTCCTACAACCTTCTCGCATCTCGAGCCGGTCGCTCGGCAAACATAGTGCGCTTGCGCCTCTCGATGGTTGGCGCGCTGCATGATTGGTCTCTTCCACTCCATGAAATTTCCTCTTGTGCTGATCCACATCAGAAGCTCCTCCTTGGAACTAATAGCTCCTCTTACCGCATGCAAAGTGTGGCTCCTCTCTAAAGTGAACAACCGCATGCTTTTCTCCTCCGAAATTTGATATCGTCGCACAACGGGTCTTGCGACTTGTCACATAGAAATACACACGATATCGTGGGTCATATCAGTTGTACCCCCACAAATATCCCAACCTGCGTGGTCGGATCTAGCTTCTTTCTAGCGTCCTCGTCACATGCATGTGGACGGAGTGAGCCAAAAATCCTCAAATGAGAAATGTCAGCCTCTAGCCGAAACGTCTCCTCTAGTGTACTCATGCCAAATATCTTGTGAGGACAACGCAGTTCTGCACATATACTGCAGCATTGCATGCCTCAGACCCTGAAGTGAAGGGGTAGGCCCGATCATGCAACATCGCGTGTAGCACCCACGATCGTTCGTTGCTTTTCATCCCGCAACCCCATTCTCACTTGCAGGGAGTTTGTGGGGTGCGATGAGCTCTCTCGAATCCCTACAGCGCCGCAAAAGTCCTTGAATTCAGCAGGAGATGAATTCACCACCATTGCCTAAGCGCTCCTACGGGCCTTCAACGATTCGCTATCTGCAGCGCAGCGCAGTGTTAAATTACGCGAACTTTGAATATGTCTATCTTCTTCTACATGAAGAGATCCGGCGACTCCGAGAGAAATCATCAACAAATATCACATAGTACTTGTGTTTTCGCTGTCAAACTACGAGAAAGGACCACACACGTCTCGTGTGAACTCTCTCAAGCATCATCGTGGCGCGACTATCCTTCTGCGTGAAAGGTGGCTTTCACATATTTTCTGAAAGTTACACTGCTATTCGGGCCATTGCCAAGAGTGCCCTTAGGAAGCCCAGTGAGAAATCGGGCTGCGAGTATCTTCAAAGCTCCATGGTGAAGGTGGCCCAATCTCGGTGCCACAGCCTCGCCATCATCCCGACTCACTTCTCCTCTCTCGCATGCTGTATTGCTGCAGCCATCTACTTGTGAATGATAAAGGTTCTTGACTCGAAACCCCTATCTTAGGGGTCTCTCCAGTTGTCTTTGCCTGCCGCGGAAAGACCTTTCCCTCGGCGAGGACCACATCGTACTGCTGTCTTCCAACATCTCCCACGGAAGCATGATTCTTCATCAATGCTCGCTGGGCATGCAAAACTTCCTTCAATATGAAGGGTTTTACCCAGGACTCCCTCTCCAAGATATTGAGTGCGATACCGGTCGCCTTTGTATCTACCATCGTCGCCCTTCGTCGATGTGCACGCAAGGTCTTTCTGCTCCGGATACGGCAGGTCTAGGTCTGCCTGGCATGCCATGATGCACTCGCTGTCCAAGAACACATACTGGTCCCATGACACTTGAAGACAAAGCATGCTATCGGTGAAAAATCCGAGTTCAAGCCCGGGAGGCCAATACTGCCTCTCGACGCATAATCGAGACAACCTTCTGTGCATCTGTCTCTTCTGCGGACAATTTGCGGCATAGTGTCGATCTCTGGTGGCGCGATGAAAACACTTCACCTGTGGACATGTATTGCTTCGCCTTTCGCACGGTAACAGAAGCTTTCTTGCTCTTCCTTCTTTGCTTTGGCCGCGCGTGCGCAATTTTCTTCATCGGATGCCTCGGTGAAGCATCTGTCCACGGTAGTCGCCTTATCTCCTCTTGCAGATGCGATCCAGGCCAACGTCGCGCATCCGTGCTTCCCGGGCGCACGGTGACGGAGTCACGGTAGGAATGCAAAGCTCTTCGGAAGACCAAGGAGAGGCCGGAGTCCACCAAGTCCTCATCCTCGACGGTGCACCACGCTTCCCGGCATCATCTTGCGAGTGGGTGAGACTTCATGAGGTGCTGCGCCCGCGCCGTCGACACTTTCTCCCATCTTAGTGTTTCTAAGTTTGTCCTTCCGAGCACGACTATCCTTTGGTCGCTCTTGCTGCTGAAATAAGATCTATCAATGCTTTCCACATCAAATATGGAGACGCTTGCATGTATGCTACGGATACAATGTGAGTCCTTGGCGCCCTCCAACAGAATCGTCGAGCATTTACGCCATACTTTCTTTATGCAAGCCTCGGCTTCGTGAGTGGAGAGTGAGGCTTTTGGACAGCCATATGTGCTGGTACTCCTTCGGCCCCGTGTCATCATATTACCTCCATCGCGGTCTTTCCATGCAACATAATTCAGAGCTGCCTTCAAAGAGGCATACTCGAGTCGCATGGCCTGGTTGAAGAGACATTTCAACTTCGGCACCAAAGAAAACAATCTGCTGCACGAAATTCGAGTCCAAGCTCAAAAACTCATGCTGTGCGGATCGTAACGAAGGAAAAAATTGTTTCTGTGGACGATCGAGGCGCACGGGCGTTCTGCGGATATCATCCTGTTTCGAGGAGAAAGGATGGATCCGGAAGGCTACTAGCCCGTTACAGGACTCTATCTACGAAATAATTGTAATCCTTCTGTCAACAGGTCCGGAAGTGAGTCAGTCAGCTCCGATACCATGTAGAAATTCTATGAAAATATTGAAGGTTGTCCGCAGGATTATCCTGGTCACACCTAATTGGTCATTCTTATACCATAACCTCTTCTACAATTGATCATCAGTATGCGGAAAATAGAAACGATGCGCGTGCGCGCATAAACACAATATGTGTGAAAACATAGTCGAGCGCAGCGCATCGTGTACCATAATAGAGAGAGAACATGTAACAATGACCATGGCACAATACTCCTCCCGAAGTGCTACGGTACTGTCTCCAAAGAGTTACACACAAACTAGCTCGATTTTGAACAAGTCACGGGTCCAAAACTCCTCGCTTGTTGCGCTGCTCATACTACATAAAGTCCAATTTTCCGGGTGTAATGAGAGTCAAGTTCGAGTCCACTGGCTTGATGCTGCTTTAATCCTCAGTGGCAATCTCCTCGCAAAGTGCTTGTGCAAATCTCGCGCACAACTAATGTCACAACTAATAGCAAAGCTCACCCTTTCATCTACCTCTTCCTTTGGTCTTCATGTGCATGTTGATGTACACTGTGATCAAGCTGATGTGTTCTTTAGTTGAATAATGAGTTAATATTTAGTGAATTAAATAATATGATTCACCCCACTCATCTCTGAGTGTATTCGCACCGGTTAAACTAAATACAACTAGTTCGAACTAAGTTAACTATGAACACAACTCTGTTTGTCATAAACTCACCAAACTCGCGCTATGAGTTCTAGCTCGAAGTCAACCATGCACTGAGCTCCCACCCACGAATAGCCATAATTCCTTTGTCGGATGCATGGGCCACATCCCAGCAGCTCCAAGCTGAAGTCTTTGAAGAGATAAAGCTGAAGTTTATAGTCCAAATATTGTAAGGGTAAATAATATTTGACATTTCTATTTTTGCGTCGCGGTCTAAAAATAGACTCCGTAAAATGTCTAAAAATAAAGGTCCATCTATTTTTACCAACTCAACCAATCATCCAAGAATAGCATACGCAACTCCCTAGACCATGCTCCATATGTCTAAAAATAGACGATCTATAGACTTTGCGCCAAAAATGCAGCTGCGGGCCCACTTAGTGAAGGCGACTTCATTTCACTAGCTCCATCATCTTGTTGCATTTTCAACGCTGCGAGATGGTATCTTTCTTCTCTCGGCTTGCAGAAAAAAGATGACAGTAGAATGGGCATTGCAGGAAAGAAATTTGTTGTCAAGTAGGGTTGTTAAAAAATGTGACCATAAACATTGTAAGTACTTATTACCTATGTAGTTAGAATAAGAAATATAGTTGGAATAATGAAATAGACTAAGTTAAAAGAGGTGGCGCAGAGGCTTGTATACATGGAGAATCATTTAATCAACAAGAGCTTTTTCAAAGTGTTTATCCTTTAGTTTTTCAATTCAATATCCTCTCAGGTTTTCCAATTCGATTTACATTTCTCCTATTATCTTTCTCGTTTTCATTGTTTTTCCCAAAACAACCACTGCTAACTAGCTTGTTGCAATATGTTCAACCTCCTTAGCGAATGAGAAGTCAGGGGGCATAAAAGATCTTTGACTATCGAAAGGCCTACGGTGAAGAAAGTATGGAAGGGAATACTTGAGATAGACATCGACATGCTGCGGGATTTGCGATAAAACGATCAAGCTGTACTCCTTGTTGGAATCAATCTTTTGTAATAGTTTGAAACCGTATTAGTTTTTGGATTTTGAGGCTTATGAATCTGATGATTTTCGATTGAAGCGAAATTTTTTATGGATTTGTTTTTAGTGTGATTTTTGGAGTGATGAAAAAGTGAATTTGCCCGAGTAGGTTCACCTTTCGGTTACACAAAATGAATCTAAAATCTTCATTTCCATGTCGACTGCAAATTCATGGCTGAAAATCAGATCTTGGGACCGTGGGTTATAGCCCACGGCGCTTCCATCGACCTACGATATTCCACACGCCTTCCAACGGGTTTTCAAAACCATCTTCGCTCCCATTTGCAATTCGTGAGTTCCGCCTTCAACAAAGGGAACCTTTCTTCGTTCCTCCGAATTAATTACACGGGATCTTCTAGTACGGATCACATCTAGAAACTTTGGTTAAATCGCACTTCTTAACACGGAGAACTCTTCATTGGAGCTTCGATTTAATCTTATTCTTTGTTTCACTATGCCTCTCAACCTCTTCCTTGTCCCGATTCTCTTGCACTCGGCATTCTTCATTCGGACCTTCATTTTTAACCTCTGCCATACCCTACAACCATTTCACGCTACATCGTTTTAAGATGTTATAGGGTTACGGATCTAATTCTACCTTCGCAACGACTCCTTCAACTTGCGCTCGCCATTGATATTGTTCTCGGTCATGGATTGGATTCGGTCCCACGATCCGAATCTATCTTTCTCAAAAGATCTCCTCAACTTATCCTCTAACTGCGAAACGGAGAAATAACAATAAAATGCTATAATACCAACAAAACACAAACACGGCAAAATCGCGATTATGCGCTTCCTTCATTCGAGGCATGTCGCCCTTTTATAAATCGATCTTCATCTCTACAAACATGCCCAAGCAATTTCTTTTTTGTTGTGCCATGGTTTCAATTTAATTAAACCAACGCATCTGCTACGATGATTTTCAAAACCCGATTCACACGGTTTTTAATCACAGTCTAAACGATTATACAAAACATCGGATTGGAAATAAAAATCGAACCATACCTCCGAATTAATTTCTGCTGCAGCTTTAAAATGCACGCGCTTGGGTCCTAAACCGCGTCTTTCTCCGCTTCTACTCATGATTGATGCCAATCCAATGTAAACTCACCTAAACGAGTTCGATGCAATTTAAACACGTTCGATGTACAAATTTTAAACGCAGTACTGTTATTGAAGTCGGACTCCACGGATCTCATATCAAAACATAATTCAATACGGGTTTAAACATGTTCAATAATCAATTATTAATAACGTTTGCGTCCTTCAATAAAAAGGTCAAAAGTCATACACTTGAGCTTGAACCATTCACATTCGAACTTAACACGCATACCATTCGTCAACAAATTATCTAACAATCTTGCGTTTTACATCGGATCGATGGTCGAAACCAACAAAAAAACACAACTCAACTTTTTAATTCTTAAAACTAAATAATAAATACCCAATTCAATCGCTAGAAAATCCACAAAACACCATGTTCTGTTATAATACAAAATGTGAGTTACAAATTCTGAAATTTCAGCCCTTAGCACGCTATGATTCTCCCATGCGGTTACATTGTACTTCTCTATACCCTCACACACTACGAAAGCTCTCATGCTCTCGTTTTTATGTGTTTTTACAAAAGATCAATAAACGGTTTTACGCTAATTTTTCCCTAACTGCATAAGCGTGTTCATAACCACCTCTTCGGGTTCTAAGTTCGGATGCCTGCAGCGGACTCACGAGGGCTACAAAAACTTTATGACCTCCTGGTCATATGTGTTCTACATCTCTGTCAACAATTCTGCTGCTCCCTGGTGATCTTCCTGTAGCAACATCTCCACGAACAATTCACCCACGTCCTCTATGGAATTGTTCTCGTGAGCTGCAACAAAACCTCTCTGCAATAGCAAGTCCTCTCGCTACCGAGATACGTCACCAAGCTTCTCTCATGAGCTCGGTCTTTGGCATCTCTCTGGTTCGCTCCCTGTGGAACCATCTGAGCCCTCTGCTCTGGGTTGTTGCAATCTTCTCACCTTCCTCTGCTCGTCGCCTTCACAAACACAAAATCACAAGCTTTATAAATCTTCGCAAAAGCTGTACCTCTTCCTTCTTTGTACGCAAACTCCTTCTTCCACGAAAAATCCTTTCCGCTACGATACCACTTGATGAAAAATGAATACCACGAGGCGAGGTTCCCACCTTTCGATTACACAAAATGAATACGCAATCTTTCATTTCCGTGTATTTCGTAAATTCATAGGTTGAAAACCGATCTTGGGACCCATGGGTTTATAGCGACGCTTCCCTTACTTGCCTCTTGTATCTACACACGCCTTCCAGCGGGTTTCAAAACCATCTTAGCTCCCATTTTAATTCGTAGTTCCACCTTCAACAAAGGGAACCTTTCTTTGTTCCTTCGAGATTAGTTACATAGTCTTCTAAATACGGGATCACATCCAACAACTTTAGTTAAATCGCACTTTAACACAGAACTCTTCATCGGCCTTCGGTTTAATCTTCATTACTTGTTTCACTACGCCTCTCAACCTCTTCCTTGTACGATTCTCGACTCAGGCAGTTCTTCATTCGAGACCTTCCTTTTTAACCTACTGCCATGCCTACAACCATTTCACGCTACGGCGTTTTAAGACGTTACGAGTTGCGGATCTAACTCTGCCCTCGCAGCGACTCCCTTCAACTTGCTGCTCGTAAATATATCGTTATCGGGTCATGGATTGGATTCGGTCCACAGTTCGAATCTATCTTTATCAAAAAGATCTCCTCAACTTATCCCACTCTAACTGCGAAATAGAAAATAACAATAAAATGCTATAACACATAAAACACAAACCAAGCAAAATCACCCAATTATGCGCTTCCTTCGTTCGAGTTGTCGCCCTTTTATAAATCGATCTTCATCTCTGCACCGTGCCCAAGCAATTTCTTTTTTGTTGTGCCATACGGTTTCAATTTAAGTTAAACCAACGCACTATTGCGTGATTTCAAACCCCCGATACTGCCCAGCGTTTTAACTCACAATCTCAGCGATTAACAAAACATCGGATTGGAAATAAAGCGAACCATACCTCCGTTAATTTCTGCTCAGGCTTTAAAAATGCACGCGTGGGTCCCACCCCGTATTCTCCAGCTATCTCTACGGATTGATGCCAATCAATGTCAACTCAACCAAAACGAGTTCGATGCAATTTAAACACGTTCAATTGCAAATTTTTAAACGTCGTATGTATTGAAGTCGGACTCATCGGATCTCATATCAAAACAGAATTCAATACGGTTTAAACATATTTAATAATCGGTTATTAATAACGTTTGCGTCCCTTCATAAAAAGGTCAAAAGTCATCGACTTCGGCTTGAACCATTCACACGGACTTAACACGGACCATTCATCAACAACTTATCTAACAATCTTCCGTTTCATCAGATTGATGGTCGATCCAACAAAAAAAACACAGCTCAACTTCTTAATTCATAAAGCTAAACAATAAATACCCAATTCAGCGCATGAGAAAATCCACAAAACACCATATTTCTGTATAATACAAAATAAAGCGGTTACAATTCTAAGACATTTCAGCCTTAGCACATGATTCTCTATTGGTTACATTGTACTTCTCTATCCCTCACACACTACGAGGCTCTCGGGTTCTCGTTTTTTATATGTTTTTACAAAAAGATCAATAAACTGTTTTAACTAATTTTTGCCTAACACTGCTGTAGTTCCTTAACCACTTTTATTGATTTCGGAGTTCGGATGCCCCTGCATCATGGAGTTTCTGCTGTAGAAATTGAGTGAAAAAAATTAATTCAATAAATTCCTGCTCCATTTTAAAGAAATTAAACCTAAAAATCCCAGCAAAAAACTTGCAAAAAAATACACTGATTTCTTATTTGGCAGATTGGACTGACATTTCCTTTATTGGCCATGATTTTTGGCTCGATTTCTTATTTGGCGGATTGGATTGACATTTCCTGGCCATTATTGTAAACTCATGACCATTTAGAAATTAAGAAACACTAAACGTGCAATTTCTATTAGGTGGATTGGACTGCAATTCCCATTATTGGCAATTTGCCATTGTTGTCAATCTAGCAGTTACACTGGGGATACTGAAATAATTACGTCTCTGCATTGAAAGACATATCAGTGATAGGCAACTGCGACACTGTTTAATGTTATTAGAAATGGTTTCTAATCACAACCTCTATACCACACGCCGTATTCGAAAATTATATCAAAGCCATATGACTTATTTCCAAGTCAGAGGCAGTTTGGCGTTTTGGAAATTTATTTTATTTTTATCATCTCACCATTAATGTTGAACTTGTTCGATTGTATATTTCCGTAATATCTGGAAACCCAGTGTACTATTGCAGCAACGCCAATTGACCTCTAGCCATTCAATTTCCGGGATATTTCTGGAATAAAGATGCCCCACAATTAATAGCCCATACTTACGAGGTCTATGTTTATGTTTCTCAAGTAAATCGTCTACTATAAGTGAAGTAAGTCGTCTACTATAAGTGAATTGATTAAAATTTAACTAGCAGTCATTTCTAAAAAGGTGCATATGTATATATGTATATATAAGCATATTTAATTTATGTAGATATTGAAAAAAATTATATTTATTATATATACTAAGTTGTATATATAACCTAAATTATATTATTAATTAATAATTTTTTTCAAAAAATAATTAAAATATATTTACTATATATTTCAATTTATATTTAAATAATTAGTGCTCTTATTTTAATTTCATATATAGTCCAAATTTACAATTTTGATACACCACTCAGCTTTTTTCAAAAGGAAATTGTTGTACATTTCCTATATTGAAAAATCATAGAGATTAACGAGAAAAGAAAAAACTCAAAATAGCAACAACAAAGTTTGTAAAAAAATGATAATTACTAATCTGCAAAAAAAACTTTATTTATGTCCCAACAAAACTATAGACTTTCAAAACATATTTTGCAAGACATAACTGATAAAAAGGTCATTAAGTTACTTTACCAAAAATTATTTCTTTAACTAGAATAATAAAATTTTGTAATAAGGATTAAGTCTTCAATGAACAAAAAAATAAGGAAATTTTGTAATAAAGATTAAACTTTGGATGAACAAAGACCATAAAAGAGCTTTTAAGAAGTAACTTAAACTATGGCATACCAGAAAACAAAAACCAAAAAATGGAAACAATAGAATTGGTAAAAAAACTGATAATTATACTTGATTCGAGCAAGTCAAAAAACACACAAAAATCACGACAACAAAATTTGTCAAAAACTAATAATTATAGTTGATATGAGCAGGTCAGTTCTCAACATCGAGCTCATCGTTTATAGCCTTTGCTTGATCCACGTAATTTTTGTCGAAGTTAAAGGGTTTCCTTGTATTCTTTTTTTATAATATAGGACACAAAAAAAACTTCTAAGAGAGGAACGAAGTTTTGAACTCACAAAATGTGCCTGTATGAGACTGAGCTACCTTCTTTGGTCTCCGTGGGCTACATGTATGACCAGGCCATCAAATGGCTAGGACAAGCACAAATAGGTTGCGGAAGACGAAGATGAGGAAAAGTTCCTGAACTAGTTCGATCCCAACAGCAAACTCATTGCCATGAAGTTGAATGGCATCACCAAGCTGGAGAATTCATGGCGGTCGGAGAAAAAGATGAAAATCATTGAGATGACCGAATTTGAGCTGCGATTCGAGCCCGGCCATTTAAAAATTAAAATACATTACCTACTAACAGAACCGCTTAAAGAACTCTGGAAAAGAAACTTTACAATTTTAAAATCTGCATTGGAAGTGTCACGAGCATCCACTATTTTTCTTCTCCACATAAAAGCCTTATTCAAGGTGCTTTCAAAAATTATGATCGAGAGGATAGTTCCTTCATGATAAAAGTTCACGCATTTCTCAGTCCATATTCAAAGTATTTTGAAAACAAATATGACATCAGGTGAATTATGATGGAGACATTCCTTAATTATAGTTTACCCATTTTTCCTTTCCTTATCCATTCCATTTGTTTTGAATGCAAAAGGTGAGAGTGACATTTTATATTGCTTTCACATGCAATCATAACAAAGGATGGGGAGTACGACCTCAATATGAGAAGATTTCATGTTTTGGATTTCATAGAAATAGAGTCGAATGGGAAATGAAATGGAAAGGGATTCATGGAAAAGTCCAAGCAACAAATTGTAATAGAGGTCATGGAGGAATCCCGGGGACGCTTCTCTAGATGTTTATGATGGCTTGTGAGTGGAGGAATTCGAAGCCACTTTGTTGAGAGGAATGGGGTGGACTCAAGGGAAGGGGATAGGTAGTGGAAAGAAGTTGTGAATCTCATTAAATATGTTAGAGAGTGGGTCGTGAGGGCTTTAGCGCCATCTCTGCTCCTCCACTCGCAGAAAAGAAGTCTTCCAAAAATAGGGTTTTAAATCCTAGGTAAAATAAGAAATGACTAAAATTGCTATTTGATTGTGCTTATACATTGTGCTACTTACACATACATATCGTGTGTCAAAATATTTAGTATATTATTGCAATTTCAATATAGTAAAAAATTTGAATGAAGCTCGAGCATTCAGAAGGTCAAGAGGCTCCATAGTCATTGAGAAATATATAAAAATACCTTGCCATAAATGGAGAAATATCCTCTTCCTATATCAACTAGTCTAATGCTTAAAAAAGAAACTCTCTTGGCGGCACAGGAGGACCTAGTGAGGAAGTTCCTGCAATTCCTAATGGAGGAATACATCATAAAAGAATCCGTTCGCAATGTATAGAAACACCTAGAACACGATGGGCCCCTCGTGGGTTTTCCAGATATGCTTAGGAAATTCAGGGGCATTACCAGCCTTTGGTGTTGCGATGCCTTTGATACCCAACAAGACCCTTGGTTCAAGATGTCTGGCTTTCATATGGAGATATTCTTGCAGAGATTAGTCGCTCGTTTTGTATCAACGAATTCAAGCTCTGGTCTCATAGCAAAATGATCAAAGGTTATTGTCAATCTAGTTCGACGTGTTAAAATATTTAATTAAATCTCGCATGAAGAGTTTGACAGTCAGTTAGGTAAGTATTGAGTAAGTCAAAATTATTTGATAGATAAGTTTGGTAAGTGTGTGCATGTCCAATAAATACTTTTCACCGGGTTCATTGTATTGAGAGAGATTGATGTTCGTACCATAATATAAGAATCACAGCTTGCATGTTATTTTATTTTTTTAATAACAAAGTCTGTTGTTATTAGTATTCAAAAAAAAGGAGACGGAGCTCCAATGGTTACAAGAGGTGAGATAAAAGAAGTAAAGAGAGGAGTGACAATGATGTCTATTGTCACCCTTTTTTTCTAACATTCAAGTAAACCTGAAATACGGAAAGAGCATAGATTTGGATGAACTGAAACAGTAGGAAGATAAACTTGCAAGACATGATTAGTCTATGTTTATACGGCAGATCTGTCGAGCGGTGGAGTCTTCAGGATTGGCATTTGCACCTTGGTTTCTTGCATTTGTAGAGCTGGAGCTTGGTGCTGTATTTTTTTCCAGCATGCACTTCAAAATTTCAATTGATTCTTGTGCATAGGCGCACTTGTTGGAGAGTTCTTTAAACTGCTCCTAAAGGGAGGTAGTTGAGATCAGCTTCGTGTCTCTTTTCAGCCAGCTTAGCCTAAAAATGCAGCTTATCATCCATGATCTTCTGATGGGCTCGGATTTGCTCCAACTACACTTGGAGGTCAGCACAGTGCAGACAGTCTTCACTCCTAGCCATTCTGAGCAGAGGGAACCAGATTCCGAGGTCTATGACAGAAACAAGAAGTAGAAAATGGAGAGGGATGAGGCTTCAAGCAGCAAGGGAGAAGTGTATGAAAGTGGTGGTAAAGAGACAGGAGTTGCAGGCAGGAGGAGAGCGTAAGGGGCGATGGGCACACTCCTAGAAGAGAAAACACAGAAGCAAAAGGGCAAAGACTTCCTCAGCAGAACAGCGCAGGGAGAGAAGTGATAGCTTGAGAGGAAGGGAGGGCATATAAAAAATCAGGGGCGAGAGGCAAGCCACGGGAAGTCACGAGGGAGTGGAGGGAGGAATCAAGCGAAGGAGAGGAGAGGGCAGCAGCCTCGAAAGGGGTAAAATTGCAGAGGGAGATAAGAATCATACGAAAAAGGATTTGAAATCTTTACAGTGATGGTGGGAGGACCATGTGCGTGATCCTGAGGCACGTGAAAATGCCTCCAAATTTAAACTATGATGGCAGAGGCTCTCCGACTCTGTTGAGTGATGGGCTATTCACTGAGGATCCAAAGCTTGTTGAGCAAAGTCATGGCAGGTGGATTTGATGTTCGATCTTGTTGCAGGAGAGGACTCCAATGGATCAGTGACAAGACCAATTGGCATGGAGGTCTGCCTCCTTGTTGAGGGTGCGGAGAATATGGTAGAAGTTGACACCCTACATATTTTCAATAAGAAATTGGAATCTTCTTGTGGTTTGCTGAAGGGCCACGTTTGCTGCCGAGCGATTATGAACCATAAGGCTAATGATGATGGCCGAATCGCCAAAGATCATGGCATTGTTTATGCCTAGCTTTTGCAGTTGAAGGATGCCTTGTAGCAAAGTGAGAGCTTTGGCCCTATTATTGGAGAGAGCTCCCAATCCCCATTCAAAGGAAGAGATGATTATACCCTCCTCGTTACAAATAATTCCACCAGCCCCTGCCACGCGCGGATTGGACTTAGACGCACTGTCAAAAAATAGAGAGGGTCTTTTGCAATTCCTTAACCATATGTTGAAATCCTCCTCGCTCAGTCGAATTTTCCAACTGTTGTTGGTGATGTTCCATTGATTGTTGAGGTTGTTGTTGCGATTGATGATGTTATTTTTATCTAGCAAGTAGCTTATGAAGCTGCGCTCTTCCACACATAGATCCTTGTATTCAATCTAATTTGTATGCTTCTTAGTAGAGGTAGATTCCAAAGTAAGGCTTCTAGCTTTACTACACAGCTTCCTAAAGTCGATTGTTTTATCCTTGAAAACTTTTCGATTTCAGGCCAGCCAAATATTCCAAAGAGTTGTGAGGGGGAGAGTATCCCAGACTCTTTTTGCTATGCTGTTCTTTTTGCATTTCCAGGGGTAGCTTTTCTTCCATAGGCCCAAGGCTTCAACAATGGTGTTGTGTGAGCCCCATGGGAGATTGGAGTTTAATATGAGCTCCTTCCAACAACTGATGGCAAAGAGGCATTCAATGAAGAGATGACGGATGGTTTCTTCAGCAGCTTGATAGTTTGGACAACGGGAGGGCCCTATCATACCTCGCTTTTTTAGATTATAAGAGGTTAATATTTTCCCTTTGAGTAAGGTCCAAATGAAGAATTTGATCTTGGAGAGGGCCTCTAATATCCAAACTAATTTCCAAGGAGACCACGTAGGCCCAGGGTATTCCTTTTTGCAAAGAGTTTGATAGCCATATTTAATAGAATAGGTCGATCCTGATGGATCCCAGCGAAAATCATCCTTACAGTCCTGTTTTAAAGGTGAAATGCCATGAAGATGAGTTTGGAGGGCTGCAAGACTCACTTCTAAATGAGCTGGAACCTCGAGGAATTGCCACCATGTCTAAATCAGAGATTGAGAATCCCAAGTGGATATCTAGTTTAAGTTGTGCAATCACATGTTGCTGAGATAGACCAGAATATGATGAGTTCCCTGATTACTATTGATGGGGGCATGTCCCATAATTCTGTCCACTCCAATGCTGATGTTGCTTCCACCCTTAGGAACTTCGGATATTTTATGGGCTAGAGAGGAAATAGCTTTTTTACAGAGCCCCCAGATTCTTGTGCAAGGCTTGTTGGGAATAGCTTGGTCAAGCAGATGCTGCCTTGAATTATTTAGGTATTTAATTTTCAGAACTTGCTTCCACCAGGCAAGCTTGCCACTGATTAGCCTCCAGATTATCTTCCCACCAAAGGCCAGATTCATAAGCTTTAGGGGACGAATACCCAAGCCTCCATGTTCTTGGTCTTGAATGACTTGCTTCCAACTGATGAGATTGTATTTTCTTTTCTCACATTTCCCACCTTGCCAAAGGAATTGACGAATAATGGCCTCCATTTTGTGATGGAAGGTGGCAGGGGCTTGAAGGAGGGAGAACTGGTATAAATTTAGGGATGAGAGGCCCGATTTGAGAAGAATAAGGTGGCCAGCAAGATTAAGCCAAGAAGCTCCCCAATGCTACACTTTCCTTTTCATTTTTTCAATGATGATATCCCACACACCAGCCTTCAGGGGACTTGTGCTCACAGGCATTCCCAGATAAGAGAAGTTTCCCCAATCCAACTTGTAAGGGACCTAAAAAATGTTGGCAATGTTGTGCAAAGACTGAGCTGAAGTATTCCATCCATAAATGCAACTTTTGAGATGATTTATCAGGCCTCCAGAATAGCTCATAAATTTATCCAAGAGAGACTTAAATCATTGAACTATGATGTTGGAGGCTCCTCCCATTAATAGTGTATCGTCAGCAAATTAAGAATGATTCATGTTTTTGACTCCATTGCCAAACTTAATGCCAGTGATGAGTCTGACCCGACACTTATGGTCTAGGGCCTTGCTGAAGGATTCAGCCATTAAAATGAAAATGTAGGGGGACAAGGGACAACCTTGTCTTAGCCCATGAGACGACTGAAAGGAGGGCGCTGGCCTGCCATTAATGAGGGGGGGAATCCAAGGGCCGGTAATGCGGGCTTTAATAAGATCAAGAAAGGAGGAATCAAATCCCATTTTTTTAAGGACAACAAAGAGGAAAGAGTGTCAGACTCAGTCAAAGGCATTGGCTAAGTCTAGCTTTAGGATAAATCCTTTTTCATTGTGAGAGAGGCTGGAATGGATTGCTTCTTGAACAAGAAGGATGGAATCAAAGATTTGTCTATTGGACAAGAATCCTCCTTGGTTCTCGAAGATGAGAGAGTGAAGATGGGGTTACAGGAAAAGAGCTAAGATTTTGGTCAAGATTTTATAAGAGGCGTTACAAAGGGAAATGGGTCGAAATCTGGAGAAGGAGGAGGGTCGGTTTTCTTTAGGAATGAGGGAAAGATGAGTAGCATTGGTATAGCCTCATACTTTGCATTTGCGTTGGGTCCATTGTATCAGTTTGACCAAATATTTTTTTATAATTTCCCAATAGGTCCTGTAAAAACTAATGGAAAAGCCATCTAGTCTTGAAGCTTTATTTGGATGTAGGGTCCATATTGCTCTTTGGATCTCTATTTCATCAATTCCCCTAGTAAGCAAATTATTGATGCCCTCATTGAAAGTAGTGGGAAGGTATTGGAGGAGATCAGAGTAGTCCTCTTCGATTTTCGTCTCAGTGAGTAGTACTTGAAAGTGAGCAGAAGTGGCCGTTTTGATTGCTTCTTGATCGGTATGAAGAATGCCATCAACATCAGTGATGGAGCTTATGTTGTTGTGAATTTTCCTGACAGTGGCCTATTTATGGAAATAAGAAGTGTTCTTGTCACCACCTTGTAGCCATATTTGTCTCGATTTAATGTGCCATTTCTGCTCCTCTTCTCTATTGGTGTGATAAAGCTGGCAATAAAGATCATTTTCCAGCACACGATGTCCTCGGGTGAGCCCATTTGTTTCAATTTGATCATGAACTCCTTCCAGTCTTCGCTTTATATCAGTTTGTATCCTCTCTGGCTCTTTGTAGTGGAATTTCGCCCATTCCTTGAGAGCGATCTTGGTGTTCTTCAACTTGCTTTCCCATATGAATACAGGAGATCCTTCTATATGCTGGCTCCAAGAAGCCCGAACAATATTATTGGCTTCAGGAATATTATTCCACAGAGGACTGTATTTAAAAGGAATATGCCCTAAAGGACGTTGCTCTTGTAGAGACTGCGTAATTGGGTAGTGATCAGAAGCAGAGAAGGGAAGGATGAGGGCTGAAGTTGTGGAGAAGGAGGCTAGGAGGGTGATGTCCACAAGAATTCTATCAAGCCGCTCCATAATATTATCTTTCCCAATTCTGCGGTTGCTACATGTAAATTTACGGTTTTTAGGAACTATGTCAACCAGCTCATGCTCCTGCATGATGTCTTCTAACTGAGTTCTAAAAGGATCTTGGGTGAAGGTTCCTCCTCTTTTTTCATTGGAGTGGAGGATGAGATTAAAATATCCTCTTATTGTTCTCCTCTTATTGTTCTCCTATGAGATTATATTATTGTTCTCCTCTTCATCTATGTCGGCCTTGATATAATTCTAGCATTGTTCTTTATCTCTGTAGTAATTAGGTCCGTAAACATTGTAGATGATTATTTTTTTGTTGTCTCTGATGTATTCCAATATGAATTTGATCCAGTTCTGATTAATAATTCTGCTGTTAAGTCTCCATTCACTGTTGTTCCAAAGGGTGACAATACCCCCAAAAGCCCCTCTTGATTCAGTGAGAAGGCCATCATATTGCTTGAGCTTGTTAATAATGTCTTTCATTTCTGGTTTCCCTTGTTTGGTTTCTTGCAAGAGAAGGATGTGAGGTTTCTCCTGGGTTATCAGATCTTTAAGGGAAATGATTTCAGAGGGGTGCCCCAGTCCCCTGCTATTCCAAGAAAGGACTTTCATCATTGAGTACCAATGTTATGAAAGGTTGCTCGCCCTCCTTGTTCCTTAGCCCCCATATCTTTGCTAGTTTGGCCCAAGATGTAGGTTTCAATAAGGTTTTGGGTGCCCATTGCAATGTCTTTTTGTGCATTTTCATCTCTTTGTTGCTTGAAGGATCTCCTGCCAGGCCCTTGCTTTTTCTGAGGTTCAAGGTTTGCACCATGTTCTTTCGAAGAGTTTCTAGTAGCACAGATGGAGGGGGGATCAGGGCCAGACGGGGGGTCCAGAGGAGAAAGGGAGGAACTTGGGGCATCAGGTTGGGAGATGGGAATGAAAAGAGGAGGATCATCCTCGAGAGGGGTTAATGAGGAGAAGGGGTTGGAAGATTCCAAGTTGGAATTTGGAGGAGGAGGGGGGGGGCCTGGGCAGAGGAAGCAGAAGGATGAATGGGGGGTTCCTGGGAAAAGGGAGAGGAGGTGGAGGCTAAGGGGTTGATATGAGAAGGAGCAAAGGATGGGGCAGCTTTAGGGTTAGAGGAAAATTTCTTTTTTTTAACCGTTTCCCATTGTGCTTCTTGTTTAGGGTTTTCAACATCAATAAATTTAGAACAACAATTTGCAAAGTGGTCGTATTCGTAGCATACTTTGCATTTGAAGGGGATCTGCTCGTAATCAAGTTGCTGAATGTGAGTCCATAGATCCACCTTGATCTTGATGGCCTCCGGGAGCCCTTTACCTAAGTCAACCTCCACGCAGATCCTAGCGCATGCTTGCATGTTGACCTTTGGCTCGCTACGATCGATGAATTTGCCGATGACATTCCCAATGGCACGGACCGATTCGTCTCCCCAGCAGTGAAGAGGGAGGTGAGGAAGGCGGACCTAGACCGGAACCGCGCTGGGCACATCTAGCTCAGGATCGAAGTCTGGGGTCCATTTGTTAAGATATAATCCTCTAGAATCCATGAAATAGGGCTTGTTCCTGAAGATTAAATCCTTGTCCTCCTTGGATTCGAAATGAAAGGTGAAATACCCTTTCCCACAAAAGCGTATGGAGATTTTACCATTTATTTTGTCGGGCCAATTTCGTTCTACCCATCGCTGAACCATTATTGGAGAGGGCCAAAGCCCAATGAACTGTCCTATTAGTCCTTTTTCATCCAATGAAAGAGCGGCCATGCGAGGAAGAGAAGGTGGAAGAACGACTTCCTGAAGGCCCTCAAGTTTCTTTACAAATTTGGAGATTGTCGGACGAGGCCTCTGAGGCGGCAAAGATTTAACAAGATCAGAGAAGGCGATTTGAACGACGTCTGCCTCCGGGGAGGAACTTGGAGGGGCCATGCCTGAAGAAGAGAGAGAGCAGAGCCGAAGGGGCTTGGCAGGTCAAGCACGACAGCAGCAACAGCGCAACCTAGAGCAGACCCGATTAAAAAAAGGAACATTATCATTACAACATGTGTCCACAGCGTGTGTGTTATTGTGTATGAAACATTTGTGTAATTTGTGCCCCTACTCTTCTTTATTTCCAACAAATTGGTATCAAATTTGAGAAAGAATCACGAAATCCGTAGCTTTTTTTTTTTTAATTTGCAAAATCATTAAACGAATAAGAAGTGTGCACAGATCTGCACGCTCTTAGTACCAAAAGTGCGCAAGTTCCACACCAAAATAAAAACTGCACAAATATCATCAAACTTACGATCTGCCGAAAATCACGTTTATTGCGTGGTTTCTTAGAGTCGGGGGGTGCGCAAGTCCAAATGCCTTAACAACGCGGACAACCGTGAGCGAAGGTGTTTAAAAATACGGAAAACAAAAGTCAACGAATTTATTTTCATTAAAGTTTGGTCATAAAGTTATGTTTGAAATAAAATTTGAAAGCTTACGTAGGTGTTTAAAAGCAGCTTGGCACGAGTTATATGAAAAAGACTATAAAATAATTTTATATAAATTTTCTTTTAAAATGTATTTTTTTATAATAATTTTTTTTAAATAAAGGTTGCTTTTTTAAAAGAGAGAGTTATTATAAATTTTATATATATATATATATATATATATATATATATATATATATATATATTTTCTTTTATAAAAGAATTTATTATGTATATATATATAAGAATTTTAAAAGGGAGATTAGCAAAGTTCATAAGAAGAAAAATTTAGAGTTTTATTAGAGAAGATTTTTTTTGAAGTAAGATGGTCACATCAAGTTTCCAACCACAACTTTTTTTTTTTACTGGGGAAATATTATGATGTGTGGGCCATTAAAATGGAGACCTTGTTAAAAGTGCATGATGTTTGGGATCATGTCAAGTTTGGGTTTGCAAAACCTCACAATGACACAAAAGAATGAACCCTCAGTAATGCAGACAAAGAACAATGGAAGAAACACAAAAGGAATGATGCACAAGCATTTATTCTTATCCAGTAGGGAGTGGACCAAGCAGGGTTCCAGAAGATTATGATCATGTCTTCAGCAAAGGAATCATGAGAAACTTTAGTGACAAGCTATCAAGGTATGGAAAAATTCAATATTGTTAAATTGCATAATACTAGGAGAGCTTTTGAAAATTTTCATATGAAGAACACAAAGGATATCGATTCTTTCATGAATTGGGTCATGTTTGTAGAAAATCAGTTAAAAATTTACGGTAAAGAATTTGAATATCGAACAGTGATTGAGAATGTCATTAGATCTTTGTCTACCAAGTTTGATGTTGTGGTAGCAGCCACAGAAGATGTAGAAATTTTAATACAATTATGTATTTCCTGGATTCTCCTGATCTAACAATTATATACCACTGTTAAATACAGAATCCTTCTACTAAAATATTTATGTAAATTTAATCACCATTTGCAAACACATGAAGAAAGATCAAACACACATAACACATATGTTTTTACCGGGAAAACATAAAGCTAAAAACCCCACTATCATATATTACGTATATATCATGGATCATGAAACAATCTCATACAAAAATCTAATCCAAGAGCCCTCAGTACAATATACAATCATCTCACACTGTCATACAAAAATTGGCAAATACATGTGCCAATTTACTGCCTCCTAACAACTTGCCTCCACTACGCAATCCTTGAATGAATGCTATACTGTCTTGCCTTGACTGCGCAATCCTCATTGGCATCTCTAATGTGTGTGTGGTTGCATGAGTGCACCCACTAATGTCACAACTGATAGTCAAATTGTCCCTTTCACCTATCTCTCAACTGGGTCTCCATTGGATCTGACATGCATGTAGTTAACAGTAGTAAATCTTTAGTTTCATGTGAGATCACTCCATGTGAATTAATTTAATATTTAATTCACTCATCTCTCACTAGTGTATCTTTAGATACAACTAGTTACAACTAGCACAACTGAGTTTAACTCACTTAACTGAGTTAAACTACTTTAAAACTCACATAACTACACATCCAACTCTGTTACAACTTCGAATCACTTAGTTACATCTAAGTCCAATTACATGTCCCACCAACTAACCTTAGAACTCGAAATTCCTTCGGCTAACTGGTTTGCCACTTCAATTAACTAAAATCAAGTGCTTCAAGAGAATAGATTAATATTTATTGTCCAATTATTATTAAGAGATAATACTAATGGACATGCATTTTATATTTAGACATGCGATCTATAAATAGACTTCGCACATGCATCTAAGAATAGAACCCTATCTATAAATAGAATTTTCTCACCATTCTAAAAATAGACTCCCGCTAGAAATAGAATTTTCTTACCATTCTAAAAATAGACATACACCAAAAAATAGCCTATGTGCCCCACGTATTTTAGGTGCTTAATTTTCACTAGGATCATCATCTTGTTGAATCTCAACACTCCCTCTCAACAAAAAATGGATTATCCTTCACCCCAATCCTGTCTCTATGGTATTCGAATTTGCTCCTAGTGAGTGCCTTCGTCAGAATATCTGCATCCTAATGTTCCGTAGGAATGTACTGAAGCAACATGATCTTCCACTACACACAATCTCTGATATGATGATATTGGATATCTATATGCTTAGATCTATCATGAAACACATGATTAATTGAGAGTTTAATGCAACTCTGATTATCACAATGAATCATTGTAGGATCTCAATGAGAACCAAACAAACCAACCAGGATCTTTCTCATCCAGATAGCTTCACATGCATCTTGACTTACTGCCATGTATTCCTCTTCCACTGAACTAAGTGTCGCGCTTCTCTGTTTCCTGCAGTACCAAGAAACAGTTGTAGATCTGATACTGAAGACCCCTCCTGATGTGCTCTTTCTATCCGTTGGGTTGCCTGCCCAATCTGCATCCGTGAAGCCATGCAACTTCACCTCATCCGTCTGTTTGTACCATAAGCCATACTCAGATGTGCCCCTGAGATATCTCAGGACATGCTTGCCCACCTTCCAAAAGAGCTTGGTAGGCTTAACCATCGCTTGACCAAGTTGGTTCACCACATAGCATATGTTAGGTCTTGTATTTACTAAATACATTAGCAAACCCACTAACTGTCGATAGACAATAGCATCCACTACCTCTCCAGATGTAGCGTCCTCTTTCCTCCAGTTTCCTGGAAGAGGAGTATCTATGGGTTTGCAGACCTCCATGTGAAACTTACCCAATATCTCCCTTGCATACTTCCCTTGAGACACAAAAAATTCACCTTCTCGCTGCCATATTTCCAATCCAAGGAAATAATGAAGAAGGCCCATATCCTTCATCTCAAACTCCTTTGCAAGGTCCTCCTTCATGAGTGTATCAACTACTCATCACCAGTCAGTATTAAATCATCAACATAAAGAACAATGATTAAAGGCTTACCCTCCACCAAAATTTGGTATAGTTTTGCATCCACCTCAATCTTGGTGAAGCCAAGTCCTGTGAAATAGCTGTCGATCCAAGTGTACCAAGCATGGGGTGCTTGCTTCAGCCCATACAACACTCTTTTGAGTTTGCACACATGCGACTTGCTGTTGAAGATCTCAAATCCTTCAGGCTGCTCAATGTACACTTATTCCTCAATGATCCCATTAAGGAACGCAGTCTTCACATCCATCTGATGAATGTGCCAACCAATCTGCGCTGAGAGAGAAAGGATGGTCCTTATGGAAGAATACCATGCGAGAGGTGAAAAGGTTTCTTCATAATCAATCCCCTCGATCTGTGAGAAGCCTCGGGCCACAAATATGGCCTTGTATTTCTCAACACTCCCATCGGCAACTTGCTTTACCTTCTAGATCCATCTTGAACCTACCATTGATTTATCAACAGACCTTGGAACAATTTCCCAAGCACTGTTTCTGACAATGGAATCATAATCCTCCACCATTGCATCTGCCCATGTGGGCTCCTGCACTGATTCCTGAAAGGAAGATGGCTCAGTCACAATACATTTTCTCATGAGGGCCATGTATCTAGTGAATCGGTCAGGAGACTGTCTATGTCTGCACTGTGAAGTAGAGACTCCCACATTCTGTGCCACATCAAGATTCAACCTCTCAGCTTCTGGGGTATGCCTTCTGCCAATTCTAATGTTAGGCTCTGCGTGAGTGGACTCCTCCACCCCATGAACCTCCTACTGTGGTTGATCCACATATAGAGACTGATCTTTGGGAACGAAAACTTCCTCCTCTGCATGTAAGTCTAGCTCCCTCTCAAGCGATGACTTCATGGATTTATCCTCATTTAATTTTATATCTCGTTGCACCACATTCATTCGACTGTTTGCAAAATACACACGATAATTATGGGGTGTTTCTGTGTACCCCATTGGTAGGCCCTGATCGTGTAGCATATAGCTCGTGCAACACCCACGATATTTATTTTCTTCCTCTCCGCGACCCGATTTTGCTGAGAGTTATGAGGCGCTATGAGTTCTCTTTGAATTCCTTCTTTGCTACAGAAGTATTTGAATTCACTCCAGATGTATTCTCCACCATTATCACTCCGCAGAGCCTTCACTTGCTTCCCTGAATCTTTCTCAACCAATGCCTTAAACTCACAGAACTTTGAGAATGTTTGATCCTTCTTCTGCATGAAGAAGATCTAGCATTTACGATAAAATTCATCAACATAAATTACATAATACTTGTGTTTTACTATTTAAGAAACCGAGAATGGTCCACAAACGTTTGTTTGAACTCTCTCCAGGATCATCGAAGCATGGTTCTCCTTTTCATGAAAGGTGGACTTTACATACTTCCCCATGGTGCAACTCTTGCACTGATCTAACTAAGCAAGTGTTCCCATTGGAAGTCCAGTAGATATTTGCTGCATGACTTTCAAGGCTCCATGATGAAGATGGTCCAATCGTCTGTGCCATAATTCACCCTCATCCTGGCTCACTACTTTTTATGCCTTGCCCATCATTGCAGCGTAGCCTTATACCTCCAGCTTTTAATTATTCTTAACTCGAATCCCTATCCTCTTGGCTTGACTCATTATTTTATGTCACAAGAAAGCTTTTCCATAGTTGAAAACAACGTCATAGCCTCTGTCCTCCAACATCCTGACTGAGACCAAGTTTTTCTTCAGACCTGGAACATGCATAACATATTTAAATTGAAATGGTTTACCTATCTCCCTCTCAAAGGTAATGGTACCAATGTCAGTCACATTGTATCGTCCATCGTCGTCCATCTCTATATGCATCTGGAGATCTTTCTCCTCCAAGTCACTGAAAAGCTCCTTATATCCGGTCATGTGGAAGGAAGCACCAATATCAAGATACCACATCGATCCCATTGCGCTTAAAACCAACCATGCGATCAAAGAGAAATCAAGTTCAAATTGCGAGGCAAGGGCCTCACCAGGTGCAACTCTAGCAACCTTCCTATTCTTCTTTTTCTGTGGGCAGTTAGTGGTGAGATGCCCATGTTTGTGACAATGAAAACACTTCACCTTGGACAAATCTAGCTTCTTGCCTTTAGACTCATATTTTTAATGGAATTTATTCCCCTTACCTTTCCTTGCCTTGGCAGCCAAAGCACAATCCTCTTCATCATCATGCTTTAATGAATATCCATCTCTGGTGTTCCACCAGAACTCCTCCTGCACTAGATCCGACCATAGTCGTTCCCAATCCAATATTTTTTCCCATCCGTTGACAGAGTCTTGATAATTGTGCCAACTCTTAGAAAGTCCCAAGAGATACAAACTCACCAAATCATCATTAGCAATCGTGATTCCCACACTCCCCAATTCATCCTGACATTGGACAAACTTTGTGAGATACTAAGGAATATTGTTGCCCTTCTCCATCTTGATCTTTCTGAGTTTATCATTTAACGCCAATTTCCTATGGTCGCTATTGCTTTGGAAAAGGTCTGTCAGAGCCTTCCACATAGAAAATGGAGTGGCTTTCCCATGAAGGCTTGAGACTATATGGTCTCGTACACTTTCCAACAGAATTCTTCTCGTCTTCGTTAATTTCTTTTTCCAGGCGTTAAGTAATGCAACATCCATCAAAGTGGGCTTAGGAACATCACTGTTGATGAATTCTTTCAAGCCATTAGTTTCAACCACTGCCTCCATCCTGTCCTTCTAGGAAATGTAGTTCGAGCTACCCTCGATTGCATACTCTAGCCACAAGCCATTTAAAGCCATTTCGATGTTTAGTCAACTGTCGCACCAAGAAATTCTTGCAGTAAATTTGAATTGTTTCCACCAACAAACTCAGCTACTGCTTCAAAATTGCAATCTTCTTTTCTCTAATACCATTTAGAAATTTTAATACAATTATGTATTCATGGATTCTCCTAATATAAAAATTATATTCCACTGTTAAATACAAAATCCTTCTACTAAAATCTTTGCAGAAATTTAATTGCCAGTTGCAAACACATGAAGAAAGATCAATCACACATAACACAGATGTTTTTACCAGGAAAGACTAAAGATAAAAACCCCACTATAATATATTATGTATATATCATGGATCATGAAACAATCTCATACAAACTATAATCCAAGAGCTCTCAATACAATATACAATCGTATCACACTATCATACAAAAATTGGAAAATACATGCGCCAATTTACTCCCTCCTGACAGCCTGCCTCCACTGTGCAATCCTTGAATGAATGATATCATACCTTGCCTTGACTGCACAATCCTAATTGGAATCTCTAATATGTGTGTGGTTGCATGAGTGCACCCACTAATGTCACAATTGATAGTCAAATTGTCCCTTTCACCTATCTCTTAAATGGGTCTCCACTGGATCTGACATGCATGTAGTTAACAATAGTAAATATTCAGTTGCATGTGAGATCACTCCATGTGAATTAATTTAATATTTCATTCACTGATCTATCACTAGTGTGTCTTTAGTTACAACTAGTTACAACTAGCACAACTGAGTTTAACTCACTTAATTGAGTTAAGCTACTTTACAACTCACATAACTACACATCCAACTCTGTTACAACTTCGAATCACTCAATTACAACTAATTCCACTTGCATGTCCCACCAACCAAACTTAGAACTCGAAATTCCTTCAGCTAACTTGTTTTCCACTATAGTTAATTGAAATCAAGTTCTTCAAGAGAATAGATTAATATTTATTGTCCAATTATTATTAAGGGATAATAATAATGGACATGCATTCTATATTTAGACATGCGATCTATAAATAGACTTTGCACATGCATCTAAAAATATAACCTCATCTATAAATAGAATTTGATCACCATTCTAAAAATAGACTCCCGCTATAAATAGAATTTTCTCACCATTCTAAAAATAGACATACACCTAAAAATAGCATGTGGGCCCCACCTAGTGTAGGTGCTTAATTTTCACTAGGATCATCATCTTGTTGAATCTCAATAGAAGAATCCAAGGATTTGGAAAAAATTACAGTTGATGAGTTGATGGGATCACTTTTAATGCATGATGAAAGGATAGACAGAAATGAGGATTCCACTTTAAAAATTTCTTTCAAAAGTCAAGTTTATATTTCAAGAGGTCGAGGCAGAGGTAGATCGAGAGGTAGAGGACGAGGCATAAGATATGGTGGTCATAGAAATGGCCGAGAAGAGCATGAACATGAAAGTGGAAGCACCGGCAACATAAGCTTCAACAATAATCAAATATCTCAGAAATCAAAGGTGAGATGTTATTACTACAATAAATTTGGTCACTATGCTCATGATTCCTAGAAGAAGATAGCTGATCAAGGAAACTAGAGAGTTAATGTTAGTGCAGAGAATACTAACTCCATGTTCCTATCATGTAACAACATGCATGAACCATCTGATAAGGTGTGGCTATTATATAGTGGTTGCAGTAACCACATGACATGAAACAAGAGTTTCGTTGCAAATTTGGATCAATCTGTGAAGACAGAGGTAAATTTTGGGACTGAAAGGACTATGGATATAGATGGCAAAGGAGTGGTCAAAATTCTGACCAAGAAGGTGGAACCAAAGGCAATATCAGATGTATATTATGTTTATGGTCTTAAACATAGTTTTATAAGTGTTGGTAAATTGACGCAAAAAGGATACAAAGTTATCTTTCAGGGGCAACAATGTGTAATTTATGAAAAGACCCCAAGTAAGTAGTTGATAGCAAAGGTGCAGATGACAAGGAAAAAAATATTTCCTCTAATTATGAATTACAACGATAAGGTCAGTTCGTTTAGTGTTGCATGTTCTAATGATTACTTGTTATTGCACTTTCGGTTTGGACACTTGCACTTTTATGGTTTAAGATTGTTGCAGTAGAAACATATGTTCATATGATTACCTCCCATCAAAGAACCTACTATTACTTGTGAGCGTTGCATCTTGGGAAAGCAACACGGTGAAATTTTTCTTAAAGGAGTTTCATACAGAGCAAAGAAACCACTTGAGTTGGTTCATACATACTTGTGTGGACCTATGAGGACACTGTCGATTGGTGGAAGTTGTTACTTCCTCACTTTTATTGATGTCTATATAGTAGAAAGACTTGGGTTTACTTTCTGAAGAAAAAATCTGAAACTTTTGAAAAGTTTAATGAATTCAAATCCCTAGCAGAGAACCAAAGTGATCGACAGATCAAGGTATTGAGGTCATATCGTGGTGGAGAATATGATTTTAAGGCATTCCATGAGTACTGCAAAAAAAATGGAATCAAAAGACAATTTACAAGCAGATACACACAACAGCAGAATGGTGTAGCAGAGAGAAAGAACAGAATAAACATGAACATGACAAGGAGCATGTTGAAAGCAAGAAACTTGTCTAATGATTATTGGACAGAAGCAGTTGCATGTGTTGTTCATGTGATAAAAATATCTCTTACAAACACTGTGATGAACAGAAGAAGAAGCATGGTCAGGTATGTCATGCGGCGTATCTCATTTCGGAGTTTTTGGATGTGTAGCCTATGCACATGCGCCTAAGCTGATAAGAGGAAAATTGGATTATCAAAGTGAAAAATGGATATTTACTGGTTATAGTGAGCTGTAAAAAGCTTACAAATTGTATACCCCTGTCACCAAGAAGACAATAATTAGCATAGATGTTTTGTTCAAAGAACAAGAGTCACTAAATGGGAATGTAGACAAAACAGTCGATGCACAAGCACCATTGATGGAAGAGGATGATGTAGAAGAAAAGGAGAAGCAAGACCCAAAAGAGCAGACACTGAAGAGAGTCACATCAGCAAGGACTCCAATATTTTGAGAGAAGCATGGAATTTCAAGCATATCAATAGACCGCAATTCTCCAAGCAGCCAATCAGGTGATGAATCAAACAATGGTAAGATAAATATGAGAAGTTTGAAAGATATTTATGATGATTTGGATGTTAGTTCAAATTTTGCATTTTTGTCATTCCAACCTTCTTCGTTTAAAGAAGCAATCAAAGATGAAAATTTGTCACAAGCCATGGATGAAGAGATTGATTATATTGAAAATAATGATACATGGGATTTGGTTAATTTTCCAAAGGATAATAACCTCACTGGTGTGAAGTGGGTGTACAAGACAAAGTTGAATGAGAAAGGTGAAATTGACAGACTTAAATCAAGACTTGTCACAAAAGGATTCTCACAGCAACTAGGAATAGACTTTGGAGAAACATTTGCTCCGATGGCCAGATTGGATACTGTAAGATCAGTTCTAGAGAAAACAACTCATAACAACTGGAAAGTATATCAGATGGATGTCAAATCAGCCTTCTTGAATGGAATTCTAGAAGAAGAAATTTATGTGCAATAGCCTCGAGGTTATGAAGTTGAAGGTAAAGAAGATAAAGTTTGCAGGTTGAAGAAAGCGCTCTATGGACTTAAGAAAGCACCTAGAGCATGGTATAGAAGAATCAATAGCTACATGATTAAGAATGAATTTTGTAGAAGCGTCATTTAGCCTACATTATACATCAAGGTAAATGAGCATGGAAATATTTTTATTTTTTGCTTATAGGTTGATAGCATCATTTTTACAAGTGATACTGAGCTATATGAATTTAGAACAACCATGATGAAAGAATTTGAGATGACAGATCTTGGTCTAATGAAATATTTTCTTGGCATATAAGTTGAGCAATCTAAAAAAGGAATTTGTATTTGCCAAAATAAGTATGCTAAAGATTTGCTGAAAAGATTCAAGATCGATAATTGAAAACTTGTCCCTACACCAGTTGCAACAGGTATAAAGTTAAGCAAGGATGATGAAGGATCAGATGTCAATCCAACTCCATTCAAAATATTAACTGGAATTGTCATATATCTCACAGCTACAAGACCAGATATTATGCAAGGAGTAATTTTGATATACAGATTTATGGAGACTCCAAAAGACACACATTAGAGTGTCGGAAAAATAATTCTAAGATAAATAGCAGGAACTAGAGATTGTGGCATAATATATGCAAGTATAGAAAATAAATACTTGACTGGAATTGAAGATAGTGATTTCGCAGGTAGTTTGGATGATAGGAAGAGCACATTCAGTTATGTGTTCCATCTTGGTTCAAGTGTTATTTCATGGGCATCTAAGAAGAAGCCTATTGTGACACTATCATCAGCAGAAGAAGAATATGTAGCGGTAACATCAACAACATGTCAAGCAATGTGGTTAGGAAGAGTATTGGATGGACTCAAGTAAAAACAACGAGGATCAAAAAAAAAATATTGTGACAACACATCAACGATTGCACTATCCAAAAATAGTGTGTTTCATCAAAATAGTAATCATATTGATACTAGATATCATTTCATTAGAGAACTTGTGAGCAATGGAGAAGTTCTCTTTAAGCCTTGGAAATCTAGTGATCAACTGGCTGATATATTTACAAATCCATTAGAAAAAGATGTGTTTGAGCTTAAAAAAAGAAACTTGGGTGTTGTAAGCCTAGCTTAGAGATAGACCAACATGTGTGTTTGAGTTGTCATGAGTTATGTTTTATTTTAGAGGTCGTAATTAAGGGGGAGTGTTAAAATATATAATTAACTTCTGCATGAAGAGTTAGATATTTAGTTAAGTAAGAATTGAGTAAGTCGAAGTTATGTGATAGATGAGTTTGGTAAGTGTGTGCATGTCAAGCGAGTTAGGATAAATACCCTTCACTAGGTTCATTGTATTCAGAGAGATGGAAGTTCGTGTGATTAATATAACAGATGCAGCTCCTATGTGTTATTGTGTGTGAAATATTTGTGTAATTTGTGCCTTTAATATTTTTCGTTTCCAACACTGCACAACTCTTCAATGGCCCCTGGATCGTATCATGTGGAAAAGAATGAAATCAACAAGGAAACTTGCAAAGTCTATAGTTGACACTTGGAATCTTTGTGACCAAATTTTACAAATGGTTGAACTCTAGCAGTTGAATTCTAGCATTCGACTCTTATTTTACCTTGTCCCCGGTGTCCCCTCCTTCTCCTCAGGAGACTCATGTTCACTTCCATAAAATGCATGAGGAATTTAGATGAACCGTCTTCTAACTCTGGAGAAAAAATGGTGAGCACAAATCTCAAATGGAGAGCATAAGTGCAAGTGTAAAATTATGTGCACAGATGTTAGACGAAGATGTACACAGATTTTAGACGGAGACAACTAGTGTAGACTAAAACGAGAGGTGCACTCATTCAAAAGAAAGGCCATTATATATTTTAAAATATTTTCCTAAAACACTCAAAGTTACATAACAAATGTCAAATACTTAATATTCAAATTTTTCCCATAATTAGTTCCTCTCTTTAAGGTTGTAGATATTATTAGTAACATGTCCCTTATGTTCTTTTATCAAATTACACACAAATTAAAGCATGTTTTAAGGAGATATCCTAAGCATTGAGAAGGATCAAAATATCTTGAGATGTGAACTCTTTTAACGTGAAAATAAATTTGATCCTTCTTGGATTGTTTTAATTTCCCCCTTAAAATAAGTTATATTCCCCATGAATATAATGATTTCTCAATATCATGGGTCATTTTTATTTTATTTTTATAGGGTTATTTTTCTTACAAGAAAATTTTAGGAAACGATCACATCACAAGATGGAAAATTAGAACGTGGCATCACATTAGATAGGGATATAGATGTAGAGAATTAATTTTTGAACCTAGAATCTAACAATTATTTTTGACATAAAATTATTATTTATTAATGAAAAATATTTAATATAATGAATGTAAATGTTAGAACGTAACTGTTACTTAAGAATTTGAAAAAAATAATAAATTATAATTCTATAATTAAATAAAACTATCTAAAAATAAGTAGCTTAATATTTTTTCTCATACTTATACAGCATGTTAAGGTCAAAATTGGATAAACTAAAGTCAAATAAATAAGCAAATATTTAATTTTGAATAAATAAATGTTATATAAATAAAATATTTAGTTTTGGATAAATAGATCTTTGGCTAAATATAATTTATTTATTTGTTCAAGTTTTGAATGAAAATAAATATGGCTCGAGTAAATAAATCTAGAAATAAATGTTAATATTTGAAACACATAAATAAATAAATATTGGTTTTGATTAAATAAATACATGTTTCATTTAGTTTTAATAAGTAAATGAATAAATATTTAGTTTTGAAGAAATATTTTATTGAGTTTTTGAATAAAAGATAAATAAATATAAAAATTTAAAGGACAAATAAAACTAAATATATTAAGGAAATACGAATTATTATAAGGATATATATGTATATATTGATTAAATAAATACATGTTTCATTTAGTTTTGATAAGTAAATGAATAAATATTTAGTTTTGAAGAAATATTTTATTGAGTTTTTGACTAAAAGATAAATAAATATAAAAAGTTAAAGGACTAATAAAACTAAATATACTAAAGAAATGCTAATTTTATATATATATATCAAAAAATAAATCAAGATTACAGGAAAAGACGAAGAAAAAAAAACATTTTAAGGAAAATGAGATCAAAAGAATAAGAAGTTAAGAGAGGGAATACTACCAATAACTTCATGGCCACTAAAAGAAGATAAAAGAAAATTCAAAACTCAAAGTTATAAAAATATGAAAATAAAATAAAACAAATAAAATAACTAAGAAATGATGAAAACTAAAATTAATTAATAAATTAAATTAAAAAAAAGAAGAAAAAGAAATGGAATATAGAAAAATAATAAGAATAGAAATATGATTCGATAAATAAATAAATGAGTAAAAAATACTTAAAAATAAAAACATATTCATCAAGAGGAAAGGAAAAGCCTTGGACCCAACAACTACTAATTTTTCATCATCGTCTCTATTTAGATTTCTTGGCCTCCTTTCAATCTATATGGTCTCCCTAAACTTTCGATGATGAAAATGATCACTCTTAGTAATGATCGGAGCATCTTCAATGCAGATGTGATGTTTCGACTTTTCCGCATGTTCTGCCAAAATTGAGGAGCAGGTTCTCCCATGTTTGATGTTGATTGTGTGCTCTTGAATTCTTTGATTAATTGAGTGGTCAGTTTCACCAATGTAGGGGTTCCCGTAAGAACATGGGCTTACATAAACACCTTTCATATTCTTTGGGTCCACTCGGTCTTTTACATATATAAAGGAGCTTTGAATGGTGGTTAAGGGCCTAAAGGTTTAGGGAACCTTACTCTTCTTCAGGATCCTAGCAATCATGTTTGTGGTCCCTTGGATAAATGGAAGATGAACCTCTGGAATTCGATCCTTGGGGTATTTTTTAATCCTAGGATGTTTGTTAGCTTTAAGGAAAGCTCTAAGACCTTGGTGCCTACTATATCCATTGTTATTGAAAATTCCAAGGACATGAGTCTTCTCATCAGAGAGATAGTTTTCGTTAGAAATACTAAGTGCATGAGTAGCTAAGGTGTTGAGAAAATTCACTAGGGAAATGATGGGACCAAACATGAAGATATTGCTTATTATGAATTTTCTTCTGAAATACTTGGTGGGAGAAAGAATTATCATCCTTCTTTGAAATAAGAATGTCAAGAAAAACAAAGATTCCATCAACTTCACACTCCATAGTAAACTTTATGGAGCTAGAAAGATTGTTGAGATGTTGGAAAAAAAGATCCAAATTTTCTTGACCACGAGGCGAGAGAAAGCAAGTGTCATCAACCAATCTCTTCGAAAGCTCTGGTTTGAATTGAAGAGAGGCCAACGCCTTATATTCAAATTAATCCATAAAAAAATTAGCTACAATAAGGGATAGGAGGGAACCCATGGCAACACCACATGTTTTTTCATGGAATTCCCCTTCAAACATGAAGTAGAAGCAAGATAAATCTCAACTATTTTAACCATATCAAGATTCGTGATGCGATTTATTTTTATTTTCTTGTTTTTATTTTTATTTTTCCCAAGTTAAAACATTTATACTATATTACATTAATTTTTTTTTTTATTTTTTATTTTTTAATTTTTTATTCATTTTTATGTGATTTGACCTTCTCAAAATGTAACATTACGTTACAACATCTCTACCATATTGGGAAGGAGAACACCTTCCACTGCAATTAATAATTAAACCAGCCTATATTCATTTTAACTTTGGATTTACCAAGCCCCTAGAGAGATCATTTTTTTTAGATACAAGCATCTTTTAAAGTGAAAAGAGACTTAATCCCTATGGGTTCTTTAGATCTAGAGGTAAAACATATATAGGTTGATGGCTGATTTTCTAGCACCTCCTATTATGGTTCATGATTAGTCATGAAAGAATCCCAAATATCTCAATGTTTGAACATTCTTTCCCAATATACACAAGTAAGAAACATGACCTTAAGAAATATAGAATAGTAAACATATGATAAATCAAGTAACTACACATAACTAACTAATCTTCTTTATTTGTAAGTAACTAATTCCTCCCTAAATCATGTAATCAATGAAAATTTATCAAATGAAATGCCCAATGGTTGGGATGTAACTAATGAAAATTAATCAAATGAAATGCAGAATGGTTGGGTTGTGGAGTGGGGAAGAAGTGAGATCTTTATATTAAATCAAGATATAAAAAATTAACAATTGAATCTTCATTGCCTTTGTCGCCAAATCCCAAAATCCTCCTTGTATAGACTACTTATAAACTTCAACTCCACTTCAGACTCTTAACAATATGTGGATGACAAAATCAACAAAGATTCTAAGAATTTAAATCCCAACTCTAGTCATAAAAATCCGAGTTCAAATTCTCAATGCAATGCTCTAGCATAATCATTCTGAAATAGTAGTTACCTCGGATTATGAAATAGTAATTTCTCCTCCTAAATGGAATGTATGGTTAGATAGGCATGCAAAACCCATAATTCTCACCAATAAGTGCATCTTATGTGAATTTAAATATATGCACATTGATGGAAGGGATAATTATGTGAATTTACATATATGAACTTTGATGGGAGGGAAAGAGTGTATGTATGCTTCTTTCCCTAGGAAAATTAAAAAATGCATATACAATGTAGAAATCCGTTTTAAATGGATTTGTGGGAAGATAAAATGGTTACATGGAAATATATAGGCCAAAAGTGATGGTACCAAAAATGAACTTGGCATCAATTCTTCAGAGACTAACATTTTTCAAACATTCGTTTAAGATTCATGCATCCATAAAATAAAATAAAAACCCCAATTCCATATGCCACCCAAACCTGAGCTTTGAAGCACTCTTTGTACAAAATAACATAATATAAACTCTCCACTTATTCTCTGTGTCAGCACGCATTATCTCACATGTTTATATTCATTCTACTCAAGTAGAGCTCTCCGAAGCCCCAGCTCTGTCAGGTCAGATAAGGCCGTAACAAACCAATCAATCTCCAGCAGACCGTAACAAACTAATCTCCAGCTCCGCTTAGCTTAGCAGCAAAGGAAATGTGATATTTTTTCCCGTTATTGCATGACTGAATTTATTTATTTTCTTCAAACTAGTTCTATCCATGCTTATCTTTATTTATTTTCTTCAAACAAATATGTCCCTGAAAGGCAAGCAGAGCTCTGCGAAGCTCCAGTTCCGTCAGGTCAGGTAAGGCCGTAACAAACCAATCTCCAGCTCCGCTCAGTGTAGCAGCAAAGGAAATGTGATATTTTTTTCCGTTATTGATTTAACATGACTGAATTTGTTTATTTTCTTCAAACTAGTTCTATCCATGATTATCTTTATTTATTTTCTTCAAACAAATTTGTCCCTGCTTGGCCTTCAATTACAATATTTTAAATGTTCAAATTGTGCTATCTACAATATGCAATGTTTATTCTGACCGAACAGATCTGTCCCTGCTTGGCTTTCGATTACAATATTTTAAATGTTCAAATTGCGCTATCTACAATATGCAATGTTTATTCTGACCTCCTCTGTTCGGTATTTTTTTTTAATATCTGCAAGAAGGTATATTTCATCTTGTGTCTAGACTATATAAACAAAATGTGCAGGATATTAAAGCCTACTATAGAGAATTTGAAAATCATTTTTCTCTTATGACTTTTGGAATTTTTGCCAACTGCTTTTAATGTTCACCATTTGTGAACCATAGACCCACATAAAATCCTTTTAAGGCTAGAAACAGTCAAAAAGCCAGGATTTCCAATTTAGGAGCAGAAATTGTTCGAGTCCATTGTCTGATAATGGCACACGTGATCTGTCATATTTAATATGAAATATCATATCCAAGAGTCTATAATCTGATGCTAGCATCATATAATCTGTTGATCACCAAATTTGAAATATTAAATGTATTCTCCGGGTTGTATGTTCTGACAAATTAATTAAATAAACTTTTTGGCCCTGGTGGCATGAATAGGTTTATTAGACAGAATGTTAAAGACACTGATTAACCTAGATAGCATATGTAACTTATAAACATACAACTTCTCATGTGAAGAAATTCCCTCCAGGCTTCTAATCAGAAGGAGTTGAGTTTCACAGTTTGAATCTTAAACTTTGTATCTCTACATTCTCAGAATTTCAATTAAATATAACCTTCTATATTTAGAAGGATGCATGTGGTCAACAGTTCGTATGTTGTACACCCTTCCAAAATTAACATAAAAGAAGTTCCATGACTGCAAAGCTTGGGCAAAACATAGGAAACGTGTACAAATAAGGAAGAAACTTTTTTCTTTATTTTCAACTATGTTAACCTCTTCTTATTTACTCGTATCTATAAGGAAGTACATTTATATTAAAATAAAGAGGAAAAAGGTAAGCTCTATACCTCAAACCCCGCTGTATCATAATGCCTTCTTTTCTCTGGATCTAAAAGAATACTGTAAGAGTATGCAACATCTTTAAACAGTTCTGAAGCTTCAGGATTATTTGCGTTTTTGTCAAGATGATATCTGCATAGAACCCATTGAAATAAGCTATATTCCAAAACACTCTATCAAATCCATTACCATCTATCCCATGTTTGTGGTGTCAGAATCTCTAAGCTTAGGAGAGAAAGAAACAAATTTGGACCAGTATATAAAAAAAATAATATCATGCATGTGATTAGAACACCAAAACAACAAGGCAATAGGATGGTGTCAAGAGAATGTATCGGATGTTCAACTTGAAGGAAAATTGGAGAGTTCATCAGAATTTTTCAACTGGCATTTCCAATAGGCAATAAAAAAAAAGAACATCCCAAAAAAAATAGGAATTGCGGACCATAAAAATGGTAACCAGCAACATCCCAAAGAAACAACAGACATTTATTTGTGGCACATCCAAGTAAAAAGCTAGATATTTTTCTCTCAAAAGGAATTTTCTCTACGGGCAATAGAGAATACTCCACAGTGGGAGTATAAATCCTATCCAGGGCATGAAATAATGAAATATCCTATCGAATGACATTTCTCGTAGAGTTCTCATTTCTGGTATTTGGCAACTTAGCTACTATCAACCTAACTCGGCTACAAGATTATGTTGTAACCACACTGGCTGGTGCCAAGTGATAGAATGGGGGCAGCGGAGTGCAGTTATGGGTTAACTTATATTTGGAATGAATATACACACCAAATGCAAAATATCGTACTCAATTTCAAAAATATATTGATATCCTCATCTGAAGAAAATAAAAGCACATCTGAAATCCCTCAGAAAGGCATGAAGAAGCTTACCTGGTACACAACGTCGGACTACGGCGTCAAGAATTCTTGGAAGAGAGTGGTTCAAGGCAGGAAGGCAGTTTATGAAGACAACATCCAAGGGAGGCGATGAAGAGGGCATGCCCATAATGTTCCCTTGCCTACATTTCACACCGTCATGCTTCTCCTTTATATAAGCCAACTCCAGCAAGGAATAGTGCATCACTGATAGAACACAGGGGGTGGTCATGCAGAGGTAATCCACAAACTTTTGGGTTCCCAAGAAAACCACCACTCTGGAGTCCTGCTCAACCTGTGCTGCATCCACTACCCTCTTCATCTCTCCATTGGAGTCCCTCTCCATGATTTCAAAGTCAGCAGAATCTGAGAGAGTGGCCCTCGGAGCTATTTTGATACTGCATGATAAGAAGGCCGGTACTTTTTCATATTGTAAACTTCGGATGAAACCTTTGCAGGCGTAGGAGATGCTTGCTTGCTCGTGATTAGGGTACCATAGCCATAATCAGGGTGCCATAGCCATAAGCGGATGGAAGCTCACAGCGAAGGCAGGGTTGCTTACAACGAAGGTGATAATGGAAATGCTCGACATGGCAATGATGGAGGTAAAGGACACTGATTCCTCGACAGAACAATAATAGTAAAATTATGTAATAAACACAGTTTTCGATTGTCATGTGTCCATTGTCATTACATGCATGAAGCTAAGTGGATGAATGGTTTTGGTAAGGCTCGTGTATTTTATAATACGTTAGTTGTATACAAAATACCGTGATCCAAGAAGTAACATGTATAAACATTGTAAGGAAACGTTTAGCTTTCTATTACTTTAATACTTCCGTCATTGTTTTAAAAATGAATAAAAATTAATGACATCGTAAACTTGAATGTCATATCACTTTCATATATCATAAAAACAACTAAAAAGTTTGAATTGTAATTCTATTTTAGCATTTTAATTATGGCTTCAATTATTCTAAACCAATCTTTTATACCAGTGGTTTAAATTTGAACATAAAAGCACACATTAAAAGAAACCTTAAAACAAAAGGGCCAACAGTAAATCGAGATTTGGGACTGTAAATAACAATTATATCAACTGTCTTAATAAATCAATAGGGGGGTGACTAAACTGTGTGCAGTTACAATAGCTTTTGCAACACATTTGAATATGCCATTTCTGACAATGTGGAGAAATGCAAAGCTCTGAACAATGGCAGAACAACGACCCACCCATAAGCAGGATCCCATATTTCCACAATCCAGTACCATAGAGGGAGTGAGAGAATGGCTTGATAAGATGGCCAACAATTTGTCCCCTTCAATTGATGAGCTGCCTTCAGGTTTCTACGATGCTTTACTTCTGCAGGGTACCCAAGTCGATCACGCAGAGCCTGGAAGGATCGTTTGTAGTCTGAGATTCCCTCCAAGCCTTATGGTAAGACATACACCTTAATTTATATTGACCCATAATAATAATCTTCACTGATATCACTTGCATCGATTATTTTAGACTTCTCAAACATAAACCCATTTTATTTTGAATATGATTTGTCTGGGCTAAAAACTTGTTTTATTTGTTGTGGATGAATTTGTCTATTGTAATTCAATACTGATATCAGAGTTTTTAGAGCTATTTCAAACATTCTAACATCGTGCTACTTGCTCGCTTGTTGCGGATCCATACTGATTAAGCCAATTGGAAGCTGATGCTGCATAGTTATTTTCCTACAAAAATCTAAGGCTGATGAAGCGGAAGCTGACGCTGCGGCTGTTCCATCTATTTTAGCTTTCTACGTAGCTGCCAAATCTAAGAGTGGAAAATGGCATTTGATTTATTCTCAGAAATCCTACTCAGCAGCAGAGCATAGATATTTTGCATAGATTAAAATTGGCTCAGGACTGATCCTGCCTGGCCGCAAGGACTTGATGCAGGGTGTTGACCATTTCTCTGGCTGGTAGCAGGGACTTGCTGCCGCGCAGGCCTCCTTGTTTTTAGTAATGTGGCTGGAATGGATTTCATTTTCCATGGCTCGACTCTTCAATGCCATTAATTTTTACTCCAGATGTCAATAATATTTAAAAAAACAGACAACTGCAATTCCAGATCCGTGATTTCTGCCTTTATTTTGGTTGTGTGCGTTGGCTCGATGTTGCGGATATTCTAAAATTTCATAGTATTCCAGTGATCCATTGTTGCGTCTGGTTCATTTTACAACCATTACACTCCAATCCATGAAATAGAAACTTTATAAATATTTAATGACGCATGTTATAAATATTTATAATACAATACAATACTCCATCAACCAATCCGATTACAACAACCAAACAAAGAATACATTATTATGCTCAACGTATTTGGCTAACCATAGAAACTAGAAAATTACATCTCCAATTCACAACCATGATATAACCATAGAAACTAGAAAATTACATCTCCAATTCACAACCATGATATTCAATATACTATCTTCCAGAATACATAGAACTATTTTCTTTCTCTTGGAACCTTGGCAAGCCTGTTCTTCATTTAATGGTCATCCCCATGCCCGGAGGCTAATCACATTAAAATAATAACATTTGTTTGGGAAAAAAGAAGTGTTTTATAAAAGCCTAAAATCACTCTATGATTTTTTCGTAAATCTATCATAATTTATCTTCTAATTTTTTTCATGTGTCAAAACGAAGATTCCCACGCTAAAATTTTATCTACAAAGTTATGTTATATTTAGGTTCATAGATATTTTAGAAATAAAGAAATTAAAATTATTTACAATAAAGAAATACAATTTATTTTCTATGTTGAAACAATTTTGTCTCAAAAAAACTTGATGAATTGGAAGTTCTAATGCTCTTGTAAAAAAAGGTTATTAATAGTTAGTGACCACCAAATAATATTATAATGCTTACCTCTAAGACAAACAAAAAGGTATACTTTACCTAGTTTTCATTTAGACTTTATTTTATCTAGTACTAATGTTGACCATGCCATTGCTAGGGAAGATATAAAACTTAGAAAAAATATACATTAAAAGAAGGTCATAATTGAAGAAATCAAAGTTAAGGACAAAATAAAGGCATGGGATTTACTTGAGTTTCCCATGGGAAGAAGGCATGCTAGTAGCAAATGGATGTTCAAAAAGAATTTAGGAATAGAGAATAAAGCCCATGAGTACAAAAGTCGTTAGTAATAAAGGGGTATTCCTACTAAGAGGGAATTGATTTTAGCAACATTATTTTGTTATTTCTAATTTAACTTCCATTAGATTTATTTTGATTATTGTTGTTACATTTTATCTTAAACTATATAAAATGAATACGAAGAATATGTTCTTACATGGGAATCTTGAATAAAAAAATCTACATGAAGTAATTAGAAGGTTTCACAATGAAGAGAAAGAAGGAGCTAGTTTGCAAGTTGAAAGAATCCCTTCTTGGCTTAAAGAAATCTCAAAGAATGTGTATCTAAAGTATCATAGTCATATATTGCAACTTATATTTTAAGAGCCAAAGTTGACCTTTCTATGTATTCCATGCATGTTGGTGATCACTTTGTTTATGTGGTATTATGAGTTTCTAATTAGAAATAATAAGGAAACTGTACAAATTATATAACATGTGCATTATATATCCAAATTCTCCTGATCTAACAATATTTATCTTCTTGCTAAATACAGAATCCTTCCACTGTTAATCTTTTGCAGAAACTCAATTGCAAACACATGAAGCAATAAAAACAATCGCACATAACACAGTTTTTTAACGAGAAAGCTTGAAGCTAAAAACCCCAACTATCATATATTATGTATCATGGAGATCATGTAACAATTTCATACAAAGCTTAGTACATCAAGCTCTCAGTACAATCAATCATCACACACTAACATGAAGAAATCTGCAAATCCATGCACTGATTTCTTGCCACGTGATAACCTGTCTCCACTGCGCAATCCCTACTGAAGAAGACCCCTGAATGAATTCGAATTGGCCTTGCCTTGACTGTGAATCCTCATTGGCAACTCCAATGTGTGTGTGATGCAATCAATGCATCACTATAGTCACAACAGATAGTCCATCTCACCCTTTCACCTACCTCTCCACTGGGTCTCCACTGGAACTGACATGCACTATAGTTAACTGTTGTATTTGTTTAGTTGATTAGTGAGTTATTATTTGTGAATTAATTAACTAATTAATTCACTCCACTCTCACCAGTGTATCATTCAGTTAGACTATATACAACTAGCTCAACTGAGTTTAACTCCAATAACTGAGTTAAACTAAATAACAACTCCATGAACTACTCTTCCAACTCTGTCATAACTTTGCCACTTTAGTTCTAACTGAGTCCTCCATGCATGAACCACCAGTAAACCCTAGGAATTGCGTAATTCCTTCAGCCCACTGATTTGCCAAATTTGTATACTGAAATAAAGTGCTCCAAGAGAATAAGTTGATATTTAGAGTCTGATTATTATTAAGGGCTAATAATAATCAACACATCTATTTTTAGATCGATGATATATATATATAGACTTTGCCCAATCTTCTAAAAATATAATTTCATCTATTTTTCCAACATGACCAACCATCCACAAATAACATTCTGCAACTTCTAAAATATGATCACCATGTCTAAAAATAGACTTACACCTAAAAACAGCCTGCAGGCCCACTTAGTGAAGGTGACTGATTTTCACTAAGCTTCATCATCTTTTTGAATCTCAACACTCCCTCTCAACAATATAGGGATTATCCTTCACCCCAATCCTGCCTCTATGGTATTCAAATTTGATCCCGGTGAGCGCTTTCGTCAGAATATCTGCATCCTGATCTTCCGTAGGAATGTACTGAAGCAACATGATCTTCCGCTGCACACAATATTTGATATGATGATACTAGATATCAATATGTTTAGATCTATCATGAAACGCATGATTAATTGAGAGTTTAATGCAACTTTGATTATCACAATGTATCACTGTAGGATGTAAATGTGAACCGAACAAACCGACGAAGATATTCCTCATTTAGATAGCCTCACATGCAGCTTGAATTGCTACCATGTATTCTGCTTCCGCTAAACTGAGTGCCACAGATCTTTATTTCCTGCTGTACAAAGAAACTGTTGTAGATCCAATACGAAAAATCCCTCCTGATGTGCTCTTTCTGTTTGTTGGGCTACCTGCCCAATCTGCATCCTTGAAGCCATGCAACTTCACCTCATCCGTCTTTCTGTACCATAATCCATACTCAGATGTGCCCCTAAGATACCTCAGGACATGCTTGCCTGCCTTCCAAAAGAGCTTGGTAGGCTTAACCATTGCTTGTGAAAGTTGGTTCACCACATATCATATGTCCGATCATGTATTAACTAAATACATGAGCGAACCCACCAACTATCTATAAAAAATGGCATCCACTACCTCTGCCGATGTATCATCCTCTTTCCTCCAATTTCCTAGAAGAGGAGTGTCGATAGGCTTGCAGCCTTGCATGTGAAACTTCCCCAGTATCTTCCGGGCATACTTGCCTTGAGACACAAACAGTTCACCTTCCCGCTGCCATATTTCCAATCCAAGGAAATAATGAAGGAGGCCCAAATCCTTCATCTCAAACTCCTTTGCAAGATCTGCCTTGCATGAGTGTATCAACTGCTCATCACATGTTAGTATTAAATCATCAACATAAAGACCAATGATTAAAAGTTTACGCTCCACCACAATTTGGTATAGGTTTGCATCCGCCTCACTCTTGGTGAAGCCAAGTCCAGTGAAATACCTGTCGACCCGTGTGTACCAAGCACGAGGTGCTTGTTTCATCCCATACAATGCTCTTTTGATTCTGCACACATGCGACTCGATGCCGAAGATCTCAAATCCTTCAAGCTGCTCAATGTACACCTCTTCCTCAATGATCCCATTAAGGAACACAGTCTTCACATCCATCTGATGAATGTGCCAACCCATCTGCGCTAAGAGAGCAATGATGGTCCTTATGGAAGAATACCATGTGACAAGTGCAAAGGTTTCTTCATAATCAATCCCCTCGATATGTGAGAAGCCCCAGGCAACAAATCTTGCCTTATACTTCTCGACGCTCCCATCAACAACTTGCTTTACCTTGTAGATCCATTTTGAATCTACCACTGATTTACCCACTAGTCTTGGAACAATCTCCCAAGCACTGTTTCTAACAATGGAGTCATATTCCTCCACCATGGCATCTACCCATGTCGGCTCCTGCGCTGTTTTTTCAAAAGAATATGGCTCTGTCATGACAAACTTGCTCATAAGAGCCATGTATTGAGTAAAACGTTCAGGTGACTGTCTTTGTCTGCGTTGTGATGTAGGGACTCCTACATTCTGTGTCGCATCAAGCTTCAATCTCTTAGCTTCTGTGGTACACTTTCTACTAGTTCTAATGTTTGGTTCTACATGAGTGGACTCCTCCACCCCATGAATCTCCTCTCGTGGATTTTTCACATCTAGAGGCTCATCTTTGGGAACAAGTAGCTCCTCCTCTGCATGCAAGTGTAGCTCCCTCTCAAGCGACAACTTCATGGCTTTCACCTCATTGAATTTTATATCCCGTCGCACCACATTCATCCGACTGTTTGGAAAATACATACGATAATTATGGGGTGTTTCTGTATACCCCACAAATATCCCAAATTCTGCAGTCGGCTCCAGCTTCTTCCTGGCATCCTTTGTCACATGAACGTAAACAGATGAGCCAAAAATCTTCAAATGAGAAATATCAGGCTTCTTACTAGTAAAAGCTTATTCACATGTACTCATGCCATGTACTCTATGAGGACAACGGTTTTGCACATAAACTGCAGTGTTGCATGATTTCGCCCACAAGTGCATCGGTAGGCCCTGGTCATGCAACATAGCTCGTGCATCACCCACAATCGTTCTGTTTTTCCTCTCCGCGACCCCATTTTGCTGTGGGTTATGAGGCGCTATGAGTTCTCTTCGAATTCCTTCTTTGCTACAGAAGTCTTTGAATTCGCCCAAGATATATTCACCACCATTATCGCTCCGTAGAGCCTTCACTTGCTTCCCCGACTCCTTCTCCAGAAATGCTTTAAACTCACAAAAATTTGAGAATGTTTCGCTCTTCTTATGCATGAAGAAGATCTAACATCTACGAGAATATTCATCAAAAAATATAACATAATACTTGTGTTTTTCTGTTGAAGCAACCGAGAAAGGTCCACACACGTCTGTGTGAATTCTCTTAAGGACCACTGAAGCACGGTTCTCCTTCTCATGAAAGGTGGTATTCACAAACTTACCCATAGTACATCCCTTGCACTGATCTGACTACGCAAGAGTACCCTTGGGAAGTCCAGTAGAAATCTGCTGCAAAATCTTCAAGGCGCTATGGTGAAGATGGCCCAATCTCCTGTGCCATAATTCACCCTCATCCCGACTCACCACTTCTTCTGCTTTGCCCATCATTGTAGCGCAACCATCTACCTCCAACTTGTAGAGATTCTTAACTCGAATCCCTATCCTCTTGGTTTGACACGTTGTTTTGTGTCGCATGAAGGCTTTTCCCTCGCTGGAAAGAATGTCATAACCTCTATCTTCCAACATTGCGACCGAGACCAAGTTCTTCTTCAGACCTGGAACATGCATAACATATTTCAACAGAAATGGATTACCTGACTCCCTTTCAAAGGTAATGTTCCCAATGCTGATCAAACTGTATCGACCATTGTCGCCCATCTCTATATGCATTTGGAGGTCCTTCTCCTCCAAGTCACTAAACAAATCCTTGTCTCCCGTCATATGGAAAGACGCGCCACTATCAAGATACCACACCGATCCCATTGCGCTTGAAGCCATGCATGCGATCAAAGAGAAATCAAGTTCAAATTGCGAGGCTAAGGCCTCACCCGTTGCAGCTCCAGCAGTCTAATATCCCGAAAGGGAAATAACCATTAATACAAAGCATACAACAAGAATACACAATGCTATAAACTGAACATGAAGCAGATACACATGAAATAGAGAGAAATCTGAGCCATTTTATTATACTGAGAAATAGAAATGAGTACAAGAGGTGATCAGAGTGATGGCACCTCGACTTGCACCAGGCAAGTGTAGGAATACTCTCAGAATATCAATGGAATGGCTGCTCCTTGCTCTGCGTCCAAGCTATTGGAAAACTGCCATGTTGCTGCTACTGCTGGAACAAAATGAGTATTTGGGGCTGCTCCCCTACTCAGAAAGAGTTGAAACTCTGGAATCTGCCTCTACTCACAATGCCCAGAAAATCCCAAAGAGCATTTCTAGAATGGACAACCCTCAAAAATACCTCCCTTGAGGATCTACGCTATCCTCCCAAGGGCCACGCTGAGGCTGAATGAAATCCTCCAAAATATGGCTTCCTGCTCTGCGAAAATTCTCCAACAGGCAAAGGGTGGCCCCCTTCTCAATCTCTTGACCAAAATCCTCCAGAATAATGCCACTCCGGAGCTCCCTCAAGATGGACTGCATCCTCCCTCTCAAGACTGTGCAGTCACTATGGCTCTGCTCCTCCCACGAAATGCCAACAACAATCTTACTGAAAATACTGAAGATACTACCTTACCCAAGAAAGCACTCGAAGTCTCTCGAGGCTGAGGGTGGGATCTCCGAACGGAGACACCCGATGCACTAAATAGTGCTGCAGACAAGCTAAACAGCCAGCATGCTCTAAGTCAACGTGACCAGCTCAATATGCATAAACTCCAATGAAGAATGAGGAGGCTCTCCTCCTTTTTATAACGATGGGCCTCTCCCAACCCTTGGCCCCACCATCTCTTACGTTGCCTCCATTTGGCCCACGTAGCCAACTCAACTGCGCTGGCCATGCTCACGCAGTCCAAGTGGGCCCCTCTTCATGTGGTCACTTGGCCCCCCTTGGCCCATCTTAGTCACAACGTTGATTTTACTAGGTGACTTTTGGGAGTAAACTTTATTCTAAGTGAGTTATATCCCCCTCTTACTCACTTTTATTTATATTTTAACTATAGAAGGCAAAATTGATCAAAATTAATATTTCCAATTAGCTATCACTAATTGGGAATATTACAAGCAGCCTTCTTGTTCTTCTTCTTCTGTGGGTAGTTAGTGGTGAAATGCCCATGTTCGTGACAGTGAAAACACTTCACCTTGGACAAATCCTGCTTCTTGCCTTTAGCCTCGAATTTTGGAGGGAATTTCTTCCCCTTCCTTTTCCTTGTTTTGGTAGCCAAAGTGCAATTCTCTTCATCTTCAGTCTTCGATGAAGAGCCATCCCTGGTACTTCGCCTTATCTCCTCCTACACTAGATCCGACCAAAGTCGCTCCCAACCCGGCAGTTTCTCCTGTCCATTGACAGAATCTTCGTAGCTATGCCAACTCTTAGAAAGCCTAAGGAGGGCCAAGCTCACCAAGTCATCATCATCAACAATAATCCCCACACTTCCCAGTTCATCCCTATAGTGGACAAACTTCGTGAGATATTTTGGAATAATGTCGACCTTCTCCATTTTTATTTTTCTGAGCTTATCTTTTAGCGCCAACTTCCTCTGATCGCTGTTGCTTTGGAACACATCTATCAAAGCTTTCCACATCGAAAATGGAGTGGCTTTCCCATGAAGGCTAGACAAGATATGGTCCTTCACACCTTCCAACAGAATTCTTCTTGTCTTCGCTACCTTATTTTGCCATAAGTCAAGTAATGCAGCATTGCTAGAACCAGGCTTAGGAACATCGCTATCGATGAACTCCTTCAGTCCATTATCTTCTAGCACTTCATCCATCCTATCCATCCAGGATATGTAATTCAAGCTGACCTCAAGGGCATACTCCAATCGCAATCCATTGAAAGACATTTCAATGTATACTCAACTGTCACACCAAGAATTTTCTACAGCAAATTCGAATTGTCCACTAGCACAAACTTAGCAATTCTTCACAATTGCAATCTTCAAGAATTAACACTGCTCTGATACCATGTAGAAATTATATAACATATGCATTATATATCCAGATTCTCCTGATCTAACAATATTTATCTTCTTGCTAAATTCAGAATCCTTCCACTATTAATATTTTGTGGAAACTCAATTGCAAACACATGAAGCAATAAAAACAATCACACATAACACAGTTGTTTAACGGGAAATCCTAAAGCTAAAAACCCCAACTATCATATGTTATGTATCATGGAGATCATGTAACAATATCATACAAAGCTTATTACATCAAGCTCTTAGTGCAATCAATCGTCACACACTAACATGAAGAAATATGCAAATCCATGCACTGATTTCTTGTTGCCTGATAGCCTACCTCCACTGCGCAATCCCTGCTGAAGAAGACTCCTGAATGAATTTGAATTGGCCTTGCCTTGAATGCGCAATCCTCATTGGAAACTCCAATGTGTGTGTGATGCAATCAATGCATCACTATAGTCACAACAGATAGTCCATCTCACCCTTTCACCTACCTCTCCACTGGGTCTCCACTGGAACTGACATGCATTGTAGTTAATTGTTGTATTTGTTCAGTTGATTAGTGAGTTATTATTTGTGAATTAATTAAATAATTAATTCACTCCATTCTCACTAGTGTATTATTCAGTTAGACTATATACAACTAGCTCAACTGAGTTTAACTCCAATAACTGAGTTAAACTGAATAACAACTCCATGAAATACTCTTCGAACTCTATCATAACTTTACCACTTCAGTTCTAACTGAGTCCTCCATGCATGAACCACCAGTAAACCTTAGAAATTGTGTAATTCCTTCAGCCCACTGATTTTCCAAATCTGTATACTAAAATAAAGTGCTCCAAGAGAATAAGTTGATATTTAGAGTCTGATTATTATTAAGGGCTAATAATAATCGACACATCTATTTTTAGATCGACGATCTATAAATAGACTTCGCCCAATCTTCTAAAAATAGAATTTCATATATTTACCAACTTGACCAACCATCCACAAATAGCATCCTGCAACTTCTGAAATATGATCACCATGTCTAAAACTAGACATAGTCTAAAAATAGACTTACACCTAAAAATAGCCTGCGGGCCCACTTAGTGATGGTGACTGATTTTCACTAAGCTTCATCATCTTTTTGAATCTCAACAAAAACATCAATCATTCTCTAACTTTAATGTTAAGGATCTTGGTATTGTGAAATATATTTTGGTAATGGAAATTATAAGGGATTGTGTAAACATGAATCTCTAGTTGAATCAAAGGAGATATATAGAGACAAAATTGTGGATGTTTAATATGCATGAATACAAACTGGTTAAGGTCCCTATTCATAAAATAATAATGTTATCTATAATATAGTGTTCCAAGACACAAGAAAAGCTAGTTTGAGAACATTTAAGTGATCTTGCAAGTTTGATGCATGCTATGGTTTGTACTATACCAAGCATTGTCCATATAGTGGAAATTTTGAGTAGAAATATATGAAACAAGGGAAGGAATAATGGAAAAATGCAAAGATGATATTCATATATTTTCATTTCGCTTCACATCATGCAATCTTCTCCTCGGAATACTAGACCTAATAAGTCACAGCTGTACAAAGTTTTGTTGATGTAGACTAGGTCCATAATATTTTTATCACATATGATTTAGAAGTGGTTTTGTGTTTAACTTATCTAGTGGAGAAATCATTTAGATTAGTAAGAGGCAAGTGTAGTTACACTCTCAATTGTAGATATTGAGTACATCATAGAGGATTGTGCCAATAAAGAAGTTACAATGTTTAGATATTGGTCTTGTATAGAAAGTTGTAATGATATTTTGTGATACTGAGAGTGCAATTTTTTTGGGGAATAACCTTGTCTATCATGTTAAGATGAAGCATGTTGTATTATAGTACCATTTTATTAGACATGGTTAAATATGAAAAGGTGGTGGATAAACTTGATTTTTCCTTGAAATATGTTGTAGATTCATTGAAAAAATCTTTGAGTATTGAGAAGTTTTCTTGGAGTCAGAATCAAAGATTTTTTCCATCAAAGTAATTCAGTTTGTGAAATTATGGGTACCATAATATTTAATAGGTTGAATATTGTTGGATGAAAAATATTCTCTACACTAATAGAATAAATATACATTTCAGAAAATCTAACTTCCATGTAGGAGATTCAGATTGTAATCAAATATTTGTTATTGGTTTATATTTTATTTATGAATAATATCTAAATACTATAGTATGAACAACAAAGTAAATATGATAAGATATAAAGGTGGGACTTTGAGTTAGGTTAATTTCCTTTATTAAAAATTTAAAGGATAAATATTGTGTATACTTTGTATGCATGTTCCATTATTTTTGGGCTATTAAAAATTTTAAATTCTATTGAACAAAATTATCAATATTTTCAATAGTGATACTTGAAATCTTATTTTAAGGACAAGTTAACAACTAATTCATGGGCTATACTACCATATCATGCTAATAATTACATTCTTTTTTAACTGATTTATTAATCCTATTAAAAATACTTCCTTTTACTAAATTTTCAAATGGATAATTTTTTTTGGTTGCTTCCCTTGATACATGTGCAGTGAAATATGCTTTGGTAATAGGAAAATTATCTTGTCCTATGTTCGGTTTTAGGTTTGGAGCACTAGTTAAAAAAAATTCACACATTCAAAAAGAAAAAAGAAAAAAACCATATAAAATTAAATGGTTTTAACATTTTAAATTAAGTGTATCTTCTTAAATATTTATGGTGTATCTTTACTAGTCCCTTCCTATGGAAATGCAGGGACTATAATGATCGCTTCAGCACTGACCAAAGATTAATTCATTGTTTGACCAAAACAAATCGCACAATTTAACTCTTTAATCAAACTTCACAATTAGAAATTTACTTCAATGAAATTTTTAACCAATTTTTTGAGTTTTCCCTCTTATTGCAAACCTCACGTTCCCTGATTTCATTTCAACCAGGCCAAGGTATTTTCCAAAGTTTTATTTTAAACAAATTTTGGAAAATTTATTCTATCAAAAGTTTGGTTATCGAATTAAACTTTTTATTGAAAGTTTTATGCAAATTTTTTGGCCTATTTTACCCAAAGTCGATGAATATCTAAATTATTGTAGTTGGAAACCCACCATTTTGTGGCCAGCTGGATGGACTTGTGTTGGAAATAGGTTTTCTAAAATACAGATCTTCTTCTTCTTCTTGTGCCTTGGCTCGACCATTACCTTCGTCATGGAGTTCCTAAATAGGCATGATATGATGTATGTCAGTCACCCATCGAATCCAAACATCGAATGCAACTTATCAACCATCGAATGTAACTTGTTTTTGCCGACATTGAAGGACTTGTAGTATAACCATTTTTTCTCTATGGATATTACTTGAGTGTAAGGGTCAGGCCAATGACTTAGCTTTGGAGTGCTTCACCCAAGAAATTCCTCCTTATATATCAAGGCCTGCCAAAAAAGGAAGGAAATGACATTGACCTGCCAAAACAGAAAAGAAAATGGAAAATTTCAAGAAAAGCAATATTCACCATAAGTTTGAGTTTTTATCCAAGTTGTTTCACCATAAGTTTCAGTTCTTATGCAAGTTTCAGCTCCTATAAATTTTCTCTCTCACCCATTACTATTTAATTTGTTGTTAAAAAAAATATAAAATGCGCTGAGCTATAATAAAACAAATTCCTAACAGAAGTTGTACAATATTCATATTCTTATTTTCTATTATGAAACTTCTTATAATTTGTGACATGCTTGGAATTTTGGGCATCTCTAGCAAAATTCTAGTTATTTACAAAGGAAACAATGTTTGGGTAGTTGGTCTCTAATATCGATTTCGATCTGTCAATCACATCAAATATGTGAAGCTTGGGTGGTTAATAGGACCTAGGACCATCTTTCTCATACCCATCACATCCCTGAAACTGCACATGATTTCAATGTTCAAACACACTATGATGTTCTAGCTAGAGGACATTGTTGTATCTTGTACACGACACATATTAGATCGTTAAACAAGTGCAAAAAATAGATTATTAAACAAGTGCATGTGTACATTATAAGGATGTATATCTACGGGAAGCATTGTCAAGTTGCCAAGATTTATGAATTAAAAAACAACTCAGTAAATGAGGCACAAATAATCAATTGAGAATAAAACAAAACCCTTTCTAGTTTATAAATGGTTCAAGGTCAATAGCTACCTTATTCTCTTCTTCTACTACCCTTACTTCTCCCTCTGCAACTATTGGATAAATTTCAACCATAAATTATGTCACTCTTGCTTTTACTCTTGTATCTCAATGTTCCTTCAAGGAATATGGTCATTATTATCTTTTTATAATGGACACAAAGCACATATTGTTTACAAGTGTAACTATTCAAGATTTGTTGGTACATACTTAGACTCAGGAAGATTATCATTCATAAATATATTGAATAACCATTATCTATACATGTTTGACTCCATTTTATGTCACTAAACCCCAACTCTCATATGAAGGTATGCCAAGCCTCTCTCCTAATTTCCTAATAAAAACCATACAAGGATAACTGTGTGTCTCATTAAGTGCCTTTGTGGCCTTATCATTACGACATCACTATAGAATCGTAGCTTATTAATTTTTTTAGGATAGAAAGGAACCATGCTTATTGTAAGGAGGGCAGGACCCATAATTTAGGGAAAGGGTCGAGAGACACTTGGTGGTTCTTAGGAAAATTTTGTGTTCATGCCACTGGTTATCTTTCATGGTATTTTCTAATGACTGCTTCTTTCTTTGTCTTGCCTGTTGTTTCCAATCTAAGAACTATATCTCTTCCTTCACATAATTATGGGGAAAACTGCTTAGACCATTCGACTCATCTCACATTGAAATAATCTCTGCAGGAAAACCATTATTTTATACCAATAACGAAATAACCTAGGGACATATATCAATTTATTATAAGAAACAAAATAAAGAAACAAGGGACAAAACTAGTAGGTTTCTTCCAACTATCTTGCTTTTAGATAGTTCATAGTGCTCATTATATTCCATCTTCCTTCACTTACAAAATCAGTTATTTATCCTGCTACTAGTGTTGCTACATTTTTTGGGTTGAATGCAACAGAAATGACCACTCAGATGGAAGCTCTAGTCGAGGACATGTATTAGAGAAATTTTGAGGTCTAAAATGGGCCTCCTAAGAAAAATGTACAACCAAAATAAAATTTATAAGAACTAATTGGATTGAAGATGATGATGTCAACTTCGCGGGATTTTCCATTGTTTTTGGGGTTAAAAAGTAAAAATAATAAAAAATAAAAAATAAAAATAATAAAATAATAAAACTAATTTTTCAACTTGTATTTTCAACTTATCTCCCTAAGGTTTTACCCAAATTTCGAGTGGGAATACTTGTTGGATACAAAATTTAAGTCCTCATCCAAGGAGTACCCATGTTGCATACTTTCGATGGATTCTGCTCCACTAAAAATGAGAAATACATGAAAAAATGTGATTGCAATCACATTTTTCATGTATTTATCAGTTTTCATGTAGGAAGGTCCATCAAAAGTATGCAACGTGGGTACTCCTTGGATGAGAAATCAAATTTTTCATCCAATGAGTTTTCCTGCTCGAAATTCGAGTAAACCCATATGGAGATAAATTGAAAATACAAGTTGAAAAAGTAGTTTTTTCTTTTTTCTCTCTAAAATTTGATGATGTAATCTAACCTTATTTTGTTATTTCCACTATCATTTTATAATTCCATCAGGAGGCCCATTTTATACCTCAAATTCCCCCAATGAAGATATAATCTAAGAATGGGTACCTAGGTTTAGCATGGGATTCTAGAGGGACACATGGGATGCATGCTAGCCTCTCGTGTCCATCTCATGAATTCGTTTATATTTAATTTTATTTTATATATATATATATATATATATATATATATATATATATATATATTTATTTATTTATTTATTTATTTTTTATTCCAATGGGACACGTTGAAAATTTAAGAGTGGATGTGCATGGATGATGCATGAATAATCAATGAGCTAATCAAAATCATAATCATTTTTTTTTGGTCTATTATGATTATTTTGTACTCACTTGCAAATGGATTCAACAATTGAATTCATTCCCAGTGACAAATTTGAAAACCACTCTAAACTCAAAAAGGTGTTGGTCAAGAATCTATGCTAGAAGAGGAAATCTAACATAAAACTATCTCAACTATTTTTCAATATACTTATTTGTTAATTTATTTAGCGTCACGATGATATGGAACCCTCTTTGAATAGGTTGGAGTCTCTTTCACCCCTCAAACTTCCACGATACGATCTTGTAGTTGATCATATTTGGGGGAAGATTTATGTCATGGGTGGCTGTGTGGATTCTTCAGACTAGGAATATGTTTATGCTCCTGATGTAGGTATATGGACATCTTTGCCTATTTCTTCATCAATTTTTGTAAATGATGGATTTTTTTAGGACTATATTGCGTTGAGTGAGAAGTTTTTTGGGATGTGTTATGAGGGTTCATGGTTTATTTTTTATCCCATTTTGTTAAACATCACCACAATCAATGGTGGCAAACCATATGAGAGGAGTTCTTACAAAGACATTGAATTTATTTTTCCTACCTATAGGAAACTGACCCAAAAGCCAATAGTAGTGAAAGGAATTGTTTTAGATTACATTGAAGGTAAAATCAAGGGGGTATGATTTTGAGCATAACATATGGATTGTGTTACAAGGCACTCGGAAGCTTTTGTGAAACGAGTTTTACAAGGATTTATTAGTCAATGTAAAAGAGAAGCTAGGGGTGATTTAGAAAAATGAGAATGAAATTTTATTTCGTTATTTGGATATTCATAAGTTCCATGTGAGCCTTTGTTTCCATGTTATGTGTTGTTGTTCTGAGGTTTCTTCTGGAAATTCATGGAGCGTTTCCACATGTGTGTTTCTTAATGAATAATGCTTTCAAGGTATGTTAGTAATCTTAATATTTTAGCATCTTTTATAAACATAGATATTAGGTTTTCATGGATGAAGTGATTATAGTTATTGTGGTATCTTATATTGAAATAAGATAGGTTAGCCTATATCATTTAAATAAATTATTTCAAGGTACCTAAACAGGTATGGCAAGTACTTAGGAGCACATTTATTTCTGTAAGAGTTGGTTAAAATTATTTTTCTTTATATGTCACAGATATATAGTATAACTTGGTTATTGATTTTGTTGTGGTCTGCAATGGCATAGGTGAATTCATATAGAAGGCATAATCTTTACATCCCATCTATTATACTAGAGAGAAAGACCAACAAGTTTTACTAGAGACAAAGGCCAAAAAGGATGACATAATTGCAATAAATACCATCACGATCATGTAAAATAATATTGCTTAAACAACATTTGAAAGCACTGGGCATATTTTTGTATACTTAAAGTCTTGTGTGATTTTATATGGTTTTTCCTTCATGTATAAACTTGGAGTTGGATTATAATTCATTTATCTACTCTAAAAATTGTTAATATATATATGTGTGTGTGTGTGTGTAGAAATACTATCCTTCCACTAAAGCTTTACTCCCTTTCTTGGCCCCTCTATTTAGTTACTAAAGTTTTCTATTTGTCCTCGGTCCATTAACCATGTCCCATGCTAAGTAGGTAAGGCCCTATACAAATCAATTTAGGTAAGGGCCTCTATGGAGAAGGACCTAGCTAAGCAGGTTAGGATAAGAAAATTCCTAGAAAATTGTATGGATTTTTAAAAATAAAGCAAGGGTGAAAGTTCAAACTCGAAACTAAGGCTATTTGTTTTATTCTCTTGTCTTTAAATGTTCAGATTGGATGACAGTCTTCACCTATAAGGATAATTCCACATTCCAAAGTGCCTCATGTTCATTTTTCACACTTATTGTTGTAGACATCCAAAATGATAAATTCAAAGAAAATCCATTCGTATCCCTATAATTGAGTTCTAAAATCATTTCCATTTCTACATGACCCAAAGGACCAAATGAAATTTTTTCTACTAAAGACAAGTCTGCAAGACATGAAATGATTGGGATGCATCATATTTATTTGATCAAACCTACTGTAGAACCATCTAACAAGAATATACGTCATGAAAACAATGGACTAACTGGTGCTCAGAAGCTACCTATAGTTAAAATGGTATAAATAGGAAGGTCAAAACAGATCCATCAATAATAGAATTTTCTACTAAAAAATTTCTATTCCCATAAAATGCAAAGAATTAACTGAAGCACTAGTTATTGAAGACAAACCTGCAATATATGAATTGACTGGAATGCAACCATCACTGTCAACAGATAACTATATATTTCCTATAATGGTAATATTTCGTGCAGTGTTGCACAATGCAAATATTTTTATGTAATTGTATAATACAAGCCCATAGTCGTAAAGCCTGTTGACTAGAATCACATGCTAACTTGTTTAGTCTCTTACATGTTTAGACAAGACAACAACCATCATCTATGAGGGTAGTGAGAGGTTCCATAATAACTCCTAGGTCATTCGTCACAAGTGTTGAACCAACTAACAAAAAGAGACCTCTTGAAAATAATGGACTTATTGGTGCTTAGAATCCATCTAATGTTAAAGGCAAATGGAATAAGAAAATCAAAGCAAGTCTAGTGGTATCACTAAAATGTGGCATTGAGACTCCTCCTATTTCCGAAAAACCTAAAGAATCAACTGAAGCACTTCCTATTGAAGACAAGCATGCATGACATGAATTGACTGGGATGAAACTATTATAGTCATCAAATGCTTGTACCTCACCTGAAAAGGTAAGACTACATGCAAAAATATTTATATATCTATTTAACACAACTTTTATTTTTGTTGACTAAAATGTGATGCTAATTGTTTTATTCTTTGATGTTGATATGTTCAGACTAGATTATTACCTTCAGCTACGAGGATGAGGATGATTCCATCTTTAGCTAATTAAAAATTCCAAATAGCTATATAGTCATCACATAGTACATATTTCTACCTGCTTTTGGATTAATTCATAGTTGAATTGGTATTGTGATTTAATAGAGAATAATTTAAATTCTATGTGAACTAACAACATTCAGTGCAAACATGTTTTTCTTTGGACATCACGTCTTTAATGCTATTAAAATCCCCAGTGATAAATTATTTTTGCATGGAATGTCTATAATTTTCTTAGGTTTCCCATGAATTATGTTATATTCGTGGCTACCCTAGAGGAAGCCAAGATACCCTTATGATTATGTTTTTAAATGGTTCTCTATTCTATCTGGTTTTTATCTACATCTAGTTAAAGGTGTTTTCAACGTGACACTTGTTTGGCTTCTCTAGATTTCTAACCTGAACAATCCTTAAGTTGGCTTGATCATTAGAAGTATATAATTAATGGTCCTTGAATAGATTTATGAGTGTGTCATTGTTGCTTCATTAAATATTGAAGCATATAATGACTGTAGAGGTATGATTGGAAAATTTGACTTAATTGTTCTCAACAATAGATGAAACATGCAACTTTTGATAGTTTCTTCCCCTCTACACCAAATTATGTATCTTTTGACATGAAAAGAAGGGGTGAAAGTTCAATGAATACAAAGGATTTGAAGGTGTACAAAGATGGCCACGTTGGTTTTCACTTCCAAGTAAATCCAGTCAACGTTGGGTTCAATATACATTACATTCAAATTACTTCTGTCGTATGCTATTTTGTGGGTTAATATGGAGATGATATGGGTTAGCTAATTACAAGATATATATTCATCACAAAGTACACACTGTTATCTATTTTTTATTTTAACATGCGCTACCCACAAGTCTATGGATCCTCATAAATACACCCTTGATTTGGAACTTATTTTTAATGCCCAGAGGTCTGAATCCCAAATCTGAGTTTAGGTTTAATTTGCACCTAGATATTTCAGAACTTGAAATCCATATCTATATCCTTAATTTATAAGAATTTGAATTTTTTAATTCAAAAGTATTTATTTTTTAACCTAGAAAGTGTATTATTTTTTCTTAATTAATTAAAAAAAGGTGTAAGTAGCTTTATATGTCACAATATTTTTTATTTTATTTCCATTACTATTTAATGTAGGTAGAGCTCAAGATGTATGGAACATGTAAATATTAAATATAAATCAAGTAAAACACTACCTTTCAACTTAACAAGTTATCATATTATAGCTTCGCATAAAACTTAACGATTCCATATCATTCAAAACTCCAATTGAATCCATTAAAAATTGAATTAGGTAGAATCTCAATAAGAAATGGATAGAAACCTTTAAATATACCACGCGAGCTACTAACTAATCAATTACTTATTTCCACCCCACATGTTTTCCAGATCCACAAGTAGTTGATCTATCTGGAATGAATGCACTAAAAATCATGTATCTGTGAGCATGCATCATATGTAGGGTCGAAGAAGCAAGGATATGGAGCAAAAAATTGGAAAGGATCCAATAACTTCTTGTAGTCTTACACTACAGCTTAAGACAAGTTTACTACTCTCTTATTCAAAAAATGGATACAGACTATATTCTTACCTTCTTCTAGCTTCTTCGTTGGAAGCTCATGAGAAGGAACAAAAGGGTCGGTATTGCAATAATTAACTTATCCCTCATTGAGATCATCTCCCTCACAAAATGGAATCTAATGCATTATATTTGAGATTATACCACTTACTTACAAGGGCACTTAGATATGCCCAATTCATTTTAATAATAAGATTGCATATCCAAATTACAAATGAAAATTCAAATTAAATTGTAATAGAGATGCATGTGAGTCTCTGCAGAAGCCATGCTACTATAATAAAGAATTTTCTCTACTGTAATGAAGAATAGGTAGTCCACACACCATACAATGTTGTGTAGTCTAATTTGGTAACGTTTTCACTGGATCTGGCTCTACCCCTTGCTTATGTCTTTTCATCTTGGCTTTTCTCCTAATTCTTATGATAGTTATTAAACCATTGTAAGGTCTAGATTGTAAGACAAACAATTAGAAACAAACTCAAAAATATATTAATGAATGTCTCAATGAATGATGTACAATGTGTACACATATAAATACCTCAAGGAACTGTTGAATCAGTTCCCCAGGTTTCTTGGACTCTAATAACTGATTACCTAACACAAACTAACCCAAGTATTAGTTTTCTAACATTCCTCCCATAATCCGAAGGGATATACCAAATTACAAGGATGAGAGCTCAAAATTCAAAAATGTATCTCAGCCAAGATCTGAATGTATCTCAAAAATGGTTTTCAAGGATTACCACAAACCAAAAATGGGACAACTCAATGTATCAACCAACACTAATTATGGAACCTACATAATAGTTCTCAGAAAAAAATGTGGTTTAAATATGACCACAAAGTTTGGAATTGTCATAGAAGTTCCTCGAACAATTCCAAATCTGGAAGTGCTCGCTCAGAAACAACTCAATCACCTGAGGTTGTGGCTTAGGATTTTGATCACTGACTCATGCTTGCTTGAGATCTCAAACTTGTAGCAGACCACCCACCAACAAATCCCCCCCTATCGGATACAAGGTGATAAATATTCGTCATCATTGCAAGACCCATCACTCTCGAACAAATTCTTCGGTATGATATGTAGATCTTATTGGCTTCTTTCATCCATTCCCAAGAAGAAATCCATCCAAAAATTAGCTTCTCTCTTGCAGTGCTCTTCTTTTTGGAACATTTGTTTGACTGGTGTTTTTACTTTCCACAATGCTCTCACGGATGAAGATCAAAGCACTGATATTTCACATGCACAACTCTGTTACACTATTGGAATCTATTAAATTTTTCTAGAACTACACCATCCAAAAATCCTACACTTAGAAATTTTATAGGTTTAGCGAAGTCTGGAATGTGAAAAGATATATCATTGTTATAACCAAGACCAGTTCTATGTTTATTGTGTGTAATCTCTTCCCATGGTCTTACAACAAGTTTTACATCAGCACTTCTAACTAGATACAAATTTTCACTTGAAATCACTTCATTTCTCTGATCGTTCTTTGCCTAATGATCAGGCTCAGACAAATTGTTGTTCTGAACAAACACCAGTTCAGAATCACAAGTTTTCTTTTGAAGTTCATCTTGTTATAATTGCGACTCTAGCTCGAAGAATTTAATTTTTCTTTTAACATTTTTCAAATGTGATTTTATGTCAGAGGATGTGTCCTTGGTGACTTGGACACTGTTATTAACACTATACGACATTAGACGACTTAATAAATGTCTCAAACCATCAAGTTTGGCCATCTTCCCCAACAATCAACTTTGAAAAAGGGGTGTCGGCTACCACCGAAAATGAACCCAATACAAACAAATTTACAATGATTTAACTAGGTGTCGTGTTCGAACGATCATGCACCCATCAATAATACAAATCATAACATGTAGCAAAAAACTTCAAAACCTTCCTTGGAAAGTCTACAGGGAGCAATACTAATGAGCGAAGCTCCCAACCACCTATTGAATATGTCAATTTTCTTGTCCCTCCAACGAAATGCTATAACAATATAATGTCAAGTTTTTCATGTACAAATAATTCCAAAGTTTTATTTTTAAATAAAACTTCATTAAACCTTGATGCCAAGTTAAAAATCTCCTTTAAAATTTGATTTTAATTCTCATCGAATAATATTTGTGCAAATTAAAAATCCCCTTTAAAATCTAGTTTTAATTCTCATCAATCCTTTGACCCATGTGACGTCATGATCTTTAATATACCAAAAAAAATGTTTTATAACCCCAATGCACTTTTCTTTTTTAATTCATATTCTTTAAAAAGTACCTCCATATAAATAAGGAAATTTTGCCACATACGCCTTCAAATTTCTGTTCACGTAAAACCACTTCATATATCAATTAAACATAAGAGCATTGTCTGTCTACCAGCAAATGTCAAGAGCACCCATATATATTCCTCCACAAATAGATCTCAAAGCAAAATTCTGAAAACTTTTAGAGTTATGTTGCTGCTACGTGCAAAGCTTCAAATTGATCTCTAGGTTGATGTCGATGCAATCTCTAGGCCACAATATTTAGTTATGTCTGAAATTGATTCCAATAGTTAGTTTATGGTGCCAAATATGTGAACAACCAACACAACTTGGGAATATATAAGGCCGCAATAATTAGTTATGCTCGAAATTGATTCCAATAGTCGGTTTATGGTGCCAAATATGCGGACAATCAACACAGTTTGGGAATATATTAAAAATATATACGAGTTGTACCTTTGTGAGTTCAAACTTACAAAATTGTCTACGCTCTAGTGGCTCCACCTCTAACAATACGATTTATACAAGAAACCCTTCAAACATTTTAAAAATTAAAATGATTTAGACAACAAACCTTTCAAATGTTTAAATATTTTTCTAGTCTCGCCTACTCCCATGACTTTCAAAAAAAGGTGAAAACTTTGTCGGCATTTGGTATCTTGCGAAACACTAGAGCACCAAGTTTACGCTACACCATGAGAAATGGCTTCAAACAACCGTTATTTTCTCAGCAAGAATGAAAATTTGATATGTGAAGTATAAATGATGAAAAACAGAGGTAAAATACTTGTTTGTGTATTCTCCCAATAGGAAGGAATTTAAAAACACCTCGACAGTCATAACCCTTCGGCCAATGGAGATTACCTTACTGTGGAAACTAAAGGATCAGAGAGAGTGAATTGTAGGGGAGATGAATCTGGTGCACAAATACAGACTCAAAAATTATCAAGACACTGACACAAGAAATGGAAATGATTGTCTATGTTTATACTCTTGTAGTTTCTTACAACTACCAGAACATAACACTCAGTGTCCATAACAGAACTCTTCACGAGGGAAACATGGTGGGGTAGAATAATAATAATATTGATCAGCAGGATTAAAAATAGATCATCATGATTCCATACATAACACATAAATTGAGCATGGGTTAAATATTTTCACTTATCGTTCACATTCCTACCTCAAAACTTTGTTCATGAAAACCGCATTCCTGCCTCAAAAATCTGTTCATGAAAATTGCACACAGCACGTAGACTTAAACCAGGGCAACCTTTTTTTTTCGATGCGAAATTCTCACATACCTCTTCGCTTCTGGCTTCATCCCATGTACATAATTATGCACAGACGCGCACTCAGGTGCAACAACAATACATTATGAGAATTGAACCTTCAATTCATCCAAAATTCAATCAACAACATTGACCCTTCTAACACATTGATCTATCCACGGCATGCCAAAACAATAGTGAGAAACCATCATGAATTGGAACACACAAGAAGGCCACAGAACTAGTGGCTCACCTATTCAACAGAGCATATCAACCATGTTCTGATACCACTGTAAGACACACAATTGGAAACAACCTCAACAATATATTAATGAATGTCTCAATGAACGATGTACAATGTCTACACATATAAATACATCAAGAAACTGTTGAATCACCTAACACAAACTAACCCAAGGATTATATGTCTAACATAGATTTTCTACTCTTGATTTATGTGTGGCAACATTTTCATATGTTAGTGTATCAATGGGTTATGCTCAAAAAATTTATGCCATTGATTCCTCATATCGATCAGCTAACCTCCGAGTAGGTTACGTGATATATTTCTAGAAGGAACAATGGGTTAGAGATTTAGTGCACCAACTTTGGAATCTCCATCAATCATGCTAACAGTTATCTGGGCCATCAACTTTACTGAAGAGGGAAAAGCCTTCCAATATAAAATATTGGGAAGTAATTCCTATGGTGTTTGGGCTTCTATGCCCATTAATCCATGACTAATTTAATTGAAATAAACAAATAAACATTACCAACAGAGACTACCTATTGCATGCAACCTTTTTTTTCACTACAATTTTCTTTACTACCATCCTATCATTTATTTCATATTTTTCATGAGAAACACTATGAATTAAGCTTCATCCTTAACCACTTATGTGTGAGAGATATGAGTGAGCTTGTTTGTTAATTCAATTATTTATTTTCTTCATTTATTTGAGTAATTTTATATAAAGATATATTTTATATTAGAGTTAACGATAAATTTATAAATTATAGTTATAAAAATTTCTATGATTTCAAAGAAATTTCTATAAATATTTGATTTATTCACTCTACGGTGTCATTGATTTGAAAGTATCACTGCAATAAGGATAGGAATGCAAACAGAAAAATAATAATGAAAAAATGGGAAGAGTAATTCATTACCATATGCTTGAAATGTTACAATTCCTTGAGCTTTTAATGGTAAAGATATATTGCATTTCTCAATACATATTTGAATGTATTCTTAATAATTACACCATCTTTGAAATCTTTAGGAAATAACTCCCACTTTGAAGCTATAATATGTAAGTTCCCTTACTATTTATATTCATGATATTATTGTATAACATGAACTACATATATATATTATATGTATGCATATACAATATATGTATTTTTTTATTGTTAGTGTTATTTTCATTTTGAAATTCAGAATGCTTTTAAGGACCGAGTAGAAGTATCAATATTTCTTGCAGTTCAAGTCTACAATAATACTCTTAAACTGGACACGAACCTCTATTGAGAGAGCTTTAGTTTTTACACTGTGAAGGCCCCATGGAAGTACGAGACCCCATGGAAGGGATTCAAACACTTTAGAAGTATATGATCCATCTGAATTTTTTCGTTATTTTCTACTTGATCTCCCTGAACCGTGAATTTGAATTTTAGAGGGTTGCTAGTTGAGATTTCACTAATCATCACCACGATAAAGATGGCTATCAATATTACCACTTATTTATTGCTATAATATTACCACTTGTGTTTCCATTCTCATTTCCATAATATTGCAATAAGTAGGATTTTTCCCTGGGCAGTCCCAGAATAATTAAAAAAAAAGAATATATGTTTTAAAAAAAATTATAAGAATTGGAGAGTAAAGTAAAAACGTAAAGAAGTCAAAGATAGTGGATCAAAAATAAGACGATGAAGATAGAAAAGTTGAAGAGGAAGATATTGCATAATAATTTGTAATGTAGTTGAACTAAAGAATAATAGAAATTAAAGTATATTCTATCTAGGAAGTTTAAATGAGATAATAGTAGAATATTGAATAATCAAGCTAGTCACTACCAAATTGAAGGGCCAAGTTAATTTTAGGAGAGAATAAATAATTATATAGATATTTATAGAAATATAAGATTTGTCACTAAAAAGATACAATACATAAATATGCACTCATACAAGAAGGAACCTATTCAACTAGTTTTTAAGTATGTTAATATTTGAAAATAACTATTCAAGATGAAATTAGTTGAAAAAAATTTCTTCATTAGAAGCACCATATCATTTAATGTTAAATATGTAACTAAAATTACCACAAAACACTAGTAAGAAGAACTTTATTAAAGGAATTACTTCTCATAACTACAAATAATTTCAAAATTCCAAACAAAGAGTGGAAGAAGTGTGGGATGTGAAGTATGAGAAGATCAATGAAAAGAAGGAAACATAAGGAAATTAAGATAAAGTTTTTAGTGGATTTCAAGAACAAGGAAGATGATTGGGTCTTATCAACAATGGATACATTGTAATAATTTGTGGTGAAGAGGGGCACAAGTGATTTGAGTGCTTTTTTTTTTTAAGAGAATGTACATGGAAATTAGGACAAAAATCAAGTAGGACACAAGGAGGGGTAACAAGATTAAAAATATATATGTTTCTAAAAGGAAACTTTTTATACACACAAAGAAGGATATCCATTGTATTTTATGTTTTCAATTATTTTCATCATACCTTGACAAATTTATAACCTCTTTTATACTTTTTAAGTATGCTTTCCATTATATTTCATGATTATATATTGAAAAACAAATAGCTTAATATAAACATTACATTACCATAGTCTAAGAAGATTAACATTGTAAACATTTAGCATATCATCAATACATGCATGCAAATATTTGTTTTGCATTTATAATATATGAATAATATTGGTTAATCATGACTCTTCAACAGAACATTGTAGTAATATGCAATAATAGACTCCTTTTTCTGAAAGAAATATTATACACTACACTTTATATGTCTTTGAACACAATTGAACACATTCTGATAACCTTAATGGGGATTGCAAGAAGAAACTTGTGAGGTGTTCAAAAGGTAGGGATCACCATTTATGATTCAACGAACCATTATGTTATGATGATGGGTGTCATGAATATTTCATGTTGTTATATGTTTAACAGAGAATGTATTTTCAACATGCAAATTGGAAGGATGGATACTCTTGCTCCTTTTATATCTTGACACATTTTCTCTCTTTTAAATCCTACAAGGATATCGAGGTTCAATCAAACTAATGTTTATAAGTTTCATACCACCTATGTGACAACCCTTTTTCCTAGTCCCTCTTGCAAATATTGTTAGGAATTGTAATTCATGTAAATAATATGGAAATGTAACAATTTTATTTTGTTAAATCACATCCTTAGATTTTAAGGGTTGCCCTCAACCATTAAAATTATTAGGTGGTTCACAATTTGAAATGGACTATTAATCTCAGTTCTCAATTGGTTTATGACTTTCATTAAACCATTAATCACACCAAGTGGGTTTTAATTGACCACAAACCTTCATTTAACATGATACGTGATTATTGGTTTACCATGAACCATCGTCATTGCAGTTATGGAGATATAGTTTCATTCTCATGGCTTAAAGTCATTACATTGATATCATTTGACTAATGTACATACAGAAATAAAGAAATCCGTGTGCATGTTCATCTCTAAATAATTTAATTCATTTTGAAAATGGGTGCATCATTGAAAACCAATATCAAGGATATCATCAACTTTATTGGGGATTTTATGCAATTTCATCTTTTTTAATTGATTTTTGTAGTTGTTGTTGCATCTCAATATTTCAATACATGGTATTAATTTCACTACTAGTTTTATATTGGTTATATTCTTTCATTCTCCATTTGTTTTAATCATATTTCCTAATGCATACAATATGGAGAAGTTAATATGAAAAGTGAGACAAAGAATTACATATATTTGCATCAATTGGTTGAATTGGATAATTGTCTTGTTGTTGTTTTTCTCTCAATATTTCTCACCTTTTTATCATCCTTTATCTAGAAATTTCTCAACTTCCTCTTGGTTTGGCTCTTGATCTCGTTTTAGAGAAAAAAGTCCTCCAATTTTGCATCTTTTTTGTCAATCTATGTGTAGTTTCCTTATTTTGTGTTTTTTTTTTCATGAATGAATGTTCAGTTGTGTTCTGCTTTATTTTTTTTGGGTGGCAGAAGGAGCTTTATCAAGCTCCTATCTCCATAACACTTTGAAAAAAAACCTTTAATGTTTGGTTTTTGGTGTTGGTGGGAGGGTTTATGATTAGAAGAGTTTGATCGAGCCCTTCTTTAACCATGTCAAAAAGCTCAATAAAGATTTTGTTAAACCATCAAACGATCTATTTCAAATTTTACCTCAATCACTTGATCGAGTTTTTTAAGTGCTTCAATGAGCTATTGAGGGCCTAAAAAACAGAGTTTTATCTCCCCTTCTAGAGATTTCTCTGTAGCACCATCTTGTAGCATGGCGAACTTAAGGAAATGTTTGTTCTTAGGTAGCAGGCTTGATCACCTTGGATTCATGAAGGAATCCTCTATCCAATGGCATATCAGTTTGACATTTAAGAATTCATATGATATTTTTCATCTACTTTCTAAGTTAAACCTTATGCTTGAAATTTTTTAGACAGTTTCAAAGGGGTTGAAAGAAAAATTAATAATATAAAATATACAAAATGAAAAAAATTCAAAAAATTACATCGTCTTCATTTACGAGTACTCTTCAAAATGGTACTGTTGTTTTTTAAATCTATTTAAATAATAATAAAAAATCATGAACAAACATGTGTTTGAAAAATGAAATTCAAATATTAATTTTATCCACTTTGAAATATGATAAAAAAATATAAATTTTCTGGAAAAAATAAGGCTTCAATATGAATAATTTAGTTCTCTCTGTGTATATCATGCTTATATATATATATATATATATATATATATATATATATATATATAACAACACATCTATCAAATCGTATTGTGTCGGAGGTCAAATCACATATATCTCCAGATTTGGAAGAGCAGATCTCCTTCCAAATATTTATCAAAACCCCAGATAGTAAATCATCACTAATATGAGTGCAATCATCTGATAAGATTTTCAAAATGAAAAAGAAAATTAGGAAAATTTTGGGCTTTCCTTTACATCAGAAAAATTTGATCTACGATGGCATATCTATATAGGATGAGTGGATCCTTCAAGAATACACTATTATTCCTACATCCACCATCACCCTAAACTTGATATTGAGAGCTGGCGCAACTGGAACAAGAAAATCGAAAGGAACAAGAGGAATGGCTGGCCCTATTTTACCCAAAGGTACATAAGCAAGTCAAGAACACATAAATGACAGTCTTTCCTTCAAATACATTCTCCAAGGAAAACTGGAAGCAACAACAACTCCAGAACAAGCACACATCTCCCCCAATCCCTATATTATGGAGCAACTTAATCATTTACTAGAACTGAATATAGATATTATGGAAAAAAATGAACACTGCATAACTTATGAAGCACAAGCCATTATTTACATATTCAATAGTTTTTGGCCAAAACCAATGGATCTATTTCATTGGATCCTCACAAATTGGTCAATATATTGTGAGATTTGTCTATGTTTTAAGGGTTTCTTCATAGTAAAGTTCGAAACATCATAGGAAAGAGAGTATGTACTACAAAGACCATGGTTTTGGGGATCTATGGGTCTATTTATTACTCCATGGTTCCCATAATTTGATGCAAACACAATGATAGTATCAATAATGACGATTTGGGTTAGGCTGCACAACCTTCCCCTTCATTTTTGGCATCAAAAATTCCTAGAAGGTATTTGGAATCTCCTAGGGAGATACAGTAAGACAGATACACAAATAATGGAAGAATGAATCTACACTTTCGCAAGAATATGTGTGGAGGTGGAACTTAACAAAGGATTGTTGGATCCAATACATTTGACACATAACAAGCATATTTGGACACAATACCTCGATTTTGAAAATACGGCTTTTAGATGTCGTATTTTCCGACAAACGAGAAAACTAAAAATTTGATGTCCTTAGGCAAAGAAAGAGACAAGAAGGAAGAATTAAACAAGAAAGCAACCCAAGGATGGAAATTTCCCCCACGCTCGCTAGACGACGAAGAGGATGAAGAAGAAATATAAGCCCCTACCAACAAAGGAAATCAGAATTTGCAAGAAGACAAAGAAAATGAGGCTGCAAATGGTGTTGTGACAGAAATTCTCGCTCTCATAGCGCATCCAGAGAATATTCCTAAAGTAAAAGATTCGAGTGGCTCCAAATGACCTCATGTTTCAGAAAGTTCAGACTATTAAAAGGAAAATCCAAGAATGGAAGAAGACAATCAGCTGTCAATAGTATCTACCACTCCATCTCAAGGAGAATGGCAGAAAGTAGAAAACAAGAGATGGAGGAAGGTGTAGCCTTACCTCTATTTTTTTTGTTTATGGTTTTTTGATCACCAGTTTTTACTGGCTTGATGGAATGCTTATAACATCTACAGCATGTAATTTTTTTTTCATTAATAAAATTATGATTTTTCCTTGGGAAAAAAATATATATGGAATTATAAATTTCAGACTAACTTATATCACACGAACACATGCATACCCGCTAATATGCATGAAAAGATGCAAGGATACACATTTAAGTTAATGGAAAATTGACAAATTATATGACAATAATATTTTTTGAAAATAATGTTATTAGGACAACAACATAATTCTTCAATTTTTTTTTTTTTACTCAAAACCAAAATTCACAAATCTTATATGAATTTTAAGGGCTTCAATTTCATAAAAAAGTAAAATTTTGAAATTTCATCACCACAATTAGCCCAAAAGTGTAAATCATCTTCATGCACCCACACATTTCATCTTTCTAATTTATTTATGTCAAATTTTATTTTAGGACAAAAATATGGAAGGATTATGTCCAATAGGTGTAAAAGGATACAAGCTTTGAAATTTGGTAATAGAGAATATTTTTTACTGTTGGGATGTAATATTTATGGAGTTTAAAAATGGCCCAAAATAGGGAAAAAATCTAAGATAAGGAGACTAGAATAATTGTTAGTAAATTATATATTATGGATCAATGCAACACATAAAATATGCGAAAAATACAAGCACACAAAACACATAAAACTAGAGAGACACAGATATACGTGGTTCACCCAGTTTGGGCTACGTCCACCCCGAACAGCGAGCCCTTCCTTTCTATTATCCAGAAAAAAATGAAGAGACAAAACCTACAGCAAATCCGCTGTAATATCCTCCGTTCTCTCTCACAGTCTCCTTATCTGTTTCTTGCTATGAGAATACACACATAATCCACAACCGCAATACAATACCCTCATATATACAAGGGGGTTGCCTTCTAGGGAAAAAAACCCTAAACTAAACATAACTTCTACCGTCATATCATCTACTTATGAACGGTCGAGATTGACTAGAAATTACTATACTTTTACAAGGCAATTTTACATCTGTTTTTAGCTTCGGGGGCGCTGCCCCCGAAATCCCCTGCTAGGGGGGGGGCTCCGAAAAGCGCTGCCACCCCCCCCTGGACCCCCCATGATAGCGATTAATTATGGGCGGCGTTGCCGCCCCTTTTAAGGTACAGGGGTCCAATGCTGTGATACAAAGTAAACAAGATAATCAGGCTCCACACCCAACAATCTCCCACTTGGAGACTGATTGTAGCAACTCCACCGCTGCTTCATTTGCTGGACAATGACTCCTCTTTGGACATGGTTGTTCCTCATCTTCATCTCCATCCTTGAATACCAATTAAAACTGAGCACATTCTCAGCTTCTCCCTGGTTACAACTTTTGTTAGCATATCTGCAGGATTCTGGCTAGTGTGTATCTTTTCCAGCTTCAACTCTCCATCTTCCATTACTGACCGTATGAAATGGTACTTGAGATGTATGTGTTTAGTCCTGGAATGAAATGTTGTGTTCTTTGCAAGATGAATGGCACTTTAGCTATCACTATATAACGTGCCCATATCATGCTTCTTACCCAATTCATCCATAAACCTTTGTAACCAAATCATTTCTTTACTAGCCTCTGTAGCAGCAACATACCCTGCTTCTGTTGTTGAAAGTGAAACAACACTCTGGATTTTTGAAACCCAACTGACAGTTGTTCCACCTACAGTAAATACATATCCTGTAGTTCTCCTCCTGTTATCTCTATCACTTGCCATTTTTGCATCAACATATCCCTGTAGAGCAATGTTTGAACCACCAAAGAATAATGTTTGATTTGTGGTACCTCTCAAATATCTGAGAATCATTTTACTGCCATCCAATGTTCTTTTCCTGGATTGTTCATGTACCTGCTTACAACTCCCACTGCATGTGCAATATCAGGCCTTGTGCATACCATTGCATACATTAAGCTTCCAACTGTTGATGCATATGGAACTTTACACATATAGTCCATTTCATCTTGGGTCTTGGGTCACATCTCCTTACTAAGTTTGAAATGGCTAGCAAAAGGCGTACTAACTGGTTTTGCATTCTGCATATTAAATCTTTTCAACACCTTTTCTATGTACTCATTCTAAGACAGTGTTAATTTGTGATTTTTCTTGTCTCTTGCTATCCTCATACCAAGGATTTGTTTTGCAGCTCCCAAATCCTTCATTGCAAATGAATTTGCCAATTTTGTTTTGAGCATATTTATTTCCTGCATGTTAGACCTTGCAACAAGCATGTCATCTACATACAATAACAATATAATATAGCTACCATCATTTTGCCTTTTCATATAAACAAAATGATCAGAGTGACATCTAGTATAACCTTGTTTAGACATAAACTTGTCAAATTTTAGATACCACTGCCTTGGAGCCTGTTTTAAGCCATACAAGATCTTCTTTAGCCTGCACACTAATTTTTCTTTCCCTTTGACCTCATATCCTTCTGGTTGCTCCATATAGAAATCTTCCTCCAGATCTCCATGGAGAAATGTTGTCTTTACATCTAACTGTTCAAGATGTAAATCTTCCGCTGCTACAAGACTTAAAATAGTTTTGATTGAAGTCATTTTAACAACAGGAGAAAATATTTCATCAAAATCAATACCTTTATTCTGTGCAAACCCCTTCACCACAAGTCTAGCTTTGTACCTCTGTTTTCCTCCATCTTCTTCCTTCAGCCTGTAAACCCATTTATTCTGCAATGTAGTTTTACCTGCAGGCAACCTGACTAAGTCCCAAGTCCGGTTATGCATTAAGGAGTCCATCTCTTCATCCATGGCTAGCTCCCACTTCTTCTTGCTTTCAACCTGCATTGCTTCTTCATAACATTCAGGTTCACCAAAATCAGTCAACAATAAATAATATAATGAAGGAGAATATCGTTCAGGGGGTCTACTTATCCTGGTAGATCTTCTAACACCACTTTTAGGTGTTTGAGGTGCCTGTTGCTGTTGTGGTGGTTGCTGCTATTGTGGTTGTTGATTATTATTATTTTCAGGCACCTTTACTTTTTCATTTATCTCATCAAGAACTGTGTATTCCTTGCTTTCTTTTTCCTGTTTCTTTTCCTGCAACTGATTCTTATACAAGACCTTTTCATTGAATATTACATCTCTGCTCCTAATGATTTTGTGATTTTCATAATCATATAAGCGATAACCAAAATCATTAACACCATATCCAATAAAGGTACATTTCTTTGATTTTGCCTCAATCTTTGTTCTATTTTCTTTATTAATATGGACAAAAGCCTCACAACCAAAAGGCTTTAAAAAATAGTAGTTTACCTTTTTACCTGTCCATGCTTCCTCTGGAATACCACCATCCAAGGAACTTGAAGGCCCTCTGTTTATTAGATAAACAGCAGTATCTACAGCATCTGCCCAAAAATTGTAAAGGCAATCCTGCATGCAATCTCATGCACCTTGCACGCTCCATGATTGTTCTGTTCATCCTTTCTGACACACCATTTTCTTGTGGTGTTCTTGGAACTATCTTTTCTCTACAAATTCCATGCTCTGAACAGTACCTATCAAAATCTTTGCTGCAGTATTCACCTCCATTGTCTGATCTGAGACACTTCAACTTATTTCCTATCTCAATCTCAACCAAAGCTTTCCATTTCTTGAAAGTATCAAATAAAAGTAACATAATAATGAGAGTCACCGAGAGATGATACCTGAGAAGGTCCCCATACATCTGTATGAACAAGCTCCAATTTTTCACTCTTCTTTTCTTTCCCAAATCTGAGAAATCTGACTCTCTTTTGTTTTCCATAAATGCAATTTTCACGGAAATCCAAATCAACATTCTTCAAACCTGGCAACAAATTTCTTAAGTGAAGAATCTTCATCCCCTTCTCACTCATGTGTCCGAGCCTATGATGCCATAATGTTGCATCTGCTCCTTTGGAAGTTAAAGCATTAACAGAGTTAGAAATACCATTGCATAAATACAATGTACCAACCTTTTCACCTTTTGCTATTACTAGCGCTCCTTTGGTGACCTTCCAAGTTTTATCTGTGAAAGTTGTCACACAACCTTCACTGCCTAACTGCCCTGTTGAAATCAGATTTTTCTTCAGATCTGGAACATACCTTACCTCCTTTAGTAGCCATTGGTTTCCATTCTGTTGTTTTACAAGAACTTTACCCATTCCAACAATTTTACAGGGTTTATCATCACCCAAACGAACTTGTCCAAAATCTCCTTGAACATAGTCATGAAAATATTTCTTATCGGGTGTGGCATGGAATGAAGCCCCTGAATCTACAACCCAAGAATCAGTAACATTTTCGAAAGAAAGAATCAAAGCATCTTGTAACACATCACCTGTCACATTTTCTTCATGATTGTTTTCTTGCTATGCATCTCCTTCTTTTCCCTTCCAAGATCTACAATATTTCTTTAGGTGTCCTCTCTTTCCACATTTCCAGCACACTATCCCCGATCTGGACTTGGATCTGCCTTTCCTTGATTTACTGCGATAACCCGAGCTCTTTCCTCTTTCCATTCTTCTTCCCTTAGACTCTGCACTCAAAGCATTACCCGATGTCTCACCAGAGCTTTTTCGTCGCATTTCCTCGCTAAGGATAGCACCGACAACATCATCAAACTTTAAAGTACTAGATCCAGAGACAGAGTTACTAATGGCCATAACTAAACCATTCCAGCTTTCTGGCAATGAGCATAGAAATAAAAGAGCCCTAACTTCATCATCAAATTTTACCCCTACAGAACTTAACTGACTAGTAACTGTATTAAAATCATTTAAATGGTCTGCAACAGATCCACCTTCTGACATCTTCATATTAAATAGTCGTTTCATAAGAAATACCTTGTTTGAGGCCGAGGGTTTTTCATATAGTTTCACCAACGTCTACATCAAACCCTCTGTTGTTGTTTCCTTCGAAATATTGAAGGCGACTGACGCCGCAAGGCACAACCGTACTATTCCGAGTGCCTTTCTATCGAGAATGTTCCATTCCGCGTCTGTCATGGCTACCAGCTTCTTTGTTTTTCCGCTCAATGGTAGGTGCAGATATTTCTGATACAGATAATCTTCCATCTGCATCTTCCACAATGGGAAGTTTTGGCTATTAAATTTCTCGACCCTTCCACCATTGCTCCCACTCGAACCAGGAACACTTCTTTCCTGTGAGTTTATTAGCCAAATAGACCTTCAGCTCTGATACCAGTTGTTAGAAAATTATATATTATGGAGCAATGAAACACATAAAATAATCAGAAAATACAAGCACACAAAACACATAAAACCAGAGAGACACAGATATACGTGGTTCACCCAGTTTGGGCTACGTCCACCCTGAACAGCCAGTCCTTCCTTTCTATTATCCAACAAAAAATGAAGAGACAAAACCTATAGCAAATCCACTGTAATATCCTCTGTTCTCTCTCACAGTCTCCCTATCTGTTTCTTGCTTTGAGAATACACACATAATCCACAGCCACAATACAATACCCTCATATATACAAGGGGGTTGCCTTCTAGGGCAAAAAACCCTAAACTAAACATAACTTCTACCATCAAATCATCCGCCTATGAACAGCCCAGATTGACTAGAAATTACTATACTTTTACAAGGCAATTTTACATCTGTTTTTAGCTTCGCGGGTGTTGCCCCCGAAATCCCCCGCCAGTGGGGGGGGGGGCTCCGAAAAGCGCTGTCGCCCCCCCTGGACCCCCCACGGCAGCGATTAATTACGGGCGGCGTTGTCGCCCCTTTTAAGGTACAGGGGTCCAATGCTATGATACAAAGTAAACAAGATAATTAGCTCCCACACCCAACAATAACATGCAATTTGAGTTGGAGGATGAAGAATATGACTGAATGTGATATGGAATAAATCCCCACTAACCAGGGTCAAATAAATGGTAGAGTAGAAACAATATATTAAAATTGTATTTCCACATTAGTTATACATGTCAATGCAAACAAGAATGTATGAAGAAGAATACTAGTGGCTAATTGTTTAGCACCCACCTTTTGGGGTTCATGATTATTCATGAAAGAATCCCAAATGTCTCAATGTTTGAAAATTATTTTCTAATATACACACTGTAAGAAACAAGACCTTCATCAAATGATCAAGTGTAGAAACATAGATTGATAAGCATATGATAAACAAAGTAACTACTTATAAATAACTAATTTTAAATAATTTGAGGTAACTATTTCCTTCCTAAATCATGTAATCAATGACAATTAATTAAATTAAGTGCACATTAGTTCCTTTGTGGGGTGGGGAAGAAGTGACATATTTATATTAAATAAATAAATAACAATTGAATCCATCATTGGCACCTTTGTTGCCAAATTTGAGGATCCTCCCTGTCTAGACAACTTATAAACTTCAACACCACTTCAAACTCTTAACAATATGTGGATGGGAAAATAAACAAGGATTCGAAGGATTTAAATCCAAAATCTAGTCATAAAAATCCAAGGATAAATTCTCAATGCAATGCTCTAGCATAAGGTTTATGAAATACTAGTTGACCCTTCTCCAACATATGAATGCCATTTATACTCTTATAATTTGCTTAATTTTGTTATAAATGGAATTGATCTAAAATAGGTGGATGAATCATTTTTTTGTGCAAGCACCTTCTACTCCATTTTAAAAACTTAAGGATCGTGCTCATACATCCATTTGTGCAATGGAATTATTGTGTCCAGTTTATGTGTTTTTTTTTTTTACATGCTTTATGTGTGAGAAATTAATAATTTTTTTTAGCTGATTAAATGCGTGAACAAAAAAAATAATTTGCAGAAAATTAACTGGCAACACACAACAACAAATAATAAAGGAGTTCACCCTCAACACTTGGGATATGTCTCCTTGAGCCTCCATCAATGGACTAGGCTCTCTGGGATTAAAATGGTAAAATTATTTTACAAGCTGATGCTCAACTCCATTGGTTTTTCAAACTGTACCAATGGGATCAGCATACCAAAATACCCCTATATTTATTGTTCAATCACTGGAAATGGACCATGGCTCCCTTCGATGTGACCTCTTCTGTTGGTGGCCTTGAGCTTCCCTAAGATATCCTGTGGAAAAAACACCCTTAGAAGTCCCCATATGCTCCTGAAACCTATCTCATTGTTTCCAGAACATGTCAATCATCAAAAATGCATTGTTCATTCACTCAGAATGACCTCTGGCACACCCCTGGCTATGCCTCCAACACCTGGTGGCCCTAAGCTCCATGAAACTTCCCTGTAGAATTTTCGCATATATAATTCACCAAATGCCTCTAAAACCTACACCATTGGCTTCATAATTTCCAAGACAGTAAAAAATGACTATTCATTTTCAAAATTTGGCTGAGTGATGCTCAAGATAAAGCACAGTCAATTTTCCCCAATTTCCTCCACTAAATTTGGAAAAACTGCTAGTTAGATTTCCAAATTTGAAAATCTCGCCATAAAAGGCATGCTCCCTAAAACTTACCAATTTAATCTAGAGTTTAATTAGTGGATAAGCGCATTTTAATTATAAGAGAAGCGCTTGTTTAAGGATAATCCCATTTAGCGCTAATCATGTTTTAATGTGGTTAAACCACGTTTTAAAACTTAATTAAATGTGTTTAAAATTCCATCGGTTTGTTTGATTAGGCACTCGGTTCTTGGAATGTTCTTGGACTGTGGCCATATGGGGAGGGGGCTGGCCCCATCGAACCCCCAACTGTCGGATGACATTAATTTAAATATAAACATCCTCTTATATGGTTAAGAACCACCGAGTAGAGGAGTTGGTAACGCGTGCGGGTGGTAGGTGGCAGGTGAGGGGTTCGAGCCCTGATCTGACCAAATTTTTTATAGAAAATTGTAACAAAATTCACCGCCATACATGGAGACTCTGCCAATTCTAGACCTCTGTCAAACTTGGTTAATGGCTCCTCCATGTTTGGTTAATCCCTGCCGAAAGTGGGTTTTCAAACTATAGGTTATATATATATTTCAATATATATATATATTTCCACCATATCGAACTTAATATGCAATGATAATTCGACCCAAGGGTTGGAGAGAGCACACTAGAGAGGACACATGGCACCCTCTGGTTGGGTTGTACTCCAACCTAAACAAAATCAAATTCAAACTTAGGAAAAATATTGGAGGTCATTGGACAATTTCTCCCTTCACAAACCCATCTGGCGAATCTGGAGATGAAACTTGTCACAGTGCCACTGGCTACAATCTGGAGAATATTCCCTATAATGCTGACTGTACCTTCCACATCATCCCTGTACCTGTGCTACTCCTTTTTTGCCTTTTTTGGAAAATGAATAGCAGACGATAACTCATTCATACGAACTCTGATTTCGATGACACGAGTTTTGCCAGAATCCTGGCAATGAACTCTATTTGGTCATTTAGGTTTGAAGAAATTTTGAGCACTTTGAATTTTTAGCTAATTTTAGGCCCTAATCCAAATTCTGATTAGGAATTTATGGTTGAGTAGGTGTACAAAACCCATCATTCTCACTAGTAACTGCATAATTAACATGAATTTAATAATCTTTTTTATACTTAGAATGTATATGCACTTTTAGTAAATGGAAAGAGTGTATGTATGTTTCATTCAATAGGAAAAGTGCATATATAATGTAGAAATAATTTTTAAATGGATTTTTGTAGAGAGAAAATTGTTAAATGGAAACATCTAGACCAAAAGGGTCATTAATGGTTAGTGGCAACAAAACAATGTTATAAACTCATCATTCAATGTTGAACTAAAAGTGAAAGAATCTCAAATATCAATGTTAAAGAGATCGACTAAACAAAGAAGAAAGAAGAAAAACAAAAAGGTATACTTTACCTGATTTTCATTTCGACTTTGTTTTATATACTACAAATTTTGACCCATTGGTAGGGAGAATATAAAACTTAGTAAAGGTATACATTATAAGAAGGCCATGATTGAAGAAATCAAAGTCCTTGAAAAACCTAAGGCATGGGATTTTCTTGAGTTTCCCATTGGAACACAACATGCTAGTAGCAAATGGATGTTTAAGAAGAATTTAAGGGCAAGGGGTAAAGCTTAGAAGTACAAAACTCAATATTAATAAAGGGATATTACTACTAGGAGGGAATTTATTTTAGCAACGTTATTCTCTTAATTCTAAGTTAATTTCCATTAGATTTATTTTGATTATTGTTGTTACATTTGATATCAAACTATATAAAAGGAATATGAACAATGTGTTCTTACATGGGGATCTTCAATAAAAAATCTACTTGGAGCAACTAGAAGGTTTCTCAATGAAGAGAAATAAGGAGCTATTTTTCATGTTGAAAACTCCAAGAATGTGTATCTAAATTATGATAGTTATATATTCTAACTTAGATTTTAAGAACCAAAGATGATCATTATATGTATTCCATTCATGTTTGTGATTAGTTTTTTTATGTGGTATTATGTGTTTCTAATTGGAAATAATAAGGATATCATGAATCATTCCCTAACTTTAAGGTCAAGGATCTTATTATTGTGAATTTTATTTTTGTAATGGAAATTATAAGATATCGTGTAAACGTAAACTCTATTTGAATCAAATGAAATATATTGAGACACCGTTGTGGAGGTTTAATATGCATGAATGCAAAATTTTTCATGGAGAATATTTATACAAGAACAAATTTATATATATAATATTGTTCCAAGACACAAGAAGAGCTAGTTTGAGAACATTTAAGTGCTCTTGGAAGTTTGTTGTATGCTATGGTTTTTACTAGACCAAGCATTGTCCATATAGTGGGAATTTTGAGTAGAAATATATGAAAACCAAGGTAGGGAAAATAGAAAATTTCAAAGATGGTATTCATATATTTTTTCAAGGCACTTCATATCATGCAATCTTCTCTAAGGAATACTAAACCTAATAGAGTGGTAATTTTACAAAGTTTTGTTGATGTAGAAAATTTTGTTGGAAATTGTAACTAGGTTCAGTCTTCATAATGACCTATTTATAATCATGACATTGTATACTTTGTATAAAGAAAAAAAAAAGAAAGAAAAAATATTTTTTATTTTATGTAAGGCATGGGTTTCATGATCAATTCTATGTCAAAATATTGTTCTATGTGCTTCTAAGTCTTCCTAGGTATTTCTATGACAAATATGAATTTATGTGATGTGTTATAGTCCCATTTGGACTCATTGCAACAAAGGAAAATATTTATTTTGTCAGTAAAAGGCCATTTATTTCTCCAAGACCAAGTGAGCCTAAGGGAGGGCTATTCTACCCCTCAAGAAGGCTATAAATACAAGGATCTTAACCTCATTTGAGACACACATCTCACACAAGTTTGATTTTCAATAGTGAAGGAGGAAAATAACTAGAAAAGACAAAGAAAATAAGTCGAAGTGCCTTGGGAGCATATATCTCTCTCCACACATCGTGTAAAATTATGGTTTTGTTTCTTCCATATACAAGAGGCTGAAATTGTAGGGCCGAAATTATGAGATATAGTTGTAGGGCCAAAAATTTAGGACAAAGTTGTAGTAGGTTGAAGTTCGTAAGTTGCCATAAAGAAACATTTGTTGGGGGGATGACTTGGTGATTAGGATGATCTTGGGATTTTTCATTTTGGTTTTTAAAGTATCATTGTAATAAGATTCTATAATAAGAGAATCATTATTTCTAGGCTTTCTCCTCGGAGTGATTTTTCGCTAGCTTCGAGCATATACCTTGTGTACTTTGTCTTGTTATGATCTTCAATGTTTTGGTAAATACTTGATGAAAATGATATAATAAATTAATTAAATGCCAACAAATATCACAAGTAATTATCAAGTTAAGGAAAATAATCTATAATACATAAATCTCCTGATTTTCCAACATGGTATCAGAGCTAAGGTGCAAGAAGGAGCCTAAAGAGCACATCCTAGTTGGCACTATTGCAAGAGTTGTAAAGAAGAGTTTCAAATTTCTTGGGAATCTCGCTAAATATATCAAGTATTCCATATTTAATATCATATCTAAGCTAGCAAAGGAAATAATAGATGGAAGTTTTTTCTCCACTTTATCTTACACTTTTAAGGATGAGAATGTGTGGTTTATGACAGTGGTTCTTCTAGACACATGACGAGAGAATGTAGTCAACTTTAGAGTTTTTCAAAAGGAAACTCCTCTCATTTGATTGAACTTGGAGATAAGAAGAACTATCCAGTGAAAGATATTGGATATAATTTGTTGGAGCTTGAGTCTGGTGGAAGTATTCACCTCAACAATATTCTACATGTTCCAAGTTTGAAGAAAAAATTAATTTCTATTTCTTGTCTAGAGGATAAGGGTGATAGAATAGATTTTGTTGATGGAAAGGTTTTGGTTTGGGGTAAGGGCTATAGTATTGATAATTCTAGGGTGATTGAGATTCATGAGGGGACATCATATAGAATTTTTACACCTTTATTTCAATCTCTAGTCTGCTTGGATGTAAGCCCTTACGAACTATGGCATAGAAGCTATGGACACCTTCACTATAATATTTTTTTATCTATAATTAAAATGGTCAATGGAATCCTTAAAATAAAGGAACATCATGAAGGGACCTGTAAGGATTGTGCTCTAGGAAAGAATGTGAAGAAGCAATTTTCAAGGAGTGATACCTTATATAAGGAGGTTTTATATCACATACATTCAATGTATGTGGATCTATGGAAATAAATTATCTTAGTCGGAATCAATATTATGTGACTTTCATTGATGATTTCTCATGGAAGACTTCGGTATACCTCCTCAAGAATATAGATGAGGTATTTAGGAAGTTTCAAGAATTCAAGAATGAAGAGGAAAATCTAATTGAAAGAAATATCAAGACTCTAAGGTATAATAATGGTGGATAATTAACCTCTAAATAACTAATAATATTTCTAAAAGGAAGTATGGATTAAGAGGGAGCTAATTATTCCTTATAATCTTAAACATAATGACGTGGCTAAAAGGAAGAATAGAACAATTAAAGAATGTGTGAGGTCCATGCTGCATGATCAACATATCCCTTAATCCATATAGGGAGAAGCATGTGTGACAAATTTTTAATTGCATAACTGGAGTCCTCACAAGATTCTCAACAACATGACTCTGGAAGAAGAATTTATAGGAAAGAAGCCAATTGTGGATCATCTTCGAATATTTGGGTCTCATGTCTATATTCATATACCCAAGGAAAAGGAAAATAATTTTGATGCTACCAGTATAAAGGGCATATTTATTGGGTATAGTTCTTCATCAGAGGAGTAAATCATCTATATTAAGGAGGATAGCCAAATTTAAGTAATCATGGATGTCATATTTGATGAAATTATAACTTACATGAAATCAAAATATGTTATAATATACTCTGATGAAGAAGATATACCTATCTTTGAGGATATCTCAAGGGACAATGATGGTCAAGAGAAAACATCTAATCAAGAATATATTGAAGGTCCTAGTGAGCTTGTACAACAAGTAATTGTTCCATAAATTCAAAAGAGGTCTGCTTGGTTGAGAGCTACTTTACAAGAAGCATAAGGACACATAAGTAAGGGTACCTCTAGAGAAAGAAAAAGACCAAAAAGGTATTATGGGTATGTTGTATATATGACAAATCTCGTTGAAGTGGAACCTTTCTCCTATGAATATGCAAATAAAAATCAAGAGTGGATGAATGCAATGCAGGAATAATCTCAATCGATCATGAAGAACGATGCCTAGGAAATTGTCACTAGGCCAAGTGACAAATCTATAGTCACTTAAAAATGAATTTACAAGATAAAGCATGTTTCAAATGAGAGCATTAATAAATAAAAAGCAAGGTTTTTAGCATGAGGCTTCTCACAGAAAGAATGTATTGATTACAAAGAAACCTTTTCTCCTACAACTATATATACAAAAATAAGATCACTTTTTTCTTCGACTGCTACTATAGGATGGAACATCCATCAAATGGATGTTACGAAAACTTTTCTGAACATGACATTTAATGAAGAGTTTTACATTGAGCAGCCTCAAGTATTTGAAATAAATCAAAGGGAGACTCATGTTTGCAGGTTGAAGAAAGATCTATATGGCTTAAACAAAGCAAATAGAGATTAGTATGCAATAATGGATGCATACCTATTGAGACTTAGTTTTACCAAGAGTTCTGCAGATCCTAACCTATACATTAGGGTGGTCCAATATGAACCAGTCATCATACTCTTATATGTGAATGATATTCTTGTCACAAGTGTAGAGCATCAGATTTAGTAATGTAAGAAGAAGTTAACAATTGAGCTTGATATGAAGGATCTTGGGATTATGGATTACTACTTGGGACTAGAAGTTTGGTAGAATTCAGGTGAGATATATCTTGGTAAAGGTAAATATGTGATCAAGATTCTTCAGAAATTTGGCATGATGGATAGAAATCCTATGACAACTCTTGTGATTACTTTAGGAGTTTAGATTCTATTCTGGTGGATCCTTCTTACTATAGAAAGTTGATTGAGTCCTTGATGTATCTGGTAAATACATGACTCAAAATTTATTTTGCAATAAATTTCCTCGGTCAATTCGAGATGGATCGAAAGCATGATAATTGGATTGCAACCAAGAAAATCCTAATATATTTGTGTGGAACTTTACATAGCTCCCTCTAGTATACTGGTAATGAAATCCAACTCATGGGATATAAATATTTAGAATGGGGTGGAAGTGAGACAGATGGAAGAAGCACAATAGGTGGACGCTTTAGCCTGGGGTCTTCCATTGTCTCATGGATGAGAATAAGGGAGGATATCGTTGCTTTGAGTAGTGTTGAAGCTAAGTATGTTGTTGCAAGTGAATTCTATAGGGAAGTTGTTTGGCTAAGGAAGCTGTTATCAGATTTTCTTAAAGGACCACTTTTCCCTTCATGTATACATTGTGACAATGAAAGTTGTATAATATTGACATAAGACTCAGTGTTTCATGCTAGGACTAAGAATATCAATAATAAGTACCACTACATCAGAATCTTGATACAAGATGGGGCCATAGAGCTGCACTATCTACCTACAAATATACAGATAGAAAATATTATGAATAAAGCATTACCAAACAAGAAGCTTGAGTACCTGAGACGTAAGTTAGGGTTCATGGACATCTCTTCCCTAATTGAGAGGGAGTTATGTTGGACAGTTCTTGTCTTTAAGGGTCATGCACTAGAATAAGAATAACAGTCGTAAGTCTTAGTGAAGGCCATAAAGAAATAATAGAGTCTAGAGGTTTCGATAAGCATCTGAGATTGGGACTTCAAATGGATTGTAGAATCCAGGAAAAGAATTTTTTGACTGATACCAATTGAGGATGTGGTAGGGCATCCAAGAAAAGATTAATCGAATAGGGTCGATATTATTTGAGGATTCAATATTGGAAATCCAAGATATGAATAGTCCTAAAAGGACATAACTGGTGAACATTAAGATGGGGTATGTGCCCTATAGGTAGTGTGGAAGCTCATGTAAAGCCTTGCATCATAATGCTATCAAATGAGGATGTGCTTGTCTAGTTAAGGCCTTCAAGGAAAATGTTGGTAATGATATAAATGCTTGACATAGGATGACTTGTCAATCAGACTCTTCTTATGAGAATGCTTTGAGGATGAGATCCCTGATACCATGTGATGGGATTATGAATACATCCCCAGTTAAGAGTGAGTGCTTGAAATTGTAACTAGGTTTGGTATTCATAATCACCTATTTATAGTCATGACATTGTATACTTTGTATAAATAAAGAAAATGAAAGAAAATAAATTTTCAGGCTATGTAAAACAACGGTTTCATGCTCAATTCAAGGTCAAAATCATGTTCTTCATGCTTCTAGGTCTTTCTAAGGCTTTATAGGACAAAGAAAAATCTATGTCATTTGTTATAGTCCCATTTGGACTCATTGTAATAATGGAAAATAATTATTTTGTCAAGAAAAATCCATTTATGCCTCCAATACCAAGCCAACCCCAGTTAAGGACAAGTCTACCTAAGGGAGGGTTATTGGACCCCTCAAGAAGTCTATAAATACAAGCTCAATCTCATTTGAGACACACATATCACACAAGTTAAATATGAAATAGCGAAAGAGGAAAAGAGCTAAAAAGGACTAAGAAAAGAAGTTGAAGTGTCTTGGGATCATATCTCTCTCCACACGAGAAAAATTAGTGTTTTTCCACTGCCAATTTTAGGAGACTGAAAATGCAGGGTCAAAAATATGGGGAGAACTTGTAGTAAGCCGAAGTTTCGAAACTTCCTTGAAGAAGACTTTACTAGGGGTTGAATTGGTGCTTGGGAGGATCTTTGGCTTCATTATTTGGCTCTTGGAAGTCTAATTGTAAGAATATTCTATAAGAAGAGAAGCATTCTTTCTAGTTTTTCCCCTTAGAGGGGTTTTTCCCTGGATTGGAGCCTATATCTTGTGTACTTTTTCTTGTTGTGATATTCATTGTTTTGGTAATTGCTTAATGAAAAATATCTAATAAATTAATAAAAGGCCAACATATCACAAGAAATTTTCAAGTTAAGGAAATTCATCTATAATACATAAGTCTCGTGATTTTCCAGCATAAGTCAATGATCCTTTTATCACATACGATTTATAAGTGATTATGTGTTTAACTTATATGGTGGAGCAATCATTTAGATGAGTAAGAGGAAAGTGTATCTAACTCTAAACTATAGAAATTGAGAACATCATAGTGGCTTGTGCCAATAAATAAGTTGTGTTTTGGTTTTGGTCTTGTATAGAAAGTTGTAATGAAAGATTGTGATACTGAGAGTGCAATATTTTTGGAAAGCAACCTTGCCTATCATGTTAAGAGAAAGCATGTTGTATTATAGTACCATTTTATTAGACATGGTTAAATACAAAATGGTGGTAGAGAAACTTGATATATCCATGAAATATGTCGTAGATCTATTGGCAAAATCTTTGAGTATTGAAATTTTTTCTTGGAGTAGGACTCAAAGAGCTTAGGCATTCAAGTAATTATGTTTGTGACATTTTGGGCACCATAGCATTTAATTGGTTGGCGATCATTGAATGCAAAATATTCTTTACACTAATAAGCTATATAACCATTGATAATCTAACCACCATGTAGGAAATTAGGGCTGTAATCAAATCTTGGTTATTGGATTAGATTTAATTAATGCACAATACCCAAATATTGTACTATGAACATCAAAATAAATATGATGAGATATAAAGGTGAGACTTTGAGTTAGGCTCGTAGTTGAAGGTTGGATAAACCTTGTATATACTTTGTATGCATTTGCCATTATTTCATGATTTTTAAAATTTTTGTTAAATATTTTTGAACAAACTTCTCCGTGTTTTCAATGGTGATACTTGACCTCTTATTTTGTGGACCAATTAATAACTAGTTCATTGGCTATACCACCGTACCATGCTAATCATTACATTCTCTTAATGATTTATTAATCCTATTAACAATACTTCTTTTACTAAATTTTCAAAAGCATAGTATTTTATTTTGCTTCCGTTGATACATGTGTGATGGAATAAGCTTTTGTTATAGGAAAACCATCTTGTCCTATGTTACGTTTGAAGCACCTACTGATCAACTATTATGTAGTTAATTTTCACACATTCAGAGAAAAAAATTGCTAAATAAAATAAAATTAATTTTAATGATTTTTAACATTTTAAGTTAAGAGTATCTTATTAAATCTTCATTAAAATACCTTTACTTTCACTACACTTTTCTTTACCACCATCCTATCATTTATTCAGAGTGTTCATGACGATCACTATGGATTAAGCTTCATCCTTAATCACTTATTCACTTACGTGTGAGCTTGTTTGCTGAATCAATTCTCTATTTTATTCATTAATTGAATACCTTTATAAAAATATATTTTTTATTAGATTTAAAGATTATAGTTCTGCAAAGTTCTACTTTGATTTCGAAGGCCTTTCTATAAAGATTTGATTTATTCACAATACGGTGTCATTCATTTGAAGTATCACTGTAATAAGGATAGGAATGCAAACAGAAAAATAGTAATGAAACAATGGGAAGAGTAATTCATTACCATATGCTTGAAATGTCGCAGTTCCTTAAACTTTAAAGATCTATTGCATTTCTCAGTAGATATTTGAATGTCTTCCCAATAATTACACCATCTTTGAAATCTTCAGGAAATAACTCCCACTTGAAATATCTATTGATATTCATTATATTCTCGTATAACATGTACTATATATACAGTATATGTATTATTTACTGTCAGTATTATTTTCATTTTGAAAGTCAGAAAACCCAAGAACCCAACAGAAGTATGAAGCTCTTGCCGTTCAAGTGATGCAGTTAAACTGGACACGAAACTCTACTGGGAGACCTGTAGTTTCTACACTGGGATGGGCCCGATGGAGGTACGGGACCCCTTGGAAGAGATTCAAACACCCAATTCTTCATCTCAGTGATTCCCTGAACTCTGGATTTGAATTTCAGCAGCCTGCTAGCCGAGCTTTCATTAACCGCCACCACCATAAAAATGGCTAGAAATATTACCATTCGTGCTACCATTCCCATTTCCATAACGCAGTAATCAATAGGATTCTCCTCTGCGCAGTCACAGAATAATTGATTGCATCAGAAAGAATAATATGAGTGTAACTTCCTGCAAATATATATAGAAGTAGTTACGCCAGTTGGAAGACAAAGTAGTTAGTGATGAATTTGTAAACTGAGCTCTCGGATTGGTTTGACATATTCATGGAATGACCTGGTCGTAGGTAGGCAGTAGAATTCTGCAAGACCGCCACGAGTGCAGCTCCATCCACATCTAGGATGGAGACTCTGAAATTAAATAGTAACTTTGATGGAGACGGTGAAATTAAATATCGAATTTTGAGAATAAAATCTTTGACTCGGATTTTATGACTTAGAATTTGTAGTACACGGTCGATGAAATTGGAGGCACCGTGCTCCTTTTCTACCTACTGGCGTTGAAGGATTCATATAACATTTTATGTTTTATTTTTATAAATAATAATAAGAATATTAATTTAATTTTAGGTTCATACAACTTCTTACACCAAAAGTGTGTTCTCTATGCGGGGTTGGGCTGTTGGGTTGTAGCCCATCCAATCAGATCGATTGATTTTCATTCTTTTTTCGTGGATCATTTTTAAACACAAGGCATTATCCTGTATTCATTTTTAGATTCATCTATAGCCTGTATGTACTATGAGGTCCATCAATACCGTTTAACAGTTGTTATAGTTTCTTGCTCTCATCCCATGTGCCAAAGCGACGAATCAGTGCGTTGTGTTTGCTCATTACTTACTTTACACAAATGTTAACGTGCAGACGTTCTAGGCAAAGATACATGTCCCTCAAAGCAAAAGGCATCGACGCTTTTGCCCCAACATCAATTTCTGGTGCCCAACACTTCTCGATAACATCTACCAAGTTGCCCAAGAGGCCGACTTTGACTTCAAACTTTTATTCTATGCCCTTATCCACAATGACTCTAATGGCAACCTTACCCCGCCAACATTTTCGAAATGATGATCATATGCAAAAGCCACCCAAACGAGCTGACATTCCAAGGAAAGCAATTCTTCTGCCCGTGGCTGGGCATCGACCACTCCTGGTCATAATCCTACATTAGTATTTATTCCTCTCCCTCAGTGACTACTAGGACGTCTTCACCCAAGTCGGTGGCAAGGTCAATTATTTATTTGTGCCTTTTTCCCACTAGTGGATGAATCTAAAAATGAATACAGGAGCCAATCTAGCCATTTAGTCATCATGCCCCTCAGTCCCATTGAGCTTTTGAGCTCCTGGACTTATAGACGCATGCATAGGCCTACATGCTTGCGTCTGGGAGGCTCTAGACGAATGCATAAGCCTACATGCCAGTGTCTAGAGACTAAATTCCCCACTGCTCTGCGAGCGTCCCCAAGATTTAAGCCATCTTTTCATGCCCAAAACCCAATTCACTGCCCAAAACTTCATGACAAGTTCAAAGATGAATTGTAACAACAAAATAATGATGCTAAAGCAATTACATCAACAAGGAGTCATATGGAGCCCTACTAGCCATGACAAAAATTTCGTCAAACATATCACAAACATGAAAACTACAAATGTAAACAACATATCTGAACATAGGGGTTTCGTACTTATCTGATAATCACTAAGAATCATTGTTCCCTTACATCATTAACTGTAGTATCATCTATTAGGCCATAGACACATTGCTTATTCATTTACAAATTAAAACATGAGGAGAGACATACATCATGACTATCACAATATATGCTCATAACCAACAAAATGACAACATAAATACAGTGAATACATCAGCCATGTAATCCACATATAAATTAGCAGATTTACACATTAAATACAAATGGAATGAATTTCTCATTAAGGAAAACAGAAACCAACTAGGGATGGGAATACCAAGTTCCACGAGACCATAGTTTGGCTGAGCCAAAACTCTCTTCATCCAATCACCCATGTGCCATATTCCAAGCATGAATGTGGGACTCATAACCAACCAAAAAGAACCAAATAAGCATGAATGCTACCAGAGTTCTCCACCTACACCGTGAGGAATTTTCATTGCCTACTAGTCTCTCAAGCTTTATCGTAATCCACAGTCTAATCCAGGGATAAATAGGCCCTACACCGAGACCCACTCTCCAAGCTTTACTGTACATCCATTCTCAGGACTACTAGGCCCAATGGAGAGAAATATGCCTCTTGGCTTTACCGTATATCCCGCCATTCACCGACAAGAATTCCTAGGCCCACCAAGGCATACAATCCTGGCTTTACCGCAACCCACAGTTTGGTTCAGGAGTCACTATGTTAGGGGTTTTACCGTGATCCACAGTCCAGTTCATGGATCACTAGGCCATGTGTTTGTCATTTTGGAGATCCACCTCACTCAACTTTGAATCCATTCCACAATCTAGCTCAACCAAACATGAGAGCCCATCACATCAAGGCTATTTGGAAATGGCATGGCTAGGCTGAAAACACTGTCACACATGGAAAAACCCATGCCATGACATAAAAGAACCACATGCAATACTATGCATACCAATTATAGCAAGGAGACCACACATGCAAATCAATACCTGCAAAGAACCATGTTGTAGCTGCTTTATCCTGCTCTTCCTTGCTTGCTCCTTCCTTCCTATTTCATTTTTTCCTTTTTTGTTTTAATGCAAAAGTGCTCCAAGAAACTCTAAGTGTCCAAGAGTGAGAGAGAGAGAGAATAGAATGAGAGCCATAAGTGTGAGAAAAAATATTGCCAACAGTGATCCTCAAAAGCCTTTTTATCAATGAGGCCTCTATTTTCTTCATTTTCCATTATTTTCCTTCATTTTCCTCCTCACATGCAACCTATGACCTTTCACCTTCACTTTCTCCTAATTTCCATTATTTTCATAAATAAAATTCCAATTAATGTCTCATGTTTTTCCAAAGCCTTTGCCATTTGCTTTCCCAATTTCTTTTAACCATAATAACCAAAATGACACCCACTAGGATGTTTTTCCCAACATTTAGCTTTGAATACGTGTCCCATCAACCATGGTTATTATTGTTTCGTTTATTAAATTTTATTGCATGGAATTTTCATGAGGGTTATTACAGAACCCTTCCCCTTGGGGGAACACCATCCTCAGTGTTCAATGACACCTACAAACCAGCAAACCGCTGAAAATAAACATACTTCCTATGGATCTTTATAACACAGCTCGTTGGAGTATTTACAATGACCACTGTTGAAAACATGACAAACTTACTATTTAGTAGAGCTTTATAACACAACTCATTACAGTATTTACAATAATATACACATATGCCTCAACCAACAAATAGAAAGATATGATGCAATACCAGGATTCACCTCCTCCCTCCAAGTAATACCAAGATTCACCTCATTCCCAAGAATTCCAGTCCATTTCCAAAGTCAAAGTTGCATCCAATGTCCAGCGCTACAATCGTGCATTCTTTTCCTCTCATTGAATAGTTAACGACTCAATGTTCTAGGGTGCACTCTCAATGTGGATCTGATTCCATCCAGAAATTCTAATGACCTAAACAAATCCATCCTCGTCCTTCCCTTCTCTGCTACACAGTCCCTAAGGAAATCCGGTCACCCCCTTTCGTGCATTCACACACCTTCCAAGTTTCACCGACACCCCCATCCCAGGTATTCCATCCCTTGTTAAGGCTTCTTCGTATCAGAAGATACAAAAACCAAGGCATATACATGCCTCAAAACCATCATACCAGTCATAGTTTGCTCATGGAAATCAATGGACACTATTGGGTACCCATGTCTCACAATGGTCTTGCTCTTGAAGTGCTTCACCAACATACTACTACCTGTTACAATTCCTTTTGTTGTTGTTGCTAAAGGTTACAATCAATTTCAACCACCCAACCGGGCATTGCATGCTTTCTTATACCAAGAACATAATTTCCATTAGATTCAAAATAAATTGAAATAACTTCAAATCATACCTCATTGGTAGCTCATCAATAAGGTGCACTTGCAACCCTATTTACTTCCTATCACAACAAGCCAAACTAGATGTTTGATCAAATCATTATGTATAAACTTATTACATCTGATTACAAAACAAATCCATCATAGGTAAAAATCATGAATCACATGCAATCATCATAAACCATAATCATAAATCACATGTAGCCATCATAAGTCAGAATCATAGATCACATGCATAATATAACTGAAATAAAATATTGATACTTATCTTTCATTAGTCCTTACTTTTGTATTTTTTATTTCTGTACACACACCAAATCGGTTGCCACACCCGAAAATCACCCAGTGCCTTTACTTCCCTTCAATCATGTACACATACACACAGGTACATCACAACACATACATTTACATATGACGTACAACACCACACAGTACATACACCTGCACTGGAATATGACACATACACCTACACCAAGTGTATAATACAACACGATACATAGGTCTACACTGGAATACTACACATACACCTACACCTGGTGTGTAATAAAACACGATACATACGCCTACATCGGAATACAACACAATACATACACATATACATAGTAAAACACAAAAAATACGCATGTCATGATACCACGACTAAACCATGCACATACATGGTAATGCATGCCCGCCACACAACATGTATTACATGCACACAATACCACATGTATACCAGTACCATATCCACAACATGTACACAGTACCACATGTACACAACACTACCTGCACAACATGTACACAACATCACATGTACACGACACCACTTGTGCAATGTTTACACAACGCCAAATGTATACCACACCACCTATACAATGTGTACACAATACCACATGTACACAACACCACGTGCATGACATATACACGACACCACATGCACGACATGTACAGAACACTATCTGCACACAGCACCATATGTACACAACACCACATGTACAATCATGCACACAACATCATATGTACATATCACCATATGTACAACATGCACACAACGCCATAAGTACATAACACTATGTATATACAACATGTACATAGCACTATATGTACACAACATCGCATATCCAACATGCGCACAGCATCATATGCACACAACACCACATATCCAACATGCACATAATATGATATGTACACAACACCGCATATCCAACATGTACATAGCACCACCTATACCTAGTACTGCATATGCAATATACACACAACATTGTATGCCTATAACATCATAGGTCCAACATGTACACAACATCATCTATGGAACATATTATATACACAATACTACATATGTTATATGTACAAAACACTGGTACTCCACATCCTAAGACCACACATTTCACCACAAAGAAACCTTGCTTCTAGTGTCTCTCTCCCATCCATGCTTATCTTAGCATGTCATGGATCATGCTAGTTTCATTTCGCTATTGTATCCTTTAGTGTTACCTTTCATAACATAAACATAGAAATAATACAAGCATAGAATATCAATTCATATCCACATGATACTGACCTCATAGATATGTCAGAGTTACTCTTCCCACTTGATTTCTCATAAAACCAAGAACCTCTTCATTCCATTCACATGCATAAGAAATCATTCCTGCACAAGGATGATCCTTAACAACCATGTCAGACAGTGACATACAAACATACATATATAATCATTGGCATAAAACAATCATCATCTTGTCAGACAACAACATACATACACACATATATACATATCAAAATTTAGTATTAAACAACCATGATCCATGACAACCCTTTTAGAAATGACATACATACATATATAAACACTAGCATAATTATGATCACAACATAATTACTAGATAACATAAGGTCAAGGTTAAGAGAACGACCTTTATTTTTGCACGACATGCACAACATTAAGAACCACAGTTTCCAACTTAGAAAAGGCATATAACGCCTTGAATCCCTTTAATTAACCTTACCCGATTACCTTTCTCATGAATATATTGCCACCATCCATTTACCAAAATGGACCCAACTAGTCTAACTGATTGTCATATTCTTACCTTTTTCTTCGCTTACTCATGCACCAAGATCCATCTGAGTCATACATTACCTGTTGGGTTTCATCCAACTCTCCCTGAGCTCCATTACTTTTCTATTCCCCAACCAATCCCCAATACTCTCAAAACATAAAAGCAAAGAACAAGAGAAAGCAGGAAGAAGACCATGAAAAACCAAAATCAATACGACACCACAACAAAGTGGCAAGGCCTTGCATCAGACATAAACAAAGTTATAAATCAATTGAAAGTCATAAAATACTGAAAGCACAAGACTAGCAAGAAACACCATGATTCAATCCCCATCATTCCCAGTGATTCCAAAGGAAATTTGACTTGAGCATTCACCAAAATTTCAAGGCATTCTCTTTTTCCATGCATTCCCCTACATCATACCGCCATAAACACATAATTTTCAGTGTATACATAAATATAAAAATATACCAGTTATCTTACCTTATTGTGCCAAGTGCACTGCCTCATAAGTGAACGCATCCATACCATCTCTCAAGGGACTCCAATTTCCTTGACAAATCTAGGTATAACAAGAAACCAATTGTTATATCTGTCAAATTCACATTCATGAATCTAGCACATATCTACATATTTTCAAACAAAATCAACGTTAAGAAAATTTCATGCATGGAGAGCACTCATTCATTTGAAATTTTAGTTCCCAAACATTTCCAAAGGAATTCTTACCCAATTCCTTCCTTTTACCATTTATCTTGTTGCAATCAAGTCTTACTATGTATTGTCACATCACCCAACTTGTTAATTAGGTACACACATCAGTTATTACCTTGTTATGCTAATACCAATCATGTTTCCCTACAAATGTTCACACATGTCAATCACATGTCCCAAATACCAATACATCATATATATTAACTAAAATCAACCTTTACCAAGACTAACAACCATGTCATAATCAACTAATAGTCAATATCATAGTACTACAACTCTGCGCTACTTGCACTCAAGTACATATCAACTATCTCAACACATGTGTGTTAGTACAACCATCTCAAAACAGGATTATTTGTTCATGCAATATTATAGGCACATACTCATATCATGCAATTAATCAAACATCCAGACAACAGATAAATGCCATAATAGAAACAAAACATTCAAACACCGAATAAACGACATAATCAAACATTCACACACCAAGTAGACAACATAAGAAAAATCATACCTTGATGTATCATATGGGATGCTATGTTGTTTGCACAATAAATCTAGATTAGCATGATATGACTTCACATCACGCCAACTTAAACATAAATAATGTCATGATATCCATAACAGTAACTAGCTAACGTGTTCACCTTAGAAGTTCATATACAATTTCCATTCATGCATAACAATCACATCTACAAAGTCAGTCTAGACTAGTACAACCCAATATCATAACTATATCATCTCATACCTAAATGTCATAACCATAAACATATGCATATGTCAATCAAAATAGCATGGTACATATAACATCAAGATCTCAATAACACTAATCATAAAGTTAACTAACATACAACAACAAAAAAGTTAATCATATAACATAATCATCCACAACATATAACATAGTGATCAAGTTAACTAACATATAACAACAACAATTAACATATAGCATACTCATCAACAGCATATAACATAATCATCAAGTTAACTAACTTAAAACAACAACAAAAACAATGCATATAACGAGACATTACTATCATTCATGACTAATCGACACACGTACATATGACCACACTGATTCACTAGCATCTAGCATGCATGTAGCCACAAAAATAATAAAATGACAAACATGTATATAACCCTAATTCATATAACAATATGTTAACTAACATACCTGCATGCCAACCATACATACCTATATGATGATCTGCTCTTACCCCAAAGTCTAGTGTTGTAACTTCACTTTGATTATCTGCATGTCTTGCTCTATCTCATCCAACACATTAGCATCATAACATACCAATAGTATCATGATGACCTAATTGCAGACAATGACCTTATTAATAAAAACCTTCACCATGAAAATGGATGCATAACAACATATAGAAACTGACATGCATAATTGCATATATAATCATACACTCATGATGACACATCCCGCAACAACAACATCAACCTTCACATGGCGACATCACTACAACCATGATCAACACCATCCAAATGAAACAATAACATGGACTACAAGCATGAGGGACACATATGAAACTGACTTGAATGCATGACCAACACACTGCCCATCTAGTCTAAGGGTTGAACCATGCTCTAATACCACTCTGTAACACCCTCTTCACACATGTACCCAAGCAACCTACCAACCAAGGTAAATATGAAATGAAAGGCTACTATGGTGAGATCCAACCTCCTAAGTTACCTTTAGTAAGTGGAATCGACAAAAAACGTATCACACAGACATTGTACATCAACAATAACACCTCCAAGAGTCAACCCAACCATTCAAGCATCCTTCCCCTGGGTCCCACTAAGCTTTTGAGCTCTTGGACCTATAGACACATGCACAGGCTTGCATGCATGCATCTAGGAGGCTCTCGACACATGCACAATCCTACATGCCAATGTCTAGAGACTAAATTACCCAGTGCTCTTCCAACATCCTTTGTATTTCAGCCACTTTTTCAGGCCCAGAACCCAGTTCACTACCCAGAAATTCATGACAAGTTCAAACTTCATAGATGATTTATAATAATAGAATAATGATGCTAAATAAATTACGTCAACAAGGACTCATATGGACCCTCACTAGCCATGACAGGAATTTCATCAAACACATAAAAAACATCAAAAATATAGGTGTAAACAACTAATCTGAATATAGGGGTTTCATATTTATCTTAGAATCACTAAGAATTGTTGTTTCCTTACATCATTAGCTTCAGTATCATCTATTAGATCATAGATGCATTTTTTATTCATTTACTAATGAAAACATGAGGATATCCATTCACCATCACTATCATAATATATTCTCACAACTATCAAAATAAAAACAAAAATACTATGAATACATCAACCCTAGAATCCACATATAAATCAGTACATTTACACACTAAATACAAAGGGAATGGATTTCTCATTAATGTATATGGAAGCCAACTGGGGATAGGAATACCACGTTCAACCTGACCAGAGATTGGATCATCCAAATCTCTCTACATCCAATCACCCTCGTGCCATATTCAAAACATGAATGTGGAACTCTTAACTGACCAAAAAGAACCAAAAAACAATGAATGCTACCTGATTTCTCTACCTACATTGTGAGTAATTTTCACTACCTCCTAGTCTCTCAGGCTTTACCGATAGAATACCGATAGAGTTACTAGGATTTTGAATCAAATAGGAGATAAGGAACCTAGTCACAAACTATACTCTTTATTTGGTAACGAAATAGTTATGATTTTAATAGGAACCCATATATATGTGTGTGTGTGTGTGAGAGAACATAGTGTCTCTCTGTAGATATAAATAGAAGTACGGAATAATATTATAACTTTAATAGTTTTAATATTTCTATCAATGAACTAAATAAAATGGTGTGTGTGTCTATATATTGATTATTCATGTTGTATTAATACAAGTAAAGACAAAAAAATACAAAAAAATGTACATTTATATAATGTTAGAAAAGAAAAGATTATTACAAATATAAATTCAAAATAAGAATATATAGCCATTACAAGATACTGAGAATATAAATGAGAGAGAGAATAATATATACTAGAAAACTTAACATTCAAACATTGTATGTATTTGATATTAAAGGAAATAATTATCCACGATAACACTAAAGCTCAACATAACCTTACCAAATTACAAAAATCAACTAAAATTTTGAGTTGATAAAACCCATAATTGAGTATAGTCAAAGGCATATAAGCATGTAGAAATAAGAACCTTCCAAGAAGGAATATAAATTTAGAATATACAACAAAAATAAATAAATTATAGGATAAACACCCTCATGAGTATATTGACGTTACAATCACAAACATGCAGATAAATTCAGTCTAGGGTTTCGAAATCTTCCGACCTAGAATGACGAAGTCCCAAAAAATTTCATAAGAAAAAGTGGACCCTTGTAGTATCCTTTGGAAAAGAAACACCTCTAAATATCATTTAGGTGGCGTGTTGATGCCTTAGATAGAAGAGAAAGAAATATTAAATTATATCTCACACTCGAAATATGTAAACAAAACTAAGTAAAGGTATTTGTTTCGAAAGGAAATTTTACTAATGAAAATCGAGAGTATGGGAAAACCCAGGGTATGGGAAGGATGTATTTAAATATGAATATAAATGTTATATTCATAATTATTTACATAAGAAAACAAGGAAAAATACCATAAAAACCTAAGGGTTAGGGTATGAAAATTGTAACAATTGAGCTTACATATAATTAAATTATTGATGAATGAAATTCGAATTTAATGATAAATTAATAGAATCTAGCCACAAAATAAAAGACAGAACTAAAGCTAGTATGCAGTTTTGGTATGCCTAGGGTTAAAAGAAAAATGCTAGAATGATATCACATTGAAAATGGTAATTAAGAAAGGAAAACTAATACATAATACTAGAGAGGTCATAATAAGAAATTCAAAAGGGAAATTACAATAATATTATCTAAATTTTGAAAGAAAGTTTCTCAATGGATTGCTAACAACATGAAACTTTGGGAGTTTTGGTGGTTCTCTAGTGAGCATGTAGTCCAGAAAAATTGCAAATAATTCCAAAAGATTAGAATTTAAATACCCAAAAGAAAAAAAAATATATCTTGAAAAATGCATCGCAGGTTGAAACCCAAATCTTTAATTCAAAATATTACCTTGGTGAAACCCTTAATGAAATTATGAAAACTTTGGTGCAGAACGAGAACTTCCTAACAGAGGAATACCCTGAATATAACAACACATACATGTTAAAATCAAAGTAGAGGAAGTTAGTTCACATTGAAAACCTGATCTAATATAATGGTAAGACTCTAATAATGCGAAGTATGACATTGCAAGTCCAAGAAAGGATTTAACAAAGTAGGGTTTCAGAGATTACCAATTAGTTGACTATTTGATATCGTCGAACTCCTAGGAAAAGGCCATTATTTGAGAAATACTAATCAGCATAGGGTTAAAATAACCCACAACTGTAAAGAGAACACTAACCAACTAATCTATCCTCGAAGACAAACAAAAAAGCAAGCTAGTCATGGAATCGTGTAACAAAAAAATTACACAAGGAAAATACAAAGCTTATAACCTAATATGTAAACTCATAAAAGCCAAGAGAGCCCACTTTGAAGTGAAAAAAAATCCTACAATATTGTAAGAGTTTGCATTGTGGATGCTTAGGTTGAATCTGAGAATTCTTGGAGAGAATAATGTTTAATAAAAAAATAAATGTGCACCATGCAAACCATAATAAGGTGAATTATTATCAAACCGGTTGTATTACAGAACTGGAGAAGTTGGGACAAAACATAAATGAATTTCAAAATAACTCATCGAAAGAGATGGCTGAGTATAGCCAGTAGGCTTAAAATAAACCTTAAATTTCTTTAGAACGATTGATTAAGTACGATTATATCACAAGAATAGATTTTAAGGTTTCCCCATACCCCCGTGGCTCACCATCAAAGAAACAAATGGAGCACTGATAAGTTACAGAATATATGAGGTTTCCTGAAGGATCGTCATAATATATATACCAAATGTATGTTGAATATAATAGTAATGATGAATAATAAGATCAAACTCATCATGTCAATGAGCATCAAGGATTAACACTGAAACATTTTTAATGTGTAGTATGTTTGCGACAATGTGAGAAACAATATCAATCAACGTAAAGGATTTTCGAACTGAATAACCTACATTTATATATAAACATTCAAAACAAGTGCATTTTAGTCGCACAAACCTTTACTCCTTTTTAACTATGTTATTACTAAACTGAGAGAGAGATCCCAAAACTAGAATAAGAACTATGCAATAGAAGTATAAACTATATGAAAAAAATTAGGAAAACTTTCTTAAAGAAAATTAAGAGCTAACATATTATTTATAATGGATAGAATTACCAAAATTATTTGTGGTTACAGGCCAAGAAATTATATTTAAAAACACGACAATATAGAAGGAAGAATAGCTTAGAAGGATAACTTTGTTGGATGCAATAGCTATACGAATTATAGCTTGACTTGAAGAGAGTAGAAGAAATATTAGAAATTGATATTAGTATATAAATGAATAAGAAAAATTCTAATAATTTTTAATATTTTAATTGGTATTCCAAATCCAAAGTGTATAAAAAAAAAATGTGTGTTAGTTGGGGGAAAATACAAATGGTATAATAGCTTTAGGTTATAATAATGGGCCTTTTATGGGTCTAAGATTAGAACAATTATTTTCTTTATTTCATGATCATATAATCCAAGGATCGTTAGAATAAGTTTGAGAAATGGCTAAAGAATATAATGAGAATACTTCCATAAGATCACCTAGAGGTGGTGCAGAACTTGATATTGTGGTTGGGATGATGGGTGGAGGAATTAGTAATACAGAAAATGAAGAAACTAAAATATTGCAAGCAATGTGTAGCTTCAAGGGAAATTTGGATAATGTAAAGGCCAATCAAGAAAGATTGTCTTAATCTAAAGAATAACATGAGGAGATTAATGGCTATTTGTTGAAAAAAATGGAAGAATATGGAAATAATAGGAAAGCAATAGAAACTCATAAAAATAGAACTAGGAGTGAATCAACTAATACAAGTAATTCCATAAATTTTAGTTAAAATATGAACCCTAAATTTGACATGGAAGAATAAAAAAAATCTAAAAGTAGTATTTTTGCATCCATGAAAAAGAGGACGACATCCCAATTGCAAGGAGAATTAAAAAATGTTAGGCCTCCAAATTTTGATGGAGAATCCGAAGAAGGAACAGAAGCCGTAGTTTCTTAAAATGTCCAAGTACTTCAAATTCTACAATTATCCAAGAAATTTGAAGGCCATATTGGAAACTTACTAGTTAACTGGTAAAGCAACCTTATGGTGAGAGGAGAGAAAACCCATAAAAGGAATCAGAAGTAAAAAATCTAAGATGGAAACTATTTAAAAAGAAATTTAAAAATAAATATCTAAATGAAAGTGATTTTAATAGGAAGGTTAGATATTTTCATGAGTTAATATTGGGACAATCCACCATGAATGAATTTCTTAATAATTTTATGAGTGTGTTGAGATATGTACCATATCTAAAGGAGGAAAAAGCCAAAATACAAAGGTTCATTATTTGTTTTCATTTTTCATATAGGGAAAGGAATGAGTTTGAAAATCCAAAGACCATGGATGAGAGTATAAGAAATGCAAATTTTTTTTTTTAATTAGAGCCAAAAGAAAGTTGACAATTCTTAGGGTTGGATGACCAAGAAACATGAGAAGTTTGGAACTAATAAAAAAGGGTTTAAGAAACATGCATTTTAAAATACTTTCAAAAGTAATCAAGGTGGAAATTATAGTAGAACTGTGAACGAACCAAGAAAATTAGAACAAAAAAGGTAGACAAGGGGTGTGAACAAGAAATAAAAATTTTGTACAAGCAACCAGATCATCAATTAAAATTTGGGGTTGCAATGCAAAACATTTTTGGAGAGACTAGCCACAAAATTTAGTAAATAACATTGGTATCATAAATAATATCGAAGAAGCCTCTATAGTTGATGCTATCTCCTGCAACATTTTGATAAATAGTGCAACATTAGATGGAAAGCAAGTGGACCACCAGTCCACTATGGTGGAAGTTCAAGGTAAGATTTCTGAAAAAGATGTTTCAATATTAATAGACCATGGATATACCTTAAGTTAAATTTCCCCTTCCAAAATTGAAAAGTGTGGTCTTAACAAGCAAACTAGACCTTGGTTAGTTCAATTAGGCACGGGGAAAAAAAGCAAAGTGACATAAATAGGAAAACATTGTTTATTAAACTTAACTTGAATGAAAACTCATTTAAGTTTCAATATCTTACCCTTGGGGTCATATGGTGTTCTTGTTGGATTGGACTGGTTAGAATCTCATAAGGTAATTCTAAATTTCCTAGAAAAATCTCTCTTGTATTAATGATTAGGGAGAGGATTGTGTAGTTAAAGGAGCACATAGAGCTATTTCTGTGAGGTATATTGTTTCCTTTCAATTAAATAAATGTGCTTGTAAAGGTTATCAAATGTTTGTAGTTGAGGTGGAATATCTATTTAATAATAATAATAAAATTGTCTATAAAATATTATATTATTTTGAGGCAGTTTAAGGATGTCCTTCCTGAAAATATATTAGGACTTCCGCCAAGGAGAGATATAGGTTTCACTATTGATCTCATTCTTGGACTAGTTCTAGTGTCCAAAACTCCATATAGAATGGGTATTCCTAAGTTAATGGAGTTGAAGATTCAATTGCAAGGTTTGTTAGATAAAAAGTACATAAAACCTAGTGTGTTTCCCTGGGGTGGCCCAGATTTATTTGTCATAAATAATTATTAGACTCTTAGGCTTTGCATTGACTATAAGAAGCTAAAAAATATTACCAAAAAAAAATCATCCTTTACCTTGGATTGATGACTTGTTTGACCAATTCCAAGGAGCATCAATATTTAAAAAATTGATATAAGGTCTGGTTATCATCATATTAGGATCAAGGATGAAGATATACATACAAAAACATTCAAAACAAGATATGGAAATTATTATTTTTGTGTCATTACCATTTGGACTCACTAATGCACTAGAAACCTTCATGTGCTTGATGAATAGTGTGTCGAGCCCTTTCCATGACAAAACTATCATTATATATGTATGTATATATATATATATATATATATATATATATATATATATATATATATATATATATATAGATATATATATATATTATGGTTTAATGAAAAAGTAAAGAAAAACATGATTAACACTTTTAGATTTATTTCCAACAACTTATAGAGAATGAGTTATATGTTAAGTTTAGAAAATTCTCTTTTTACCAGGAGCAGATTTGGTATTTGGGGCATATAGTATCTAAGGAAGGGATTGTTATGGATCTCAAAAAGGTTCGAGCCATTATGGAATGGAAAATACCTAAAGATGTAGCTATGTCAGATCATTTATGGTAATTACTGGTTATTACATACGGTTTCTTTAAATTGGCATATCTTATTACTTCTTTACAAAAGAAGGGGACAAAATTTGCATTGATTTAGAAGTTCCCAAACAATTTTGAGAAACTAAAACAACTATTAACCACTACTCCAATCTTGAAACTATTTTATCCCAATAAATATTTTTTTATATGCATAGATGCTTGTAAGGAAGGATTTGGAGGTGTTTTAATGCAAAGGGTCATGTAATCAGCTGTAAGTCTAGGAAATAAAAGGATCATGAAAATAATTATGCCAAACATGATCTAGAATTAGCAACTATCATCCATGCTTTAAAAATGTGGAGACATTATTTAATGGGAAGGAAATTTTAGCTGAAGATAGAAAATGTTAACCTCAAATATATGTTTGATCAGTTAAACCTAAATGTCAGGAAAGCTATATGGTTGGCATTCCTTATTGAATATGATTTTGAAATCACACACATTAAGGGGAAAGAAAACAAAAATATTGATGCTATAAGAAAAAAAATTAAGTCAGATTTGTATAATTTAAACAACCAGTCATACAAATTTGATAGAAAAGATTAAAAAAATAGCAGATTTTGATGAGGAATGCATGCACATTAAAAGAAAAATGTAGAAAATTGAATTATTAAGCGAATAATAAACTGTTCTTTCAGTAAATAATTAAGGTTTTTTGTTGTTCAAAGGCATAATCTATTTTCTTAATGATTCATAATTGAAAATATTTGTTTTAGATGAATTACATAAGAAACCTGCCATTGTTCATCCTAGGTATCAAAAATTGATAACTATGTTGAGTAATGACTATGATTGGCCTAATATGAAAATTGATACAATGAAATATGTGGCTACATGATTAGAGTGTCAGAAAGTGAAGGATTCCCATCAAAACCAAATAGGATTATTGCAACCTTTACCTATTCCAGAATGGAAATGGGAAATCATATCCATCGGTCTAATTACTGGAATAATAAGGATTAGGAGGAAACATGTCTCTATCATGGTATTGGTAGATAATTTTAACAAGGTTGCACAGGTTATTCTTGTTAAATATGCATTTAAGGCTATTAATGTAGCAAAAATATTCATAAAGGAGATATTTAGATTTCACAGGATGCCCAAAACTCAGACTGTGATTCCAAGTTCACTTCAAAATTTTGGAGGGGTTTATTTTAAGGTATGGGAACAAAATTAAACTTTAGCACAACCTATCATCCCTAAACCGATGGTCAAATAGAATGAACTAATCAAATATTACAAGATATGTTAAGGATTTATGCTATGGAAAGACCAACTAAGTGGGAAGATTATCTTCACTTAGTTCAATTCACTTATAATAGTGTGCACCAAACTTCTTTGAAGATGATTCAATTTTAGGTAATGTATGGAAGAAGATGAAAATTCCCTCTAAGTTTGGATCATTTGGAAGATCGGTTAGCATTAGGACCGTAAATGTTAAAGGAGATGGAGGAAGTGGTTAAACAAGTCAAACATAATTTAAAAGTAACCCAAGATCGATAAAAGAGTTATGAAGACTTGAAAAAAGTTCAAAAGTAATTCAATGTAGGATATAATGTATATTTAAAAGTGAAACCAAAGAAAATCACACTTAGACTTGGCAATTATGCCAAGTTATCACCTAGATGTTGTGGACCTTTTGAAGTGTTAGCCAAAATTGGACTAGTTATTTATCAACTTTCCCTTCCAACAAACATAAAAGTTCACAATTTTTTACATGTATCTTTATTAAAGAAATGTGTACATGACCCTACTCATATAATTGATTGGAATTTTTTACAGGTGGAACCAGAGGGAGAGCACCTGACATAACTACTATTTATTCTCTACCAGAGGGTAGTCACGTCCTGGAATAGAGACATAACTCAATTGAAGGTTCATTGGAAACATTTTAGCCTGGAAGAGGCGACTTGGGATTTGGAGGATGCTTTTAAGGAAGCGTATCGTTCTCTATTTTAGAAAACCATAATGAATTCCAAATACTATGATTAGACACTAGGAAGATGTCAAATTCAAGTGGGGGAGGATGTGGCATCCCCTGAGCTGAGGTTTTTATGTAAATACTTGTATATATGTTCTTTCTTTTTTTAATGTTTAATTTTGAGAAACATGTGGAGAACTTATTTATCCGTATTTTATTATCGATAATGAATGATTGTAAATTTTTATTTTAAGTGTTTACAATAAATAAATAGGTCTAGAAAATTAATGTTGGAGTACACTTGGTTGGATGAGATGAGGTTGCAAAATGATGAGGAATATTAATTACCTAGTAATAATTTATAGGTATTTAATCTCAATGATTATATTAATTGTGAGATATGGAATTGGCCAATTTATTGCTTTCCTAAAAGACAAGATGTTGTCTTTGTAAGTGGCAATAAAAAGCTCATTAATGAGCTACTAACTATGTGCCACATGTTGGTGAGGTGGAGGTAGTTAACGAATACAAAAATGAGTGGTAGATGGGCAATGGAAAAATACTTTTTGTTTCTTCTTCTTGTTAGAAGATACTCACACTATCTTGGAGGGACTGTGAGAATACCATGTAAAAAGGATATACAGAAGTGTATTTGCAAACCTTTTCTCGGGGGGATAAATTCTAGGAGAAGTATCAAGGCTGGGAGGAGTCGAGTATTCAATTATTAATTTTCCAGAAAAAATAATTCAAGTCATTATTCTTACCTATTATGTTATTTAGACAAGAAAATAAATAGTTATGATTTTTTTATGATTATGTGAATTGTATTTTAAAGAGATAAATCTAGAATTTATAATGAACAAAGTAGTTCAGAAAAGTTGTGTTTTATTTTATTAAAAACGATAGGATTATTAAGTAGAAAAAAAAAATGTGGCGTAAAGAGAAATTAGTATGTTATATTTTAAAATAAATTATGTTGTTGTAGAATGTTGATAGATTTACTAAGAAAGTGAATCAAATAAGAGATAAGGAACCTAGTCATAAACTATACTCTTTCTTTGGTAATGAAATAATTATGGTTTGAGTAGGAAACCATATATATATATATATATATATATATATATATATAGATATAGATATAGATATAGATATAGATATAGATATAGATATAGATATAGATATAGATATAGATATAGATATATAAACTAATTTCCAGTTATGAACAGAGTGTCTCTAAATAGATATAAACATAAGTACATAAGTGTATTATAACTTTAATAGTTTTAATCATTATATTAAAAGCCTAGATAATATGGTGTGTGTGTGTGTGTGTATATATCGTCATTATTCATGTTGTACTAATAAAAGAAAAGAAAAAACATACAGAAATATTGTATAAGTATATAATGTTAGAAAATAAAATATGATTACAATTAGAAATTCAAAATAAGAAAAATGCAGTCATTACATATAAGATACTAAGAAGATAAATGAGACATAGAACAATATATACTAGAAAACTTAACATTCGAATATTTTATGTATTTTACATTAAAAGAAAGAAATATCCATGGTAATAATATAGGTCACTATGACCTTATCAAATTACAAAAATAAAAATAAAAATTGGGTTGATAAAATCCATAATTAAGTATAGTCATAGGCATGCAAGCTTGTATAAATAAGAACCTTCCAAGAAGAAAGATAACTTAAGATTATACAACAAAAATAATTAAACTAAAATATGAACATCTTACTGAGATATCTGGATGTTACACGCATGAACATGCAGATAAATTCATTCTAGGGTTTCGAAATCCTCCAAGCTAGAATGATGAAGTCCCAAAAATGTTCATAAGAAAAAGTGGACTATTGTAGTATCCTTTCGAAAAGAAATACCTTGAAATATCATTTAGGTGGTTTGTTGATACCTAAGACAAAAGAAAAACAAATATTAAATTATATCTCACTCGAAATATTTAAACAAAGCTAATTAAAAGTATTTGTTTCAAAGATATTTTACCTGATGATAACCAAGAGTCTCAGAAAACTCAACAATTCATTTGGGTCATAAAAGAACTAAAATTTGTATGATATATTAATAATAGTGTCAACACCTAAATATTGTAAATATATATATATATATATATATATATATATATTAGAACATTACATAGGAAAAATGTATTTAGATATGAATATCAAGGTTATGTTCAAAAACCATATGGGTTATGGTATGAAAATTGTAACAATCGAGCTTAGGTATAAATTGAGAGAGTAAAATTAAATTATTAATGAATAGAATTTGAATTCAATCATAAATTAACTGAGTCGAGTCATAGAATAAAAGATAGAACTAAAGCTAGTGTATGATTGTGGTATGCCTAGGGTTAGGAGAAAAATCCTAGAATGATATCACAATGAAAAGGGTAATTAACAAAGGAAAACTAATACACAATACTAGCGAAGTCATAATAGGAAATTCTGAAGGGAAATTATAATATGTTTAACTAAAATTTGAAATAAAACCACTTAATGGGTTTCTAACAACACCAAACTTTGGGGTCTTTAGTGCCTTATGCAACGAGAATGTAGTCTGTAGTATGGAGGAAGTGCAAATAATGCCAAATGAATAGAATTTAAATACCCAAAAGAAAGAAAGAAACAAAAATGTATCTTGAAAATGCATAGCAAAGACCAAGATTGACACGAAAGCTTTAATTCACGATATTACCCTTGAGAAACCATTAACAAAATTGTGGGAAATTTTGTGAGAAATGAGAAGTTCCTAACAAAGGAATACCTTGAATAGAAAATAAAATACCTATTAAATTTAAAGTAGAGGGAGTTAGTTCAGAAAGAAAAACTAACCTAATTGAATGGTAGGAATACATAATAATACATAATATGACATTGTAAGTTCCAGGAAGGATTTAACGAACTGGGGTTCCAAATATTACCAATTAGTTGAATATGTTGAATATTTGAGATCGTTGAACTCCAAATACACTTCCATTATTAGAGAAAGTACAATTCCATTGTTTGAGAAATATTGGTTAACAGAGGGTTAAAATAACGAACAATCATAAAGAGAACACAAACCAACCATTTTATCCTTGCAGACACAAAAAGAGAAAGTTAGTCATGGAATCGTTTAAGCAAACAATTACAAAAGGAAAATATAATATTATAATTTAATATTTAAACCTGTAAAATCCAAGAGAACCCACCTTGAAGTGAAAAAAAATCCTGCAATATTGTAAGATTTTGCGTTTGGACGCTTAGGTCAAATCTAAGAATGCTTGGAGAGAAGAATGTTTAATAACAATAATAAATTTTCACCGGGAAACACATAACAATGTGAATTAATATGAAATTGGTCATATTATAGAACTAGGGAGCTCGAACAACACAAAAACGAAATGGTGGAATAGCTCATCGAAAATGGAAATAGAGTATAGTCATTACATTTCAAAGAAACCCTAATTGATTTAGAACAATTGATCAAGTGCGATTAGAACATAAGCATATATTTTAGGGCTTTCCCTTATCCCCATGGTTCACCATTGAATAATCACATGGAGCATTGATAAGTTAACGAGTAAACAAATTTCGCCCCCAAAGATCAACATAATATAAATACCACATGGATGTTGAATATTATAGTGATGAAGAATAATGATATAAAATTCATCTTGTGAATGAGAAACAAGGATTAACAAGATACATCATATGTGTGGTCTCAAGATATAAAACATATGGGCAATATAAACATTTAAAACAAGTATCATAAGTAAATACATTAAATAACTAATGGATCCCTACGTATTGGACAATAGGTAAACTCTTTTCCAAGAGTGTTTGAGCCAATAGGGAGAATCATTAGTAACAATAAACTAGAACTTTGTTTTGGTCTCACTCACCATGGTTCTAGATGCTTTGCAAATGGTATCCAAACACTCAAAGGCACTATTAATCGAGTACATATCAAGTTATAATAGAGAAGGGACTCATTTTAAAAGTGATTAATGATCACTTAAATACTACATTGTATGAGAATGTTATAAACCCTATCTTGAGCCTTGGTGGAATCAAGGAGAAATCCAAAAAATTGAGTTGTAGTGATATGCAAATAGGGAGATAATCCACAATTGAAAATATATTTGACCCTGTAAATAAACATATGCCAAACCGAAGACATTTCAACAGATGGAGAATAAAATTCCAGTCTACCCTAGTGTATAGTTTATCATAATCAATCTTCAGAAAAAACATTCTTGGCTAGTTTCTCTAGCCAAATCCATGGATTCCCAGACTATGATGATAGTATCAAAACTGAATTTTTCCTAAATGTAGTCGATCTACTCAAACTATACAATATGTGTAGCTACCTTCTCGGATCTTAAAAGACATGGGATTTTTCTAGAATCATGTAACATACATTCAATAGAACGATGAGCCTCCTACTGCCAGTGGCATCCTTTGTTGCATTCCTGGGGATCAACTTGATCAAGGATTGATTCTAGAAGTCACCCATATTGACATGAAGGAAGACGTCCCTACCATCATTAATAGGTCATCCCAAACAACATCCCACATCATTTTGGAAAATTCAAAAGGCATACCATTGAGCACAGGGAATTTCCTATCTAGCATGCAAAGAACATTAAATAATTCTTTAGAAAAATCATCACCAAGAATGTATATTTTTGTAGACCAAACCATGGTTGGAGCAACCTTTTGGTAGGCCTCATTTACAACCTTGACATGATCAGTGCAATCATATACCTAAAATAATTATGGAAGTGAAAACCAGCATGAATTGATACAATTGAGAACATACCTTGAAATTGAGAGTGATCCTTGGAATGGTATCTTGCAAGATCACTTTTATGGGCTTCGACATCCACTTAGGTGTATTGGGAGTATAAACTCAGGGGTACTATTAATGGATTTCAAAAAAGTATTAACCATATTTATTAAGTTTCTCATGTTCCCATTTTATTAGCCCCACGTCTACTAGGAGATATAAAAATATTTCTCTTGATAATTAAAAGACACTAAGTTTAGATGGCATCATTTATGCAGATTCAAAGCTTGTTCTAGAAATTAGTAGTGGAGGAAAGACAAAGATACAATATTAGAAACTAAAATGTGACAATCCTTACCATTAGGGAATATTTTTTTAAATGTAATGCATGCTTCCAAGGATTATTATGCTATCTAGGATAGGCACATCCCTGTTTTTCCAAAGTTGAGAAATCTCTTGACCCCATCCTTTGCTAGAATGTGCTCAAAGATTATACAAGTTTCTACAACAATATCCATACTCGACTGTATATTTTTTATAATATTTATGCACTCTTACATTGGAACTTTCATCTTCGTCAAATTATAGAAAACTACAACTATTACATAATTTGTTAATGTCATTTTTAATAAATTTAATGGAAAGTTTGATTTTTAATGGTGAGTTGAGATTATGATTTTTTTTTTGTGGATGCAGAAGAGATACAAAAAAGGGCATCAACAATGGCTCTGGAAAAATTTGATATAGATAATCGTGTTATAATTCCAGAGCTCGGTGTCTCCCATACCCCAGGTTTTGATTTTACTGAGAAGTATATGGCATCCTTGGCCATTGTCCCACCTATGGACCCTTCCTTACCTTCATTGGTAATCCATGTGTTGAATTACAAATCAGTAGAAGTTGAGCCTTGCGTCATTCGTAAAATGCATTACTGCATAGGATACTACATATCTCTAATGTCCCTATTCTTGGATTTTACCATAAAAAATTATCCATCTGAATCCATGCCCACTATACCACATCTTAACCGATACAACAGAAGCAACCTGCCCATATGGAATGTAACAGGAATTTTGCTGTCATTTATGTTTATAATGTTGGTTTCTAAGATAAACATTTTTCTTCTTATATATAAAGCTTAAAAAATTTTATCAAATTTTCTCATCGAATATATAGGCCTTGTATTCCTTAAAGTGTTAATCTTTTCAGGTTCTTTCAGAACATTTATGGATTATCATTTTAACTCTGATTTTGAATCAAGCATATCCGACATTTTGTTTGAAGCGGGGATACCCCAATCGTGACTAGGGTTCTATTAAATCCTTGGAATGTTGTTTCCCCGGATAATATGTCTATAATGCTTTATTTTTCATTTTACAATGGGGAAGTCTAAAGGGCATGTGTTAAATTTCAAGCCCAACCCTGGATAATAGTTTTTTATATTGAATTAGTTTAACAAATTTTCATAGAAAAATGGAAGACTATGTGATACATTTTGAGCTAAATAAGAAAAGAAAATTCATTAATATTTTGTTTGAAGATAAGAGTGATCTAGAGAATATTTTAACACCAAACAATATTTTAACACTAATCTTTTTTTGTCATCTTCCCATGCATTGGAACATAAAAAAATTATGGAAACTTAATATATATTTTCTCACAAAATCCTAATAATAAATCTGTGAGAGTGACCAAGCATATAATTTTGCAACATATTTGAAAAAATATTCTTCATTCTCTCGTAGGAGAGAAATAGAACTATATGCTTCAAAAGCATCCCAAAAATGAAATTTCAATTTGGTGATTGGTAGTTTGTAGTTAAAGGGCATTGATTATACCTATAAATCTCGGTATTAGCTCAATAAGTCGCAGAAAATAAGTGAATATAAATATAAACATCAGTGGAAGGATTATGTGATGGAACATGAACTAGTGTTATATTTCAACAAGCATTTTGGTGAAGATCCAAATTGTGGTCTAGAGTGATTAAAATGAGATGGATATTAGAACTCTACTCAGTTTTTTCATGGTGGCATTAGATAAAAATGAGATATATCCTAGAACTCTATTTAGGTTTCTTAATGTGGCTTTAGGTCAAACACAGGTGCATCAATCACTATTGTGTTTTCAGTTTTCACACTAAAAGTTTGATAAAAATTTAATTTGAAGTATAAAGGACTGTTGGGATAATTAAACCTTGCAATTAATGCACATTCCTTCCATTCAAGGACAATGGAAGATAATAATTAAGAAAATTCAAATAATATAACAGAGAATTCTGAAAATATATATTGAGTCACCAATTTTAATGAGAGCAACACTCAAATTGTACAATTATTTAAGTTCGCTAACACCATAGGATCCCTCGACTTAATAAATTGAAAAATAAATTAAGGTGTGCAATCTGAAAAAGCTCTACTCTTGATTGTTATTTCTAGACATGAAGAAAGAGACCCTAGACAAGGCTCTTTGTTTGAAGACTTGATAGAACTCTTCCACTCTTGGGAAGGACCCATCTTTTTGGAATCATGAAGTGACCAAAGTAGTTTCAATAAGACATAAGTAATGATACATAAAGTTATAATTATATATTTACAAATGAAAAAATAATTTCATTTAGTGGGAAACAATATCAGACATGTGGGACAAGTTGTATCATTTTTCGCTTAGCCTCCTTCCTTGTCAAATATATGATCTTGAGAAAAGTGGATTCGCAAAGTTGTAACACCTACCACTTAGCATCCTCCCTTGTCAGATGTATGACTTTGAGCAAGGTGGATTTCCAAAGTCGAGGGGATGATAATTGTCTATTGTTACATATTGGTTCATGTGGATTATCTAGCTAATGGATTGATGATTTTGATAATTTGTTAACATATATTTTAAAATCCCTCTATGTGTTATTAAGCTAAGTAATTAATGATCATGTGATTTCATTATTGGTTTATTAGTACATCATAAATATTAGTCTCTGTTTTTTTAACTATTGTTGTTGACTACAACTAGCTTTCTCTATTTGGATTTCGAAGCTTTGTTGTGCCGGATCATTACAACCTATTTACTCTTAGTTTAGATTTACTAATATCTTCTCTGGATGTTTCTTAGATCGTATAATTTCCCACCCTAAAATTGATTGAGGATCAAAAGATGGAACTATAATACAATCTTACTTTTGCTTACATGGCTCTTTCTCCGTGGTTCTCTTACATTTATTAGTATCTTCTTTAGTTGTTGCTTACACATTTCCTAGTGTGAAACTAATTGAGGTTCAAAGGGTGGAACTATAATAGAGCCCCGCTTTCACTTACCTAGCTCTTTCCTCGTGGTTGGTTTACTATTATTTTCCAACATTCATGAAATTAGAGTTAAAATAAGAAGTGATTTAACTTCCTCTCAAAAGTGATCTGAAATAGAGTTAAACTTTCTAGAGTTCAATTTTCACTGTTATAAAACAGTGTTCTATGCCTATATGGTTTAATGGTTGAGATATATGGTATGCTGTAAACTTATTTTCATTGGAGCAAGATGAGTGCTTCAAAATTTAGATTTGGATATTTGAAATACTTTTAGGAACTATTTTAATATAATCATTTAGGGAAATCAAGTTCTCAAAAATATTATGGTGCCTTCACTTTTGAATTGCTTCCTAATTTTTCCAAGCAGTAGTCCTAGGTTTTTCTAGAAATTTAACATACATATTATGTACATGTATAAGGACATGCAAAATGGTTTCATTAAAAACAACATAAAGAAAATGAGGCATTAATGATCAAAATTTTGCAATAGAATGGATCATCCAAATGAAGACTTATTTATTTTAATAAAAGATTCAAACCAACAAATTGGAGCATATACTAAACTCTATGTAGAAAATTCTTAAATTATACCCACCTTAGTTCTTTGTTATCCTTTTCTTTGTTGCAGCACCAAAAATACATCTCTACTGAACAACAAACACATATATTACAATAGCTAGGATTGTTAGAGACCTCTTCAAGTAAAGTCCACTCACCTATTTCATTTCCATATTTTATGTTGTATACCCATTCAAGTTGTTGTTAAGAATTTATTAAATATTGATAATGGTAATTGACCATCTCTACTTTATCTATGACTTAATCAAAACATAGATGAAATATATCAATTTGGACATTCTTGTGATATTTCAATGTATTATAACTATTTAGTGGCCTTATAAGAGATAATTGTGGATTTTCCTATGTTGATCGAGTCATTGGCTCAAACTGGACAACCATTTTTTGTTGACACTCTGTTTTCCTAGTCCCTTCACCTCAACTTTCAACTCCTAAGAACTCCCCAAAATATTTTGATATTGTCAAATCCAACAGATATGGGCATTACAACCTTAACACAATTGGCATGCGTATTCCTAACAAAATCAAAGTAATCCCATACCTCCCCTTCAGTTCTGGGATACTGGACCACAACCCATCAAACATCCTTGGAATTACTGTAATCAAAATCCTTCAAATCAACATTCAAGTTACTCATATGAAGGGCGCCTACCCGAATCGAGATGGATTCTATTACATCAGTCCTTTCACCGAGAAGAGAATCATTAGACATGGGAAAGCCTATGTGATCTTATTGTCCTGCCAACAACTCTCCCTTCATTTTGACCAAAATGAAGGGGGGTCCACCTAAACAATTCAGGAAATTCCTCCTTTTATTTACATTTGTATGGTTGATGATTGCCCCCCTATTCTCATTATCTAGATTTTATGATTTCTACTTCTTCGAGGTTTGATCATGTCTTGGCACATGTTTGGTCTCGATCCTTGGGGTTATTTCTTGGTTTTGATGGATTCTAATTTATGCTTTGAAATTTTGATTTGATTGCCTTTCATATGCCCTTCCTCTTGAGTTGTGAGGACTTTGAAATTCATGGCTTTTTCGTGGTATCATTCACATGATCCTATATGTATAAGTATTTATAAAGTAACATTTTCATGTCTTGTATATATTATGTTCACATAAACTATTATAATTGGCCTAATATTATTTCTAAATAATATATAAATTAATAAACTCAATATTAATAAAAAAAATATTAGCGATATATATATTCATAAAATATATAATATGTGAACAAACTCTATGTACATATCTAATATAAATACATTAATTAATTAATTAATTAATTAATATATATATATATATATATATATATGAAACATATTACATCCATTAAATATCTTGGTATTAAATATATAACAAGATGAAATATATATATATATATATATATATATGTAGGTAGGTATGAAAGTGCTCACGATGAAATAAAGCGTCACAACTCCTTTTTAACATGCGACCGGTCCTTATGATACATATCAAACATCAAACATCAAACGCCTCCATACGAGGCCACACTTGAACAGTAATAAAAAGGTACAGAACATTATGTCTCCCGTGCAGGGTCATAACTCAAAGCAATCAAATAAACCTTTTAGAAATAAATTTGTGAGTATAATATAGTGATATCGGGTTTAATGGTAAGTTTAGTTAGTGATATAAGATTTGTAGGTTGTTAGATATGTTCTTGACAATGTGTTTATTGTAGAAATTTTGATATAAGGTTAAGAGCATTGTGTTTATTGCAAATGTTTTGATATAAGGCTAAAAAATATTCTTAGTGTTATAAGACTTGAAAAGTGTTAAATATATTTTTGGTGTTATAAAATTGGTAAGTTATTAAATATATTCTTAATATTATAAAACAGCCACAAAATCCGAAAATATCCCTAAAACAAAAAATTGAATACCATTCAATTTAAAACACTCCCATACCGTGGTAGTGTAAGTCGTAATATAAACTGAAAATATTTATTCATTGCATTGTGAACTATTCAAATTCTGATCAGATATCTACATTTATTGTTGGCAATGTGTTTATTGGAAATGTTTTGATATAAGGCATTGTTTCAACTGTTGTGTGAACGCAAGGAATGCTGTGTTCCAACGAAATGAATGACATTAAGTGTGACTCGAACAATATGATTGCTTGCCACTTCAAAGTGAGTTGGGGATTAAGACCGAGAGTCAAAATTGCCAAATTATTATATTGTCAACTCGAACTTTCACCTGTCTTTTAGAGACGGTATAAGGTGATTAAAAGATTGAATGAGACTGTATAAGCTGACTAAAAAAATTGAATGAACATTTTACCTTTTTAAGCTCTAAATTTATTTTAAAGTGTAAAAAAAAATTAGTAATTTTTTATTATTTAAATTGTATTTTTGCATGATTTAAAGATGACATATTATATTGTACCATTTTATCAGTGCACATTAAATTAGTTATTATATTATTAATATATTTTGAATTATATCTCAATATTAATTTATATTAATATATTTTATTTATAGTTTAGATATTTTATTCTACATCATTAAAGTATTTTTTTTAACAAACATATATATATATATATATATATATATATATATATTACATTTTTTTATGTTTTAAAATGTGCTAAAATATTTCAAAAAAATATCAAGTTTAAATAGTTTACTAATTATTTTACATGAAATTATATATATATATATATATATATATATATTTATAATTATTTTATATAGGTAATATGGATAACATTTTTTTTTTCCTTTTTTATTATAGCTAATTTTTTTTTTAAGAATACACTGAATTGTAAAATAAATCTCTCACCTCAATTATTTGTCAAATCAACTTAGATATGTTTATAGATATTTCTATATTAATCACTTCTCCTTGTTTCTGCGCCACCAAGTTAGATTTTCAATAGATGAAGTTATGATAGTTAAATCAACAAACTATTTGTCTTACCTAACTATTTTAAGGGAGGAGAACACCTAAATCTTGGCATTCATAGTCATAACAACCCTCACTTCATAGCAATTAAAGTCAACACTGAATGGCAGAAAAGTGATTACAGGAGTTGGATCAAATTTCTTTATATGCAAACTTTTTTAGATTGCAAAATACAATGTGTTATTTTTTATTGTTTAAATTGTATTTTTGAATGATAAATAGAGTATATATAAAACCAAATAAAAAATTTAATCGTAAAAACTTAATTTTTTTTTCTATATATAAATATATAAGAATTTGATATCGACATAAATTAGTTAACATAGATATTCAAATAGTTTATTTAAATCTCTTATTCAAATATTTTTTACAAGTATAACATTTAAATATCATTTCATTCACACTTTTTTTTTAACTTCTAATTATTTTACACCATATTTTTCTTTTAGTTATAACAGATATTATCTTCCTATTTAAAACTTATTTTTTATTTTTATTTTAAAAGAAAACCAAATAACAAGTTTACACATTCCCTTATAATTACTTATAGAATAAATCCCTTGACTATAAAATAAACTTCTAGACTCAATAATTAGTATTTGTTATCCAATAAATAAGTGATTAAATTTGAAGATCAGTGCCATAACGTCATGATCACGAATTCAGTCTTTGGATTTGGTTGTTATTTCCAATCTGCAAAAATGGAATTGAAAATGCACATGGTAAAAAATTCATTTCAATTAGATTGGAAAAGTCTAGTTCATATGACAACCATTTTTGAATCTATCGCCATGAGAATTCAATATTTACCGACATGTTTTCTTTTGATTTGGTGTAAAATTAGAGTAACTACAGAATCTAAAATTTTGTAGTCACACTTTTATGAGTAATCTAATTTATTTTGCAGAGATGTCTTTGATAACTTTGGGATTGTTTTCTTAAAAAGGTTCGTTGCTGAAGATCGTAAGCCTGTTGAATGATATCGATCTGAAGATTTGCAGCATTATTCTGACCTCCAAAAATTGGAAGAAGATCTGCTTAATGGCACCCAACAAATTTGTAATGAAGATTGAGTTTTCTTTTTGAAGAAAATTCATTGAACTGAGATTAGTTGGTTTAATTTTGCAATATTATAAAAAATAAGGATTGTAAACATAAGTGGGGTATCGATATCTGTAGCATAGGAGGACAGCGTTGTTCTGAAGAGCAGAGGGTTGTACGTTTCAGAGGAGGGAGGAAAATAGCGGATTATTTGATATAGTGATTGTGGAGTCTCTTAAATTTGAATATTTTTGTAAGTGTTTTGATTTTATTTGATTTAATCCATTAATGCTGGTATGAAATTTTAAATTTCCATAGTAGCTTCTTCTTTATAGTCTTCTGAATTTTTTTTGTAATTTGATTGTTTATAATTCTGAAGATAGAACTGTGTCATTAACTTGGATCCATGAACATGCAGTGACTTATTATATTTTTCTTCTTTAATGACTTGTGTTTTAAAGATAACATTGGTGTTAGTTCTTTTTTCCTTCAATGACTTGTGTTTTAAAGATAACATTGGTTTCAACATCGCTCACGTCCAAATTTGCTACGAATTATTTCCACGAGTTTAGATGGTTGAGAATGTTCTTGTTATAAGCTTACACTGTATCAGTTTGTAATCTATCACTCTTTCATTATTTGTTTACTGAATTGTTTCCTGAATAAGTAACTAGCATCTTAAATTAATGTTGCAAAACGCCGTAAGGAAGATGGTAGAATGAGAATAGTTGTAATTGTTTTGATATATCATATGTCATTGGAGATATGTATAGAATGTATAATGTTTGAAATAGACATTGCATTTTGATAGTTGAAAAGAAAGTTATATTATAATGTCATTGGAGATATGTATATAGAATGTATAATGTTTGAATGTAATATGAACACCTTCATGAAAGAAATATGAAATTGTTCAATATGCTTAAATGAAGAACATAAAATGTTTCAATATTGAATGAGATAGTAATGTTTGTTTACATAAGAAAATAACATAATACTGTGTCTTAGAACAATAAAGATAAAAAACAAATGAAGTTGGCAAATACCCCATACAATTTCTAGCATGTTGACTCATACAATTTCTAGCATAACAAATACTTGGAATTCCCACAATTAAAACCCTTCTATACCATACAATTTGCAGCTACTGAAACACATTTTTCACTTGAAAAATTATGTATAATTTAACCAATGTATAATGAAAAAGACCGTTGGAAAAATCTGCAATCAACGCATGGCTCTCCTATAAAAATTTTAATGTCAACACTTTAAAAAACTCCTAACTATTTTTTTCTCTTTGAAACAATAAAACTACTTCTGCAATGCAGGCCCGAGAGAAAATGATGGAATATCTTAGAATCTCACTGGATGACAATGAGCATGTTTAAAAGTATTAAAATCCTTGGAGGCAATCATCGACTACAGGTAACCCCTTTGGACTGGCTTAATTTTGGAGGATAGAGATTTATGTTTCAAATTTTCAGCAGAAATCATGGACCTACTAAACAAGCACAATCAAGCAAAGCAATGAATCGAACGAACCAGCACAATCAAGTGAAAGGCTTGCAGTAGCAGAATTGCTCCCTACAACTAAAAGCCATTGACTCTATCAATCAGAAAGAAGAAACCCACTCATTGGAGTTTACAAATGTTTATGTAAATGTTGTTTAATTTTGCAAGTATTTTTGAAGCTTTTATGCGTATAGGCATATAATGGGAATCCGAGAAAATACTTCAGTTTCGTGATGCCTATGAAAATTTGAATTAATAGAACAATATTTAGGCTGGTTTAAAAAAGTACCGAACTAAGAAAGATGACTTTGACCTCCATAGAAAAAGTAGGCAGTTCACTTATTTACTTTAATATGGTCCCAAAATATTTTTCCCAGAAGTATTTACTATTATACATCTGCATTTTCAACCGCCTCTAATGTGCAAAATTTTCTGATGTAAAGAAAATATCATCTCAAAACACCAGATGAGCACTGCAAAGCTTTCTGCCCCCTAATGTTCAAGTTCTCGTGTAAGAGGGTTCAATAACATCTCAACACCAGATGAGCACTGCAAAGCTTTCTGCCCTCTAATGTACAAGTTCTCGTGTATGAGGGTTCAATATCATTTCAAAAACACCAGATGAGCACTGCAAAGCTTTCTGCCCTCTAATGTACAACTTCTCATGTATGAGGGTTCAATATCATCTCAAAACACCAGATGAGCACTGCAAAGCTTTCTGCCCTCTAATGTACAAGTTCTCATGTCCCAAACACACCGTAGACACTGCACGATATACCAAACCTTTGGCCAAAAAATTGATAATATATAATACAGGACCAGCTAGAAAGGTGCCTGAAGCCGAGGAGTTTCCACGATGTGCAGTATGTACAATCATTCACAGTAAGTCCGGAGCCCAAATACAATCTAAGATCAACAGATAGTCACTTCCATTCTCATGAATTGTATACACTATAATCCGATTTTCTCGAATGTTCTCTGAAAAATGGATGTCTCAAAGCTTCTGAAGCTTTTAGGCGTTCTGAGGGTTCAAACTTGAAAAGGCCCTGCAACAAATCTATAAATAGACCTGCAAAGTGGTCTGCATGCTGCATTATCAAATCCTGCAAACAGGAAAAGTAACATGTTATGACTGAAACCAGTGAAACAAATAACAAATCATGAGAAGATTTCAGGATGATGTTCCAAGTGTATCCTGTAACTACTACTCAATATAATAAGCATACCCTAAGTTTCTGTAATTTTCTCACTGCTCTGATGCTCTCTCTAGAGGATGCTCCTTCAGGCCAACTCAATCGTGTTCCATGTCTCAAATATTTCACATATCTTCTACTGTTGACAAGATAACATTAAACGTTATAGTTTGCCATAGGTGTATTGAATTTTATAGCGTGTCCAATAGGCTGATCCAGGTAATAGTTCGTTGAAGAACATAAAAATACTCACTCGGATTTCTTGATCATATGATGTGGCAAAGGAGCTAAAACCCTTTCCATCATAGCAAGATGTTCCATGTTTTCATGAGTTTGAAACAAAGTCTCGCCCTGAAAATTTGAAGGCATGTAATGTAAATATCATTTCTGCGGGTATCTACATAACAACCATTCAACGCAAGAGAAACTAATCTAAAAAGTTTACCGAGAATAGTTCCACAAGTATGCACCCTACACTCCAAATATCACAAGGGTAGTTCCATCCAAGACCTGCTGAGAAACATCAATTGTAAATAAAACGCAAAAGAACATATATTCGACAGGATGGAATTGACATTGATCCTTTCAATATGATGGCTAAACCATAGAAAATTCCTTCCAAGCTCACCCAAAATAACTTCAGGAGCTCGATAATGCCTTGTAGAGACCACTGAGGTGTGATCTTGATCTTCAAATGTGGTGCTTCCAAAATCAATTAACTTTATTGCACTTGACTTTGGCAACCTCTTCAAAAGGAAATTGGCGTTGATATGCATTTATATATATATATATATATATTCACTAAGCTGTAATGACATGTTCAAATGGCCCATATTGTAATGGAGGTATTAAGTGGAGAGTTTTGATATGGTCTTGGTCCTCCTAAGCTGAAACAGAATTGTGGCTCAAGTCATTCCCAATTACACACTCTGCAAACAATCCAAACTGGAGATATCACAAAAGCAGTAAGTCCCCCAACCCCAATTTGAAAGTTCCTTATTTTATTTGAGAATGGGAGTATTGTATAATGGATAATAATATAGATAGAGCAATAGTAAAATATTAGAATGAGTTAAATCATTTAAATCAATTTCCTTGAGCCAAATCTTGTGAACATATATTCAAACAGAAATCTCCTGACAACTGAAACTTATGACAGGAGTTCATCTAGTTTAGTAAACAAATCCAAAAAGATGCAGTTGTGCAGTTCACTTCACAGTATTTGAGACATATGGAATGAACGTACAAGTTCATTAAAAAAGAAGGAAAGAAGAAGACGAAAAGTTCGTTAAATGAAATTAACAACCCATAATTGTAATAAAACAAAAGAACAATTCAGATTTTCCAAAACGATCAGAATGATCTTAGTATAAACTCTGACTGAGCTCCTCAATTGTAAATTTTTGTACTCTAATAGCCCAGTAAAGACTAACAATAACTATCTGACCAAAATCCAAACTAGAACTGAACACCTAATATGTAAGGAAGAAGTCATACCATCATAAGCACAAACATAACAAAGTCCTAAGCTGGTGAGGTTGTCATTTCCATTGGCAACAATAGATACAGAGACAGAGTATCTTCTGAAGCTGATAGGTGATGCCCACTTCAAAATGTTGATTACCGCAGAATTTCTTGGTGGGAATAAAAATAGTGGGATGGTGCCACTAAAGCTGGATGATTTGCTTGGTAGTCCTGAACTGATGGAACATTTTAAAGCAAGTGGAAAATCAGAACAACGACTTCGTCACCTCCTTCTAGTGACAATAACAATGGTGAATTCGATGTAGCTTTTATAGGGCTGAAGATGAACCACAGTAAATTTAATTTTAACCTAGCAAAGCTGGGGTTTCAAACGAAACTCCATGCTTACTAATTACTCACATTTGGGTTGTGGGATATGCACCAGTAAGTGAATTTTCACCAAGTAAATGTAAGTGTTAAATTTACAGATTATAAACATTTATTTATTTCCTATCATCTATTTTTCCTAAAGTGAATGAAATCTTGTCTCCACTAAACTTATTAAAAACTTTCGCCTACATTTTACCGTACTTAAGGGTACTGAATATAAATATTTGGCCAAGCTAAACCCATCTCAGTCCTGGCTTGATATGCACAGGCTGGTTGTAAGCCCTACACATGTAACATCAGTTTCAGCAACCTCCAGATGCCTATCAGGCAGATATTTTAATGGGTTTGGGTTTTAATCTAATTGATAAATAGTATCTATATGCATATCAGACACAAAGATCGATTTGGGCTTAATCTAATTGATACATCATATAAGCCCAAATGGATTTGGGCTTAAATCCAATTGATACAACTCGTCTTATAGAGATAGAGAATCAAAATGTTACCTGCACATTCGCACCAGTCACAATGTTTGGCTTGTCATACAACTTTCCCTCTGCCTTGCGCTTGTTCTGCCATTTGCGCTTGAAAGCAAGGCCTGCCAACATGATCGCTTCTGAAGATCCAACCGTAGCCACTCCCATAGCTTCTTCTCCATCGCCAAGTGGGGCATTAAAAAAATTGGCTATAATGTTCACACATCGTTTCTTTTCCAAATCCAAACAACACATGAAAGAACTCAACACTTTCAGGACAAAATAGAGAAAAGGGGGCAAAATAAATAAACTAATGCCCAAATAACCAAAATAGATCTGAGAGGGGGTTTCAGATTAGAAGCCGAAGATCGTCACAGGGGGTGGCATTACCTGGAATTCTGTGGTAATCGGATACTCGTCCATGTCGACATAGTTCTTGTTGATTGCTTGCATCATGAGCTTATCGCATTATGGTTCCATCCACGTTGAGACAAAAGAAGC